>OX457046.1:40180449-40212949 GCA_949752735.1 Lumbricus terrestris | reverse complement strand
TCTTCCCAAGGTTAGACTCTCGCCTTTGCAGTCGGTCCTTAACGCGGCCGCCAGATTAATTGCACGCCTTCCACGCTACTCTCATATCTCTACTTTTGTGTTTGAGCAGCTCCATTGGCTTCCTCTAACTGCGCGCATTAAGTTCAAAATTCTCATTTTGGTCTCTAAAGCACAACGGGGTCTTGCCCCTAAATATCTAACCAATGTAATTCGCAGGCCAGTTTCAGCCTCCTCGCATCGTCCACTCCGCTCTTTAAACAGATTTGAACTTCTAGTACCTCCTACTAGAACGGCTATGGCTCAATCCCGTTCCTTTACATCAATTGGCTCCTCTCTTTGGAATACGCTCTCTCCATCTACTCGATCTAAACTTCTGACAGGTAATCCCTCCTCCTCATTTTCTTTTCTTAAAACCTATTTTTTCTCTCGTGGCCTTGCGCACTGGGAGCGCCTCTGAACGGTTCACCCTAGTAGAGGCGCTTTATAAATGTTTTTATACAATACAATACAATCTCGACAATGAAATAAGAAGATGAGAAGTGAAAAAGGACTAAATGTGAGCCACATCGGCCCTCCTTTATCTACGTTAAATTCTCTTCAGATCTACAAATATTATTACCTCTTTCCATTCAGACTCTGTTTTATAAATCACTCGCTTAATTGATTGATTGATGAAAGTCCTTTGATTTAATTTCTTTAAGCGCCGAAATGTAAGTTCATAGAATGAATGAATGAATGAATAAATAAATTAATGAATAAATATATCAGTCAATCAATCATTTGCCGTGCCAGCCACAAAATACTGCCAAACAACGAATAGTGATAAAATATAATATCGATTTCAATTCCACACCATTGCACCGTTGAAAATCAGCCCAATTTTTTTCGTTAATGTCACGCTCTCTAATACTTTATTGAATATCCCAAATAACGTTAATGACCCAAATAGCAGTGAGCTAGCGTAGAACAACAGAAAGAAAATCAAACAGGTATGCCGTAATACAGAATGTAGTCATCATTAACCACCATTTCAGCAGTACGATAGATACCGCTAAACAATTGGAAACAGTAACTAAACAGAAGATGACGTTAGATACCTTTAAAATGTTATCAACCGATGCTATAATTGTCGTCAAACGTAGAGCGACAGTTTGATAAATTGCAAAGTCCCTTGGAGTCATCGGTCATGGCAGCAGTAAGATAATCGTCAAAAATGGAATTACTAGAATAATGGGAACTACTATTTACATTACAGTTCTCATCAATTTTTTACGAAAATTTATATAGCGCTCCTTCAATGTTACTATAGTATTCAGGAACGCTTTCGAACTTACCTCGGCTAAAGATGGCGTAATACAGACTGCAGTCATCATACATGATCGACCTAGAGACCTTCTTGGACCGGACGGCAAAGTGGTGGGTGGCGGTGGTATCGCTATCTACACACGTTCATCGCTTCGATCATCTTTAATCAAACTTGACATGGAGATTACGACGTTTGAAGCGCTCTGCGTAACTCTAGTGACGTCACATGGACCGTCTACCTTGTTATCTATCTATAGACCTGGATCTGCGCCAGCAACTGGGAAGTTCTTTGATGAGCTGTCATCCGTTTTTGAGAGCCTCATCACCAGAAACACTCAATTAATTATTCTTGGAGACTTGAATATACATATTGAAGAGTCAACGAATTCAAACACATTGCGATTCCTGGAACTCCTCAGACAATTTGGTCTTCAACAACATGTACAAGAATCTACACACAATTTAGGAGGAATTTTGGACCTGGTCATCACTTCTGACGATGTCTGTGTTCAAGACTTATTTATCCATCCGCCTACGCTGTCAGACCATTCTCTGGTGGAAGCAACTCTTCCCCCATTACACACCCAACCCATACACACCATCCGTCTTGTGAGGGGTTGGGCATCTTTGGATTACCAAGCGCTCAGAGAAGAAATTTGTTGCTCGAAACTTGCTGCTGATCTACCATTCCTTGAAACACTCTCGGTGACGGAACTTTTCGATCTATACACTAACACAATGAGTGAACTGCTGGACAGACTTTTACCTCCACGTAAAGTAAAGATGCGAATCCGCCCACTTGCGGCCTGGTTTGATGGAGAATGCCGCCAGCTTCGTCGTCGAACGCGATGTCTTGAGAGACTTTACCGGCGCTCCAAAGAACCTTCCGATCGCCTTACGTGGATCACTCAACTTCGGGCACTCCATCGCCTCTATCGAAGCAAAGAGTCTGAATACTGGGAGAACCTTGTAGCTCGTGACGAAAAGAATCCGAAGCGTCTTTGGTCTACTATATCGGGCCTGCTGGGTCATGCTTCTCGCTCTTCAACCACACCAACTTTCGTAGCAGATGACTTTCTCAAGATGATGACTGACAAAATAGCTGGTCTTCGTGCTGGAATGACTGGTGCTCCTCAACCCGACTTCTCTCAAACGGACTGCAAATTCGACGGTTTTCGACCTATCCTTGAAGCTGATCTCCGACGGGTTATTGGCTCCTCGAACATGAAGTCGTGTGAGCTTGATCCGCTCCCACCGTTCATCATTGTTAATGTGCTTGATGACATTATTTCATTTCTTGTCTATATGTTTAATAGGTCACTCAGTGATGGATTTCTTCCTACATCTCAGAAACGTGCAATAGTATTTCCAAGGCTAAAGAAGCCTAACCTTGACCTTAATGTTTGCCAAAACTACAGGCCCATCTCTAACCTCTCTTACTTATCTAAAACTCTTGAGAGACTTGTTGCAGCTCAATTCGTCCCTTACTTGGAGCAATCTGGGCTTTTGCCTCCCACCCAATCTGGCTTTAGAAGCCACCACTCGACAGAAACTCTTCTCCTGTCACTTCTCTCGGATATTTACACGGCAATTGATAGATCTCAGCTCTCTCTTCTTGCACTCTTTGATGCCTCTGCGGCATTTGACATGGTAGATCATGAGCTCCTTCTGCAGCGTCTACACCTCTCATTTGGCTTATGTGGCACACCCTTTAATTGGTTTAAATCATACCTTACAGATCGTTCTCAGATGGTTGTCCTGGGTAACACTAGAACACCCTGGGTTAGAGTTGACTTAGGTGTCCCTCAAGGGTCGGTCTTAGGTCCCCTTTTATATATTCTTTTCACCGCAGACATCCCCTCTGTCCTCTATAAACACCAGGCCATATGTCATCTTTACGCTGATGATGTACAAGCTCTTGTACATGGCTCACCTTATGAGCAGATCTCTTTGGTTGAAAGGATGAGCTCTCTGTTGCAAGATCTCCACTTCTGGATGTCGTCAAACAAACTTAGCCTTAATCCTTCCAAGACCCAATTAATTTGGTTTGGAACCAAACAACAATTACATAAGCTTGATCTTCAATTACTGGCCACATTATTCCCTCATTTTACCTTTTCCTCTAGTGTTCGTGATCTGGGTGTCACACTTGATAGTGCTCTGACATTTACTGAACACCTGTCACTCTTGACCCGTTCCTGTTACTACCACTTGAGACGCCTCAGGGCAATTAGAAGATCTGTGTCCTCCAAGGTGTTTACAACTATGGTACATGCCTTTATCTCCTCACGAATTGACTACTGTAACTCCCTACTAATTGGGCTTCCTAAAGTTCGCTTGTCATCTGTACAATCTGTCTTAAATTCTGCTGCTAGACTTATTGCACGACTTCCTCGATACTCGCACATCTCTACATTCATGACTCATGACCTTCACTGGCTTCCGATCTTTGCCCGAATCAGATACAAAGTCTTGCTTCTAGTTACTAAGTCCCTGCAGGGCTTAGCGCCTAAATACCTGTGTGACTTAATGTGTAAGCCTCTTTCTGCAAGATCTTCACGCCCTCTTCGTTCTGCTGACCGCTTTGATCTATTTGTACCCAGATCACGAACATCATTAACCCAACACCGAGCTTTTGCTATTGTTGGTCCTTTAATTTGGAATCACCTTCCTTCTGAAATTCGTGGCAGGATTCTTGTAGGAAATTCACCTGCATCTTTTCGCTGCTTGAAGACTTTTCTTTTTTCATGGGCCTGTCACGCTGAGAGCGCTTCTGAATAGCTCTGCTGTGAGAAGCGCTTTACAAATGCTTTATTAGATTAGATTAGATTAGATTAACCAGTATTTCAGCAGTACGATAGATAATATCGCTAAACAATTTATTGAAAATATAAAACAGACGGTGAGTTTAGACACCTTTACAACGTTATCAGCAGACGCTATAATAATCGTCAATCCTGCAACATTTTACTTTAGATTTAGTTATCGCCAAGCAATTGAAAAATCACGGTATCAGAAAGTCAACGGCCGTGGCAGCAGTAAGATAATCGACGAACAGTGGAATTACTATATTAATGGGGATTCATATTTAGATTACGGTTCCCGTTAATTTTTCGCAAGAATTTATACAGTGCTGCTTTAAGGATATACTGCAGAATTCAGGAATGGTCCCGAACCAACCTCGACTAAGGGGACAGTTTTAAGATTGCGATAGAAGTGTCAGAGGCACCATTGGCAGCATGCACAGGTGTGAAGGTATTGCCCATTCCAAATCAAAGAACCGGCAACGAGGAAAGCGCATATTTCCCTGGTATAAGCATGCGCGTAGCGGAAAAGAAGTTTGCCCTTTCAGAGGAACGATGGAAATGGCATGGTATATATATAGATTGTTTTATGGACTAATAATTTTGTATGAGCTTACGCTTCTAACGTGTGCGCTTGCAATAATGTTCATTGTTGATGTTTAGACAATTGCACCGCGGTTGGTTTCTACCAATCACTTTATTGCATATGAACCACACGAACGGTGACAAAGTGTCAAAAAAATGCTCCGACGTCACCGACTTTGTTTTATCTCAATCGCCAGTTATCGCGAGTAGCCTAACTAAACTTCTAACTCGATTTTAGACACCGCTGATAACATTGGAAATGACGTTACATAAATATTATTTTAGAATATCAAAGCAGTCTACTTAAAAAATGTGCGGACAAAAAAGTAGAATGCACTGTTAAAAGTATATTTTCTATTCAAGATATTTATCTTGAAGCTTATAATATACTAATGACTATAACTAATGGAAAAATTATGTAAAAAGTATATATAATTATATTAAATATTATATTTAAGAAATGTATAATCTGCTAACACATTGATCACTAAATGCCTCAGGTAATTGGCCTTGAACTGAATTGGAAATGCAATTTGTCAGCGATAACTGTGGTTAGTTAGGTTATAGAGTGGAGATGTCTGTAAAGACTGTTCATAGAATATTACATAATAATTGGCTTGTGTGTAATGTGAAATGTATGTGAATTATAAATTTAGATGGTTTTGCTTCAATTTCACAAAGATAATTTTTTTTTAAATGTTTCATAAGTTTTCTTTTATCCTTGATTTTTTTTTATTGCATTATTAAATTGATATGATTAGGTGTGTGTGCGTGCATGCGTATGTGCGTGTGTATATGTGTGTGTGTGGGGGATTGATAAAATTTTGAATATTTCTGTAATAGATGAAACAGGCATTGAATAAAATGGTCTTGATATTGTTTAAGCTGCTAAATGATGGCTGAAGACTGAATACTTTGATTTTCATATTAATGTTGAATATCTTATCTGCTTGTAACTTTATTGGTGAAATATGAACATTGAAAATTGCTTGCAAATATGAGATTATGAGAAATGATACGAATTGATGTTGATCTAAATAAGTAGATGTTGTGTCATGTGAACTTTATGAAATGAGAACTCATAAGAATTGATGTTAATCAAACTAAATAGGCCTAGATTTTATGTCATGTGAACTTCATGAAATGTCTAAATTAATGATAATAATACATAAGTGTACATAATGACAATACATATGTGGGCACATGTGTACATGTGCTCATTTGTATATAAAGAATTATAGGCATATGTAATTATGGTGACATATGTATATATATATATATATATATATATATATATATATATAAATGCATGTGGGCATAATTTTGCATATATGCTAAATAATAAATAATGATGCATGTATAAAAGAGGATCGACTACGGCCATTTGGTGAACACTATCGTCATGAAAGGCGGTTAGTCAAATTCAGGAAGAAAAGAAAAGAAAAGCACCAAAAAAAAGAAAAAAAAGAAAAAAAGAAAGTACAAACAGAAACTGCTGAACAGTTAAACAAAAGTGAGCTGCAATACATCAAACTTTAAAGACGTCAACAACCTTTGTAGTTATATGATGTCGTTAAACTGTTGAATAATAATAAATCAAAGCAGTCGCTGTTGTCATCAGTAGTAGTAGTAGTAGTAGTTGCAGTTAACGTCACTGTGTGGTTACAAAGACCATTAGCGACGCCCTCCTCCTATATCCAGGCTTGGGACTGGCACTGGCAGAGTGCAACCAGTGGCGGAGTTGTTGTCATCTGTAAATGTAACGAATGTATTTCAATAGGACTTTGACACCATCAGTTAAATAAGAGGAGAGAATTAACCTTATGACGCACACTTTACGCGCTAACGCACTTAACACAAATGAGTCCATTGGACACCACCAATAACATGGGCCCATATTATATCAATTAAATAGAATTTAGAAATGAATGACTTAAATTTATGTTTTACATAGCGCATGTAACTCCGCCACTGGTTGCACTCTGCCAGTGCCAGTCCCAAGCCTGGATAAAGGAGGAGGGCGACGCTAATGGTCTTTGTTACCACACAGTGACGCTAAACTGCAAATACACACACACCTAGCACATGTACTTGTGGAACATGTTTGGGTTATTATAATTTTAGGCCTAATATTAACCTTAGGGATAGCAACGGTAGGGGTGTTATCACCCCGTATGTTTCCAAAATCAAACTCGCTTCGTATGGACTTTTTGACTTTTTAAACAGCTGTAGGGGGTTCGTTCACACACATTTGAGGTAAGATTTGTGATGATATCCCATACCGTTGAAAAGTTGTACAGCTTGTACTCGCATTTGTCTTGCGATCGACCGAATGCGGACAGGAATTTGAATAATGCCTTAGATTTTTGATATTTATATCAATTCAACTATGCATTCAGTTGCATCACTGGGGTCCAATGGACCCCAGGTATGCGTCATAAAGTTAACTTAATGGCAATGGTAAACACAATGATATAATATTCATTTATTGAAACAGGCTGGTTGACAGACCACAAAAAACCGGTTACAATGCACAGTTATGCAGTTGAAACAATAAATTACAAGAACACAAAATCACAAATCACAAATCTTAACTACTGACATGTCTGTCCTAGACGACATGCAATACACGGCGTTAGCGGTTGCCTACAAGGCACATCCATCCTACGTGGCTCGAACTCGGATCCCCTTATCTCCATGCCAATCAGGAATGCCACTCATAGCTTTTCTACCTAGGTCTAGGTATTTTCGGTCTTGTCAAGGTTTCTAGGTTTTGTTGGTCAGGATCTATTTTTTCACGCGGCGGTTTTTTTGACTTTTCACATAATTTTTTTAAAAACTGAAAATGCAAAAAAAAACGTGAAAACATCGAACAATTGTGTGAACTTGGACCAAAAATTGTAAATTTTGGATCGAAATACTAAAAAATGTCAAAAAAATTTTTCGGGAAGGAGAAGAGAGCCAATTTTGATCATCGTACGACTAAAAATAAGGTCCTCATTAATTTAAAGCCGGAAATTGCCGGGAAATTCTAGCCCTTTTTTGGTCACTCAGTCAAAACAAACTCAACAGGAAGAAAGTTTGGACAGAGGTAAAGATCTAAAAGGTTAGGAAGGCAGACGGCGCCATGAAGAGCGATGCCAGGATATGTCGTTGTATTACTGGATCTTTTAATCTTCCATCAGTTAAGTATCATTTTTGGTAACAGAGTCAATTATAGTCAATGCCAATGGCAGTTGGAACTAACGAAAAACTATGAAATAGGAATTGTCACTGCTTGTACTCTGATGGTGCTAGACCGAATTCTGAATTAGGAGGAGTACGACGCCTTTCTGGTCTCCGACCCTCAGGAATGAGGATGGACAGCATCATCATCAGGACGCCTATGCAGAATGAATGAATTCGAGAACTATGATGCCATATTATTTATATCCAGAATTTGTAAGCGTTTATAGTTCGAGATTGGCATAATTAAAAAAGGTGTCGTTAAATCAACAAAATACATTCTGTACAAACCTAAAATCAAATAAACTTTTGTATGTAAACTTACGGTTACGACCAGGGATGCCTCTCTGAATTTCTAAAAATGTCAGATCCTGTCCAAAAAGAACTAGAAAAAGCTATGCTGGTTTAGGTACTATAATTTTAATTCACCCTTTTTTTCGATTTAATTTCGCCAACTTCTAGTTTGTCCAGAACCCTTTTAATCGATCCAGCTTCTGCTTAGACAAGAATTTGTTCGATAAATCCCGTTTCTATTTTGTCAGTATATATTTTTCATCAATTTTACATTGAAAATTATTCTTCATCAATCCAGCTTCAATTTCAGCAGAATGACTGCACTAACCCTAAAACTAACCCTAACCGACCCTCACGACGCCTAACCTGAGCCCTAACCGACCCTCACGCGCTAGATCTCGCTTCTACTTCGTGAGGAAATATGTTTCATCGAATTTCTATTTCTGTGGGGTCGTACACGAAACCTACATCGACACGCTGAAATAAATAAAAAGGGTGAATTAAAATTATAGTACCCTGGTTTATAATGATAAATACAAGAAACTTGACCAAATTTCTATTGAATTAGGCGTAAACATTGATGCATAGACCTAGATAATATTATAATCAAAATAACACATAGAGTCACAAAACCCTCGAAGACACAAGCCTATGGCACAAAATTTCTTCGAAATAATGATCATGTCATGGAACCAAAGAAGATCGCGTCATACACTTCCAGATCCTAAATGATTATAATATTATTATCAGGATTAATAGCCAAAACATGGATTGGCTTGGTGATGTTTAGAGTCTGAAGTGTCTATTTTGTGAAAACGCTTGAAAATAAATTCAAGTAATTTTTCAGGAATTGCTGGCAATCCACATTTTTAATATGAGAAGCCTGCGACGAGAAAGCTAGATCTTGAAGGAAGCACCTAGAAACCCACACAACAGCGAGAAACCACTTAGCTTTAGGTTAGAATATAATTTTGTCAGCGGCTTCCCTGATTACGACCGATCTGTGACTAGTATCATTATTATGATCTTACTGGATTTTTTACGGGGGAACAACGAAAAATGGCATTGCCAGTTACATGTAGCGTCGGAGTAATAAGATTTGAAGGTGTTTAAAACGACGGTTGTGAAGTTGATGCCAAAATCATAAACTAGCTTTCGCTTCGCACTTAGACACCACTGAAAATATGTTACATAACGTTATATTAAATATCAGCAAAGTCAATTTACGTTGCTGTCAGGAATTCTTAAGCCAAGGATTGATCACATATAGTATATTACAGATTGATCGCTTACAACTTAATATTCTCCATTACTTTCGGTTCTCGTTCGTCTTTATCATTTATTCCGCCGTTGAGAGATTAGTCCACGTTCTGATGTTATCCATCCAATTCGTTTTTTGTCTGCCTCGTGAATTCTGCCGGTGTTGTGCCTTGAAGTGCCTTGTCTTCTTCTCCAGACAACTCCCATATCTCCTCACGATGTGTCAATAACAATGCTAGCTTCCTCTCTAGCACAGATTTGAAAAGTTCCCTCTAGATGCCAGCTGCAGTCTCAAGTGCCCATAATCCCATTCAAATGTCTTTTTAGCAGTCCATGGTACTCGGACGACACATCTTTAACATCGCATCTCGAATGCATAAATTTATTGTTTCTTCCTCAGCTTTCCTCAAAGTTCAACTCTCGCGCTCGTACAGCACGTCTGACGACACTAATCTCTTCAGTATAGCCTCAACTTTGTGGAAATTCTTACGCCATGATGCTACCAGATCTTTCAAGGGTTGGGTTGTTGCTCTGCAGCCATTTTCCAAACGCGATGAGATATCTTTTGCAGAGTCGCCATCCTCACAATCGAATACCGTCTTAAGCAAGGACCAGTGTGTCAACCTGCTCAGTAATATTATACAACTATGTGTCGACCTGCTCCAGTAAGCAGTTTCTGTTGGTGATGCGGCTTGCATTGAGCAATAAGTACGTTCAATGTTACTCTAAGCTGGCCGAGTTTGGTCCCTAGAAACCGATATTGGAAAGCATTGAAACGACTAAAACGATTTATAATAATTATTATGTATTTGTCATTATATTCGTCATCATTTACAAATAACCTGTCAGATGAAATTCAACACCCTTAATCTGTTGACCAACTAAGCCATAAACATCGTCAAACGCGGTGATGGATGGATCCGATTTGACCAGGGTCTATGACAACAGAGGCCGTTACCCTGGGCAGAAATTTGCTCGGCGTACTACAGCACTTATGAGCAAGGTACTGAACCAGTTTTAATCTCAAACGCGGTAGTCAGTTGTATAATAATACGGTAGACAGCGACCTTTGTAAAAGGTGTCATAAGCCCTCGTCAAATCTGGATCCATTCATCCCAATCCAATCTCTACTGAACGACCGTTTACGACCGTAAACTGGCGCTAGCCAGTTGAAAACTAATAAATTCTATACCCCTAACTTCCAGGCTAGAATTGCTATAAAACGTGTCAAATACGTTTAATATCAATTAGGTTTTTTTTGACGTGCAGTTGTACCCAAAATGTGCAGTTGTAGAAGCACTTCCATACAGTTAAAACTGGCAAAAAGGTCACTGTTCTCCGATTGGAAGGAATTAAATTTTACCATGGATGATGGGAAAGGAAAGAAGGAGTTGTGCAATTCTAAAAATTCCTTAAAAGCAGCCCTGTAGCAGAGTATAACCAGTGGCGGAGTAATAAAGTGGCAGTCGAGTAGGCTACGAAACACTAAAAATGCTGTCGACCAGTGCTAATGCTAGTCGTCAACCGTTTAACATTTCTATAGCGCACTACATGTGTAAGACATTGAATCTCAAACTTCTACAGGCCGCGGACCGGCGATAATAATTTTAGCTGAAGATCCCTGTCCGCTAATCTAAATGGCGATTGCAAACAAAAGCAGCCTTTTTGTATATTATTCTTTAAAAGACAGTTAATGGCCTCTAAGGCTATTTATGATTATTGTGGACTAGTACGTTTCAGTTCTTAAAACACGTGCCTATCATCATTTTATTTATTACTCAATTAATTCTCATACAATCAGATTTTAAAAAGTTGAACGGTAAATCTTAAACTACATTGGTAGGCAATTTAATTCTATTTTAGTAGGTGCATCTTCAAAAATATACACCTAGATAATGACACACTGCTAGGATTGAGTGTGTTGACGATGGAAAACATCAACTCGATATAATAAAACACAGTAACCAAGAACAGCACAAAAACATGGTTTTGGAAAATTATAATTATTTTTTTACTCTTCATCACCGACCAGTGATCAGTACTCCGCGGACCACCACTTTGAGAAGCACTGGTGTAAGAGACAATGAACTGACGACGTCGACAGACCCGAGTTCCTCAAAATCTTCGCTATTGAATTTAATTACAGCATTAATAGGAACAACTGATTACACTAAGACATAAATTATTTTGATGCAATTACTGTTCAGCCAGGTTTTAACAAGAGCTTACATGTAGGCATGAGATATCGTTGCAGTCACTATAAGGCGCATGCATACCGTTGGGGCAAGTCGATATAAAGGTGCTTTGCGGAATTTGCTGAGTAAAATTAAGTCTAACCTCAAACCGTCATTTTCTGAATTCTTTGAAGGACATCAAATTATTGTAAATGTTATTACTCGATGCGCTGTGATGTTTTGTATAAGTTCATAGACGATGACTTTTGCCTTCGATTTTGAGTGCACGAGTGACCCACATCTGGAAATTTCATTCATTGTACATTGCCGCAGGTGAGCGTTCGTTCATTTTCAGAGTAAGAATAATGTCCTCTTGTCAAAGGTTACGTCACTTGGTTAGAAGAAATATTTGAAACTCACCCGACGTTGACTTCATTCATTCATTCATTCATTCATTCATTCATTCATTCATTCATTCATACATTCATTCATTCATACATCCATCCAATCCATCCATTGTGTAATTATACTGACTTATATTAAGCCCTTCAAGAAAGTCTCTCAGGGGCGCTCCCAGCCCATCCGAGGCAAAAGAAATACCACTTGAAAGGTTGAAGAAGCAAGTTTGAATTGGTCAGATATTATCAACGCAGTTTCGAACTTATGTCATTCCAGCATGCCTTGCAGCCAGGAGTCGAACCATGAGTTGACCCTACAAAGCAGATAATGTTTTATGATGGCCATAATTTTATAAAGCGATTCACTTAGCGAAAGTCTTTCAGAATCGCTTCCAGTGTTAACAATTACGAGGGAAATGGAAGGATGTGCACAAGATTACAAGACACTTCGGAGTAAGACCCAACTGAGACTTCAGAACCAAAACAAAACGCAGCTTTGCAACATCATTTACTACACATTTTGAAACCTGAATTTATGGTTAAAATTTTTCTGTATGCGACAAACTCACAGAACTTTCTCATCCAAAGCTCCAACTGGTCGACGCCATGAGAGCCTTTTTAGATTAACCTTTATTGACCCAACGTTCCCAAAGTGGAACATATTTTTAAAAAAATTTGAGGGACGGTAAAACCTATTATAAGTCATCTAATAAATATTCATTTACTCGCCCAAAGATGGGGCATGTTTATGTATTTTTATTTCAAGTCTGTTGCAGCTAAATAAAATCATTATTTTGATGCAATTTTGTCAAAAAACGACATTTATGCTAATAAATATTTAAAATTAATATAAATTACAAATGCATGATAATTAATTGATTTTTTCATCTACTTGGGTTGAATTGTGTCTATTGTGCCTACTTATGGTCAAATTTTTTAATGGTAGTGCCTTATGAGTGAGCGACGCAACTGATTTTACACATGTTCCACTTTGGGTACGTTGGGTCACTCTCGCTAGTTCCATCGATATATTTGCGTTATACTGAAATTTGCCCTTCTCGCTCCAAAATTTACATTGATAATAATTGTAATTCCAATATGAATATTAATTCTATTATTAATAGTAGTAGAAGTATTATTGCGCCTAATATTGTTATTAATAGGCCTATTTATTATTATTTTTTATTAATGTGATTAGTTTGTTTGGGGTTATGGCAGTGTGAAGTGCGTTTGGCTCTCTGTGGCATGATGTTTTCAACGTAAATTTGAGTTCTGATTAGCCAATATCATTGTTCCGTTTTTTCGCAGGGTGGGTTGTGTGGGGCCAGGGTATGGTGGGGGATGAGATGGGTATTGGGGGGATGGGGCCGGGGCAAGATGCGGTGGGACCAAGGTAAAACAAATGTGAAGCGTTATCTTTGTCATGACTTTCATATGCTGAACCTTTTGCGGGATGGGGCCGCATGGAGGGGTGGGATATGGAGGTGGGTATGCCTTACTTGGGGTGGAGGCGGGGTGGGGTCGAACGGTTGGGTATGGGTTGAAGTGAGTCGGGTGAGGCGATGTGGGAAGAAGTTTTGGACGAAAAACAGAAATTTACTCAGAGGAATGGGCACCCACTTCACTTTAAGAGGGGTGCGGAGTGGGGCGGGGTTGGAGCGCGGTTGGGGTGGGATGGGGCGGTGTGGGTTGTGGTGAGGGCGGTTGGAATATGGGGCTGTAGTGCGCCGAGTGGTGTCAAAGTGGGAAGAAAGGGTCAAAGTGAAAAGAAGGGAATCATTATTTTGTTATGAATTTAAGCTGTTGAGCATTTTACAGAATGGGGGAAAGCTTAGGGGTGGAGTTGGCCGAAATTGTGTGGAGGTGGGTTAGGGTTGGACGGTAGAGGTGTGGGGTTGAAGTGAAGCGGGTGCGTTCAAAGTGAGGAGAAGGGTTGACCGAGAAACCAAAAAATTACTTCAAACAGGTGGTCTGTGTGAGGGGCGAATTTGTGGAAGGTGGGGTGGCGGAGTTTGGACTGGGGACTGAAGTGGGGTTTGTGGGATGCGGTCGGTCAGGGTAATTGCGCGGTAGGAACGGTTTGAAAACAAATTGAAACGATATTTTTCATAAATTTCATATCTTGAGCATTTTATGGGGTGGGTTGGGGTGGAAGGGTGGGGCTGGGTGGATGGGTGGGCATGAGGTGGGGTAGGTAAAAGTTAGGGTAGAGGTGGGGTATTAACCTTTGTGGATCACAGCTTATACAAAATTGTATATCTGCATCATTTGGATAAAGTTATATTTTTACATATGCATGATGCTTTTACTAGTCAAAGTGACCCAACGTTCCACTTTGGGAACATATGCATAATTCTGACATCCCCTCAAAAAATTTTTTGGGACACTGATTACCTCTAATTAGGCGGTAAACTCTAACATAGCGAAATTCTGAAGTGATAGAATGACGATTTCGGTATCTGGGAAGATAAAGGTTAAGCTTAGAGTTTCTGGAGACATAGAGAGAATCTCAAACAGACGGTCGAATATTCGAAATCACCATTATAAGTACTGTCGCGTGAATGGATTTAAAGGTGTCCGCATATTTGTAAACTCGTCTTGCCATTAGCAGAAACAGGCAAACCAGAATCGACACTGCTCCACAAATAGCTATGACCATTGCCCATTGAACCTTTTCGACAACGGAAATGACAACGGAACAACACTATCTATTATCATGACTATAACCATGATAATAAATATAGCTATTTATTCGTTCATTCAGCAATTTGTATAGCGCTTCTTTAAGGGGATTAGGCCTACGCAGAAGCGTTCCCGATTCTATCACGGCACCTGTGACTATGACTCTAACTATAGCTATTTCATTCGTTCGTTCGTTCATTCAGTCATTCGTTCGTTCGTTCATTTATTCATTCATTCATTCATTCATTTATTCATTAATTCGTTCATTCATTCGTTCATTAATTCGTTCGTTCATTCAGTTATTTGTTCGTTCGTTCGTTCATTCATTCATTCATACGTCCATCCATCCATTGATTAATTTTACTGACTTATATTAGGCCCTTCAAGAAACCACTCAGGGTCGCTCCCAGCCCATCCGCGGCAAAAGAAAAATAAGACTTGAAAGGTTGATGAAGCAAGTTTTGATCGGTCAGATATTATAAACGCAGTTTCGAATGGAGGTCACACCAGACGGCCGGTATTTAGATTTTCCTTAGATTATGCTTGTGCTTACGGAGCAGTCGGTCGATTATGTGAAATCACCATTATAAGTAAAGTCGCGTCGTTGGATTTAAAGGTGTCCATAATTATGTTTGTAACTTGCCTTGCCATTGGAAGAAACCGGCAGACCAATATCGACCCTGCTTCACTTGATGATTATGTTAGACAGCAATTTATATAGCGCTTCTTCAAGGGGATTGCTCAGAAACGCTCCCGATTCTATCAAGGTACTTGTGAATATATGACTCTAACTATAGCTTTTTGTGGGGCACGGTGGTGTAGTGAGTATATTCGTGGCCTTGCAGCCGTAGGGTTGCAGGTTCGAAATCACCTCAAGTCGCCGCGTATGGACCTTGGGCAGCTTATTTGCCTTAGTTGATTACATATCACAGCAACAATAAGTGCATGCATTTGTTAAGATTATCTAGCTATTCATTCATTCATTCGTCCATCCAATCATTCATTAATCATACTGACTTATATTAAGCACATTCAAGAAAGTCACTCAGGGGCGCTCCCAGCCCATCCGCGGCAAAAGAAAAAAGACTTGAAAGATTGAGTAGCAAGTCTTGATTGGTCAGATATTGTAAATGCAGTTTCAAAGGCAGGTCATTCCAGACCGACGACCCTGCAACTGAGAAAGTCCAGCATACCTGGAAGATTATATGAGTCGAACTATGAGTTGCCCCTACATAGCAGATAATGTTACACATGTATGATGACCATAATTTTATAAAGCGATTAACTTAGCGAAAGTCTTTCAGAAGCGCGTCCAGTGTCAACAATTCCGAGGGAAAAGGGAGGATTTGAGGATAAAGAAACTGAAAGGTGATGTCGGAACGAACTGATAAAGGAAGTTCTTTTCCACAGATGATCTAAGTGGACGCAGCGAAGTGGAAGAGAGGGACTAAGCACGAGGTAAGAACAACTGAGACTTCAGAACCAAAATAAGATACAGTTTTGAAACATCATTTACTACACGTCTCGAAACATTAATTTAAGATTCGGATTCTTCTGGACGCGACACACCCATAGAATTTTCTCATCCAAAGCTCCAACTGGTCGACGCCACTAGACCCGTATTTAGATTATGCTTAGATTATGTTTGCGCTTACAGAGCAGATTATGTGAAATCACCATTATAAGTAGAGTCGCGTCGTTGGATTTAAAGGTGTCCATATGTTTGTAAACTTACCTTGCCATTGGAAGAGACCGGCAAACCAGTATCGACACTGGTCCACTTCATAATCATGTTAGATAGCCATGTCCATTGCCCGTTAAACATTTTCGACAACGGAAATGGTTGAACAACAATAATATATAATAATATGTAGAGATTTAAGTGCCATGGGTTTGTAAGCAATACCTTACAGATCGTTCTCAGATGGTTGTCCTGGGTAACACTAGAACACCCTGGGTTAGAGTTGACTTAGGTGTCCCTCAAGGGTCGGTCTTAGGTCCCCTTTTATATATTCTTTTCACCGCAGACATCCCCTCTGTCCTCTATAAACACCAGGCCAGAGGTCATCTTTACGCTGATGATGTACAAGCTCTTGTACATGGCTTACCTTATGAGCAGATCTCTTTGGTTGAAAGGATGAGCTCTCTGTTGCAAGATCTCCACTTCTGGATGTCGTCAAACAAACTTAGCCTTAATCCTTCCAAGACCCAATTAATTTGGTTTGGAACCAAACAACAATTACATAAGCTTGATCTTCAATTACTGGCCACATTATTCCCTCATTTTACCTTTTCCTCTAGTGTTCGTGATCTGGGTGTCACACTTGATAGTGCTCTGACATTTACTGAACACCTGTCACTCTTGACCCGTTCTTGTTACTACCACTTGAGACGCCTCAGGGCAATAAGAAGATCTGTGTCCTCCAAGGTGTTTACAACTATGGTACATGCCTTTATCTCCTCACGAATTGACTACTGTAACTCCCTACTAATTGGGCTTCCTAAAGTTCGCTTGTCATCTGTACAATCTGTCTTAAATTCTGCTGCTAGACTTATTGCACGACTTCCTCGATACTCGCACATCTCTACATTCATGACTCATGACCTTCACTGGCTTCCGATCTTTGCCCGAATCAGATACAAAGTCTTGCTTCTAGTTACTAAGTCCCTGCAGGGCTTAGCGCCTAAATACCTGTGTGACTTAATGTGTAAGCCTCTTTCTGCAAGATCTTCACGCCCTCTTCGTTCTGCTGACCGCTTTGATCTATTTGTACCCAGATCACGAACATCATTAACCCAACACCGAGCTTTTGCTATTGTTGGTCCTTTAATTTGGAATCACCTTCCTTCTGAAATTCGTGGCAGGATTCTTGTAGGAAATTCACCTGCATCTTTTCGCTGCTTGAAGACTTTTCTTTTTTCATGGGCCTGTCACGCTGAGAGCGCTTCTGAATAGCTCTGCTGTGAGAAGCGCTTTACAAATGCTTTATTAGATTAGATTAGATTAAAAAAAAACGTAGCAACGATTCAGAAGCACTTAAATATATATATATATAGTATATATATATATATATATATTATCATAACTATAACCATAACCATAAAGGAAGTTCTTTTCCACAGCGGATCTATCAAACAGTATCTATTCATTCGTCCATTCAGCAATTTATACAGCGCTTCTTCCAGGGGATTATTCAAAAGTGCTCCCGTCTCTATCACGGCACTTGTGACTATGACTCTAACTATAGCTATTTGTGGGGCGCGGTGGTGTAGTGGGTATGTTTGTGGCTTTGCTGCCGGAGGGTTGCAGGTTCGAATCCACCTCAAGTCACCGCGTAGGGACCTTGGGCGTAGGGACATTTGCCTTAGTTGATTACATATCACAGCAGCAATAAGTGCATGCATTTGTTAAGATTATCTAGCTATGCAACCATATGTCGGGTTTATGTAATATCGAATTTCATTGTTTTAAAGGTGTTCAAAAGAACGCGCTATTATGCAAGAAGTCATCGGTACTTTTTTCAGCGTGCAGTCCTACTCAAAAGGATCAGTTCAAAATGGATATCATCAGTTATAAAAATACTTCACTGCCATTAAAAATAGTAAAACAGGTCATTGTCATCCGACTGGAGTAACTTACCACGGAGGATGGGAAGGAAAAGAAGGAGTTGCGCAGTTCTAAAAACTTCCGTATATTAGACTTATACAAGAACGATAATGTGGTATTGTATTGATTGCATTGCATTTCTTTGTATTGCACTGTATTGGTAGGTTATATGGAACACTCTGAAATTGGCAGACGATAGTCGGCGAGGCTAGTCTTGCTTTCGAGTCAGTCACACATTCTGACTACAGCAGAGAACGGGATTCGACGCAATGTTCGCTGTTTATTCTGCGATTGTGGGATTCGGATATAGGATATAACAGAAATAATTTACTCTTTACCGCCTAAAAGGACTTTTCTGACTGATGAGGTGTAAACTGGAATTCTCTGAGTACATAACATATGGGTTAATCCATAGTTTAAACACAACTCATGACAACAAAGCCCGTTGCCTTCGACAATGATATTGGAAACCCGTAAAACGTTTACCAATCCTATATTAATAGTTAAATGGTCTGCCTATTCACATTGTATCCATCAAATGTGATAGACCATTTGCAAAATAACGTTCATTCGAACTGGTTCAGTACCTTGCTCTTAAATGCTGTAATATGCCGAGCAAATTTCTGTCCAGGGTTACGGCCTCTGTTGCTTCTGTCCAGGGTAACGGCCTCTGTTGTCATAGACCCTGGTCAAATCGGATCCATCCATCCATTGCACGAGCGCCGTAAGCTGGCGTAGAAAGTGATATAAACCTATCTATTAAACACAATTAAACAGGGGAAATGGATGAACAACAATAATTAAAGCGTTTACCAGAAGTTAATAGTTAAATGGTCTGGCTAATTATACTTGCAAACTCCGCCACTGGTTGCACTCTGCCAGTGCGAGTCCCAAGCCTGTATAAAGGAGGAGGTGTCGCTAATGGTCTTTGCTGTTACCACACAGTGACGTTAAACTGTAAATACTACAACCTATACTTGCAAATAATCTCCGTATAATGAACTCTCTGGCCTTTGTCCTTTTCACGCATGCAAATTAAAACCATACTGTTTCATCGTTTTTTGGTGACAACCTTTCAGGAGCGCCTCTGAGGAATTTCACTCCTGAAGTGGAGCCAGCTATGAAAATGCGTGATTGCAATTACGACTTTATTGCGGATGTCATTCAGTTGTTGTAACCATTCCATTCCACCGCTTACCAACTCATCTCGTTATGCAGTGGTACATGTATTTGTCATCCACAGACCTTTGAAAGCAATCGATTGGTAAATACCAACTCATTATTACAACCGACCTTTCATTCATAGAACAATCTCTTGCTTCACATACGCTGCGTCAAATTGACACTGGTACTTTATTTGAGTTTAACGATAGCGCTATTTGCAGCAATGTCCGTTACGTCGGCGTAAGTAATTTTGACATTGCTGTTGCTTATTAGACCTACACGCAGCAGTGACTGGAAGAGTAAGTTGTATTAAGCAACGAATTAACCGGTTAACTATATTGTCGTCCTATGTAATGTCGAATTCATATATTTTAAAGGTGTTCACCGGTATCATGGAAGTAGGTATATGAATTATATCAGGGTTTTTAGCCTGCATTTGTACACAACAAGACTAGTGAAGTTCTAGATGAATTTGTGCAGTTGTCAAAACAGTTCTGTGCAATTAAGAAAAGAAGAAAACGGTCAGTGTAATCCGATTGGAAGTGATTTGCCATAAAGGATACTTAGGATAGGAATGGAAAGAAGATGTTGCACAGTTCTAAAAACTCCGTAAAAAACCATGCATAAATCAGGACGGTATTCAAAACCTATTTCCTCAAAATAAGGTTTTTTCGATCGGTGCAGAGTATCTTACCCTACTAAAAAACCATGTGACGGAATCCACATTACGCGTTTATGAAAATTATAATTTAATTTTTCATTATTCGAAACGAAATAAAAGAGGATGTTGTCACCCATCGAATGCCGATGTCTACACAGATCCAAAAGTCTCACTTCATTACCACGAGAACTATAAGAGTAATTCTCAACATCATCGTTCACTGCCATAATTGTTCATGACTGTGATATATAGGCTTACCGGAAATAAACCGAATTGAGTTGAATTGAGAGTGAACTACCAATGTGTAGAGGTGAGCGGCGGGAACCAGTCTACTCGATAACCTGCGTCATATCAGATTGGTTTTTTTAGAGGTTAATCTCCTTCACCTTGTTTCGTCACGCCTACTGGGCATCACTATCGCTCATGTCTGAATCGTCAACCCACCAATTTTTTAAACATTGATCGTTTATGTAGTATCGCAGCAAAACGTTTTAGAGGTGTTCTGTAATGACGTTCTGTCGTTGTTTTAGTAGTTGGTGGCGGGGGATGTTATTTTAATTAATGTTGAATAATAATTATGGTATAGGTAAAAACGATGTTGACTATGATCATGGTGATTGCACTTTTTGAGCGTTTTTAACAAGCTCAACAAAGAAAACGAGATGTAATTGCAATGTAGTCAGTAATTTATATCGCACCGCGCCCAGCAATGACCATTCAGAAGCTCAAATATGAAAATCCACGAGCATAAAATATGCATGCACGTATCCAAACATACACATTCGCACATACATTACATAAATATATATATATATACATACATACATACATACATACATACATACATACATACATACATACATACATACATACATACATACATACATGTACATACATACATACATACATACATACGTACATACGTGCAAACACACACATACATGCATACATACATAAATACATGCATACACACATACATACATACATACATACATACATACATACATACATACATACATACATACATACATACATACATACATACATACATGCATACATACACACACATACATACATACATACATACATACATACATACATACATACATACATACATACATACATACATACATACATACATACATACATATATACAGAGTATGTGATAAAACCTGGTAAGATGAGATCAAAAAAGCGTGTGAAATTTTGATACCTTTGAAACGCAATCAGTCAGTGCTATAATACCATGTGAAATCGTTTGATCTCTGAATAACTAATCCACCCGAGCAATATTGCCAAGATAATGACGATCATGATTATCGTGGCCGTTGAAGCACTATTGAAACATTAAAGAAAATAATCTAAGGTTGTGGGGGGCAAACGAACGATGCATGCAGCGTCGAATATCGAACGGGTTTCGGGAGAGAATCGAGATGCAACTCACCACCATTACTTTATTGAGTTTTCTCGTTACAATGGCAGAATTTTAAATTGTCGTCTGACAAATTGTTTTACAATTTCGGTGCTGACATGACTGGTCTGACTCCCAGTACGACCCTAACGAGACCTTTTGAATCGATATCTTATAATTGATCTGGCGCTACCTCTGAAATTGTATCATGAAAACTTTCTTCTTGCGCCTTCACAATAATTATTCTCAAAAATCTGCTACCGTATTAAACTAAACTCACTATCCTACTAAAGATGTAGGCCTAGTATGAAATTTCTTATAAATAATTGACAACTTCTATTTCGTTGCGACATCATCTTGGGGTACAACCAGGCCACACTTTGTTCTGTCATTTACAAAAAACTGACGTTTTCAGTATCAAATTCTAAAAAAACCGGAACAATATCGATCTTTTGCTCAAGTCTTCGGGACACCGAGACGCATCAGAAAAACCTGTACATACCCTGTTAAACCGGGATGTATGGTCACCCCACTCTAGACAACAGCAGTCTCCAGAGCCCATTCATTTCTCTTTTCAACGGTCCATGGAACTATAGGTGGAAATAATAATTTATTTTAAACAGTTCATCTCGAGTGCATAATTTTATTATTTCTTCATAAGTTTTCCTCGAAGTTCAACTCTCTCACCAATAAATCAAAATTATTAGCCACACTAATGTCTTTAATAGCCTCAACTGTGTGGAAATGTTTACAACCTGTTGCTACCATTGATACCAGATTTTTTAAAGTCCAATTGTTACTCTACAGCCCTTTTCCAAGCACGATCAGAACTCTTTTGCACGGTCGTCATCCTTACATACGATTACCGGCATAAGCCATGGAAAAAGTGTCATTCTGTTCAGTAAGAAATAATGTTGCGCCAGAATGCTCCACAAGTTAGAAGTGTGTGTCAACCTGCTCCAGTAAGCTGTTTATGTTAGTGATAAGGCCTGTATTGAGTAATACGTCAATTCAAAGGTTACGCAAGGCCATACCTGCCGGTTTGGGTCTCTAGGATCCGATATGGGGGGCAGGTAAACATACTGGCACCATTTATAATATGAATTTGTCGCTATATAAAAAATAGCATCATTGTTGATGTTTTAAAAATTCCTGACATTCGTAGGTCTTGTTTGTTGATAAAAAGTGACTTACTTCCGTCAAAGAAAAGTTTTAAATGAGTGATACAGTTAGTCAAGCTCTTGTGGTTATCAGATGTTCATTGAATGATTTTGAATATAAATTTTCATAAATTTGACAATTAGTGAACTCAAGATTTAAATTATACGCACTGGCAATCGCAGAAAAGTTTTAATTAACTTGACAGATGAAAGTCGACACCCTTAAATTGTTGACAATCTTTGCTATTAATATTTTCTAACGCATTCAATCTTTACTAAAACCTCTCACCAAAATGCGACTATAGCGACCATTGTATAAGCCGTAAACTGGCGCTAACCAATAATTATATTATTCTAAATCACTAATCATGAAGAGCTTCTATGACGGCAGCAGATGTGCGGTGCGGTATGGGGGGAAGATAGGAGAATGGTTCCAAATAGTGACGGGAGTGCGGCAGGGATGTGTCTTGTCACCTTTAATTTTTGCGCTGGTGGTGGATTGGGAGATGAAGAGAGCAACAAAGGAAAATGACACCGGAATGCGATGGATAAACGGACGCCGATTGAGTGATATAGACTTTGCCGATGATATTGCTCTGCTGGATAATACATGGAATGGAATGAAGGCACTGACATCCGAAGTTCAGAAAGAGGCATCAAAAGTGGGTTTGACCATAAATGCAGAAAAGACAAAGATCATGAAGATAGGAAAATGGCAAGGAACCGAAGAGATCAAGATAGAGAACAAAGAGCTGGATATGGTGGACACTTTTTGCTATTTCGGAAGCTCAATCAGAGCGGATAGTAGCTGTGACGAAGAAATAAGGAAGAGAATTGGAAAAGCAACAGCAGCATTTGGAAGATTGGAGAAGATCTGGAAAACAAGTGGATGCAGCATGAGGGTTAAAATCCGATTGTACCAGGCAGTGGTGGTGAGTACACTACTGTATGGAGCGGAAACGTGGCCGATGACGGTGACAAACAGGAGAAGATTAGAGGCGGCGCACCACAGATGGCTCAGAAAAATCCTGCACATCTCGTGGCGAGACAAAGTAAAAAACATCACTATAAGGGAAATAACAGGTCAGGAGACCATGGAAAACACCATCAGAAAGAGAAGATTACAATGGATGGGTCATGTGATACGCATGGATGAAGCCAGGATAGCAAGACAAGTGATGGACTGGACTCCGGAGGGAAGGCGCGGAAGAGGCAGACCAAGGAAAAACTGGACAGAAACCATCAGGGAAGACTTGAAATGCATGGACATGACATGGGACGAGACGATTCATCTGGCGGAGAGCAGAGAAGAATGCAGGAGCTGCATTGCCCAATGTGCAGAACTGCACGTAAAGGACTGATGATGAAATCACTAACTTGCTGACTGGATTTACAATAAAAAGTGTCATATACGTTCAATCTCAAGTCGACCATTACTTTGTCAACAAACAGATCATAGCGACGCTAACGTCCCTATGATCCATGGCCTGCCATGAGGTCCCGTATGCACTTTGGTGTTGGGGGAGTTTCTCACTTCCAATGAGTCAGTGGGTCCCTGGACATGAAAAATCACCGAGGTGCTTGTCCGCCATGACGTCACGAATGGCGCAAATGCAAAATCCAATATGGCCGCCATCGGCCATATTGGAAAATTAGTCTTTATTATTTCTTACACGATATGCACGTGTAATAACTCTAATGTTACTAATTCAGGTATGTAGAATTCATTTCTGATACTGATTTTGTCATCCGGGGTCATCTGAAGGTCATACGGTCATTTTCAAGGTCATTTAATGCATCTTTCTCATTTATCACAGCATATGCACTGTAATACCTCAAATAATACTGATTCAGGTATGCAGAATTCATTTCTGATATTGATTTTGTCATCCGGGGTCATCTGAAGGTTATAAGGTCAACGTCAAGGTCATTCTTTAATTTTTTCATCACTTACATCATATGCACGTGTAATGCCTCAAATGTTACCGATCCAGGTATGTCGAATTCATTTAGGCTATGATATTGTTTTTGTTATCCGGGGTCAACTGAAGGTCATAAGGTCATTGTCAAGGTCATTGTGTCGCATCAATGATGCGGATTATAACTTGACGTAATACTGACATTTTCTTGGAAGTAGTGCACCGAAGTTTTCCTCCCATCTGCGATTTAATGGCTCTAGTTTTGCCTCGCGTTCATTGTGTGTTGCAAGTATTTGGCATGCTCTGTGCACCAGGAAAGCCCCTCGCTGGATGTGGCCTCTGATCTCGCTGCTTGTAGGAGGAAGAGCGTCAATTCCGACTGTGGATGTGATATAGTTTTCTAGTCTCAGCTGGTCGAACATCTCACAGGTTGTATTTGACCATGCTGCAGCCCAGACACGTACCAAAAGTACTTCTAATAATAATGAAGATGATGATGATGATGATGTGATGATGATAATAGAATTTATATAGCGCCATAGCCAAGCACACATTGAGAGACAAGCGATCGACGGACTCTATAGTCGTAGTCACATACGGCGCCAAGAGAACCACACCAGTCCCGTCACCACCACCACTTCTATGCTAATGCTGCATCTTGTTCTAATAGCGTATCTGTCTCTCCAAAGTTTGTTAGATGTTTGTTGTTTGTACTGTACTGAGTCGCATGCTAAAGCTGCGTGTTTGGATCCCACCTTACTCATGCAGTCGTCTCCTGTCAACACATGTCATTGATGACTGCTTTGGTCAGGGATGCTCCACGTTCATTTTTTCGAGGATGGCAAGGATGCCTACCGCTCGTACAGATGGGATCGCTTAGTAGAGAAGACAAAGTAAATTAGGATGACATATCGAAGTCGAAACTGCCACGGTTCACCGTCTAGCCTCAGAAGACAGCATCAACAATAGAAAAGGAGAGGAATGAACTGTCATCTTAGCTAGGCAGAGCAGAGGCACATACATGTAGGAACATGGACATTGGACATTGCTAAAGAACGAGGTATGGGCATCAGTCAGATACTTTCACACAATTTGGTCTGAGCGTCTCCATTATTTGATGTCGATATTCCAGCTCACACTAACAAGTCGCTACTTGTGGGGGAGATTGGACCTAAACTTGACCTCACAAAATGGTGCGAGGAGTCTATTCTTGACACTCATGTTGTGGTAGATTTCATGTCTAGGATTCGACAGCTGCCACTCACGCAATTCATCAATATTGGTACCTAGGGTTATCGAGGCCGTCATAACATCAGCTTCTCCCTTTTGCCAAAATGTGAAGTACGTCCATCTGGTACTCAACTCCTACTTTGAGATGTCTCTTAAGGAAGGGGAGCGCATGCGGCGTGTTGACTTAACATCAGGTATCGAAATTTTCAGCATGAACAGATACACACCAATTCCTCATGAACTTGAAAAGTTCTGAGCATCGCGGGAAAACAATCGAAATCTGCAGATTCTGGATAGAAATATTGCTAGCAATCCAGCATATATGGCAATGTTACAGTCATTGCCAGCTCTCTTGTTTCTGAAGATGAAGCACTTCCCGCAATGTCGAATGGCGGAGAAGAGAACCCAGACCTGTTGAACTGGATCGAGGAGGCGGATGCCAGGCTGGTGCTGCACATAGACTGGACAGCCTGGGCTGTTTGTGTGCAACGGTGCAAGAGATTTGTCGTAGTCTCAAACAACACAGACACTTTCGCATTATTGCTACACACCATACTTCGTTACATGGGGTTGAACGAGATGTGGCAGCAGCATGGCACTGGTGAACATCGGCGAATGCTTCCTCTTCATCAAGCGGTTTCTGAACGCGGAGCATCCCTGGCCAAAGCAGTCATCAAGTCACATGTGTTGACAGGAGACGACTGCATGAGTAAGGTGGGATCCAAACACGCAGCTTCAGCCTGCGACCCAGTACAGTACATGTATCTAACAAACTTTGGAGAGACAGACACGCTGCTAGAACAAGATGCAGCATTAGCACAGAAGTACTTGGCACGTGTCTGGGCTGGGGCAAGGTCAAATACAACCTGTGAGACGTTCGACCAGCTGAGACTAGAAAACTATATCACATCCACAGTCGGAATTGACGCTCTTCCTTTTACAAGCAGCGAGATCAGAGGCCACATCCAGCGAGGGGCTTTCCTGGTGCACAGAGCATGCCAAATACTTGCAACACACAATGAACGCGAGGCAAAACTAGAGCCATTAAATCGCAGATGGGAGGAAAACTTCGGTGCACTGCTTCCAAGAAAATGTCAGTATTACGTCAAGTTATAATTCGCATCATTGATGCGACACAATGACCTTGACAATGACCATCAGTTGAGCCCGGAAAACAAAAACAATATCATAGCCTAAATGAATTCGACATACCTGAATAGGTAACATTTGAGGTATTACACGTGCATATGATGTAAGTAATGTAAAAATTAAAGAATGACCTTTACGTTGACCTTATAGCCTTCAGATGACCCCGGATGACAAAATCAATATCAGAAATGAATTCTGCATACCTGAATCAGTATTAATTGAGGTATTACAGTGCATATGCTGTGATAAATGAGAAAGATGCATTAAATGACCTTGAAAATGATCGTATGACCTTCAGATGACCCCGGATGACAGAATCAATATCAGAAATGAATTCTACATACCCGAATTAGTAACATTAGAGTTATTACACGTGCATATCGTGTAAGAAATAATAAAGACTAATTTTCCAATATGGCCGGTGGCGGCCATATTGGATTTTGCATTTGCGCCATTCGTGACGTCATGGCGGACAAGCACCTCGGTGATTTTTCATGTCCAGGGACCCACTGACTCATTGGAAGTGAGAAACTCCCCCAACACCAAAGTGCATACGGGACCTCATGGCAGGCCAAGGACTACTATATTATTGTATCAGCCGTAAACTGTCGCTAATCAGTGTAAAAAATAATAGTTGCAGTGACTATGAATCGCTTCTATACCGCTGGGCAACCCAATATAAATGTGTTTGCTGTTTAATGCGGAATTTACTGAATAAATTCAAAACTCAAAATCAAATTTTCTGAATAAGTTACAGAACATCATAATTATTTTTGTAAATGTAATTAGAATTGCATTTTAAAGTATGCTTGTCATTTAATGATATAATATACTAAACTTTGGCAGTTGCGCAATCAAGGATTTGCTAGTGTGCACTTGCGTGTGTGTTTTGGATTGTGCGTGTGTTCGTGCATGTATCTGTGCATGTTTGCATGCGTCTTTCCAACAACCGGTATTTATTTTATTCGGAAAACTCGTTATGACAATGTTATTACACGACGCGTTGCGACTTTTTGTGTGAGTTCACGGGCGCAGACTTTTGCCTTCAACTATGGGTGCACGAGTGCCCCCACCTCTGGCAATTTTATTTATTGTACACTGCCGTAGGTGAAACTTCGGACATTTTCGGTGAAAGAAAATTTTCCTCTTGTGGAAGTTTACGTCACTTATATGGTTCGCAGAAGTATTTGAAACTCACGCATTCATTCATCCATTCATTCATCCGTTCATTCATTCATTCACTCATTCATCCGTTCATTCATTCATTCATCCGTTCATTTATTCATTCATTCATTCATCCGTTCATTCATTCATCCGTTCGCTTATTCATTCATTCATTCGTTCATCACATTCATCCATCCATCCATTCATTAATTATATGGATTTACATTAATCCTCTTCAAGAAGGCTACTCTGTGGCGCTCTCAACCCATCCACGGCCAAAGAAAAATGACTAAAGACATTTATGAAACAAGTTTTGATTGGTCCGATATGTATTATAAGCGCAATTTCGAATGGAGGTCATTTCAGATGGGCTACACTGCAGCAGTCGAGAAACCCAATGTGCCTGGCAGCTACTTGTAGGAGTGGAACTATTTGATTAGGAGTTGACCTTTCATTGCCGATAATGTTGTAAAATGACCATTTATAAAACGATTCACTTTGCAAATGTTTTTCAGAAGCGCTTCAATTACGAACAGCGTCGAGAGAAAATTCATTATATGAGGTCAGAGACGAAAACAGATGATCAAGGAGCGAACTGACGGAGCAAGTCCTTTTTCCATCGGGTAGGGACATATCTATCCAGGAAACTGATCTGAATTGAACCGTGGAGGTACTGACTCAGGGAGCAAAGAGATCAAACCGATCAGAGGACGCAACGAAGTGGTAGAGAGGGGCAGATTACAAGATTGCAATATACATGTACTTCGGGGTTAGACCCAAAGCTTCAGAATCAAAATAAGACATAACTTTGTGACATTGCTGCTTGCACGTTTCGAAACTTGAATTTCAGGTTCAAATTCTTCTGGATGAGTCGAAACCACAAAAGTTCTCATCCATTATAGCTCTCAGGGGTTGGCGACATGGGTGCCTAATAATATTTAGATTAGATCTAAGCTTAAATTATCTCGAGCTACCAATTATAGAACAGAGCATGTGTTCCTAAACTTGTGTTGCCATTTGCAGATACTGGCGCACCAGTATAGACACTGCTCCGTATGATGTCCATGTTAAATAACTACAGCCTATACTTTAAAAGAATTTAGAAACGGAAAAGTTTGAACAACAATAGCTATTATCATAACTATGACAATAGCCATAAATATGTATTATGTATATATGTTTATTTTATATCTAAGACTATAACTAATAAGCTTACCAATAACTTACTTTTTTTATAACTGCAATGACTGAAAGACAACAGATACAGCTGCCATTGATTTCAGTTCAAGCTTAGACTCACGAGATAGCGAAAACTAATCATAACTAAAACTCTTGGGGTAGAAAATAAATCATTGCAAAAGCCAAATCTAAAAAGACACAACATATACTTCACTTATAATAATTGCTTTTCATGCAATACTGTCCAGTTACGACCTAATTATGGCTTACTGCGTGGATGACCTTGGTACAGACAATTATACTGGACGTGTTCAAAAAATAGGCGAAACTATCATTATAAGGATGGATCCGATTTGACCAGGGTCTATGACAACAGAGGCCGTTACCCTGTACAGAAATTTGCTCGGCATATTACAGCACTTTAGAGCAAGGTACAAGACCAGTTTTTAAAAATGATATAATTATAAGTAGTTCTGGTGTAAACAGATTTAAAGGTGTCCAAAATTGAAGATTTTTAAATCAGGTTGTAAATCAAGACCGTCTTTCTTGACGACTGTTTTCACCTATCTAACGACGCCTTGTATATTATTCTCACACACTATATATCCTCATAGTATATCAACTTTCATGTCTGATCATCTATACTGGAGGATTTCAGTGGAGGAAACCTCGTTTAGATCCTGGATGACCTGGCTATCTCTGTGCTCGGACTTCCACCGTGCTGCATAATTATAAGCTTCTCCGTTGTCGGTCCATAAGTGTAGCAATAATCTCCGCAATGAATAATTGTTTGGTTCTTTCTTTGCACTGTCTCTGCAGCAATTCCTTTTAATCGTTGTTTGGTGCTGCTTCTTTGGGAGCGCCACTGGAAGTTTCTCTGAAATGGCGCTATAAAAATTCACGATTTCGTTTGCGATTATATTGCGGATGTTGTTCGTCTGTTGCCATTTTGCTATTCAACTGCTTCCCAACGCATCTCATTGTGTAGACCTAGTTGTCATACATGGACCTTTGAATGCAGTCTATACTCTATACAGTCATTCTGTTACAACCAACCTATCATCCGCCACATCAAACTGACGATGAATTGATCGAGAGCTTAACGACAGCTTACGATAGCAATGGTCATTGCCGTCGTAATAATTGATAAAATATTGGCATATTGCAGCTCATTCGACACAGTGTATTACAGTTACACAGCACAGCAACCGAAAACCATAATTCGATTTTTAAACTAACCATGCGAACGTATTTTCGCTTTATGTAACTTATAAATGGTGCGTTTCAAAGGTGTTCAGATGTAGGGCAATTGAGTAAGTATACGTGACGTTATTAAGACTCTTTTTGGCGTGCAGTTATACAAAAAGTTCAGTTTTAAATGGATTTGTGCAGTAGCAGAAGCACTTCTGTGCAATTAAAACTAGTACGAAATGGTCGTCAACCGAATGGCAGTGATTTACCATGAAGGGTAGGAAGAGAAAGAAGACGGGGACGGTTGCTGAGTTCTAAAAACTCCGTATAGAAGCAAAGAACGTTATTCAGAGCTGATGCAATGTAATTCAGACAATTTGTATAGCATCGTCAGTAGCAAGCTACTTCTAGGATGCTTTACACGCATAATGTCAACTGTCAGAGTAAATGTCATGAGCTCGAGAGCAAGTGTAGCTTCAATTGTTTTTTAAAAGTTGATACAGTTTTGATATCCTGGATGGTTGATGGAAGACTGTTCCAGGCGCGTGGGCCTGCGACGCGAAAGGCGCGATCGCCCATTTTTGTTTTCGTCGCAGGAATGAACACGTCGGCGGTCTTGGACGATCGCAGCCGGGACCTCCTTGGATCGTCTGCTAGCGGTTTGATGTTGGCCGCGAGGTAGGCTGGTGCGCAATTGTTGAGGCATTTGTACATTAGGATACAAAGTTTGAAATTGATGCGGTCACCTATGCCAAGCCACTGAAGCTGGTCTCGAATCGCGCTAGAAATGTGGTCGAATTTTTTCAATCGCAGGACCAGACGAGCAGCAGCATTGATGACCGCCTGAAGCCGAATGATACTGCATTGTGGCAAGCCAGCAAAGGCGACATTGCAGTAATCGATTCGGCCCAAAATTAAACTTTGTATCAGGTGGCGTGTCACTTCCTGTGTGAGTGACCGAGATGTGTGAGTGACTGATGCCCAAATAAGTATAGGCTATTAATTTTTAAGATATTTGCCTGGCGTCAGCGATGTTTTGAAGGCTAAACGAATTCGCCCAGGCTTTCAATCAATGCAGACAGAGAAGAGAAAGAGAAAAGCGTATGGCCAAAAAGTGTATCAGATTTTTTAAGACTCAAAATCCAACATTTTTTGTGTGGTCCCTTTCGAAAATTTATGCATCCGCCCCTGCCACGATATGCATTCAGTTAAACGACATTTCAAACAGTGTCATCGTTCGATTCAAAATAAAAGAAAATCAGGCCTGTCATCTAGCGAATGCCGATGTCTACACAGTGGTTCATAAAAAATTGCCCTACAAATATGAATATTATTATAACTAACGTCGATGACCATCAATTTTAATGATCTCTAAGAATAATGACCCTTGATGCTCTAGGCAAATTATATATAAATTATTTCACATTCAAATCTATAATGGCGGAACGCGGATGACGAAACTAATGACGTCACGATTATCTCGCCAAACAAGCAAGATGCCAATGTTCCCTTTAGCTACTGATCCAGGTTGTATCATGCAAACTTAGTCAATTTCATTTGGTTTAACCTCCTTGTGAGAAATTGTTTACTGTAGTAGTACCTAGTAATAATCAGAATGATCGATTTTACGTATCTACCAATAGAACAGGGCATGTGTTTGCAAACTTGCATTGACATTGGCAGAAACCGGCGCACCAGTATCGCGCTGCTCCATCTGATGATCATGTTAAATAACTATGTCCATTAAACGTTTTCGACATCGGAAATGGCTGAATAACAATATATGCTATTACTGTGGCAATAGCCATAACATTTACTATATTAACTTTATATCTACGACTATAACTATAACTATAACTATGACTCTGCCTACAACTAAAACTTAGTAAAATTATAATAACTGAAAGACAAAATATTTTGCTATTGTTGCTTTCAGCC
>OX457046.1:40171148-40180249 GCA_949752735.1 Lumbricus terrestris | reverse complement strand
TCTTGCTGAATTGCTTAGTACGTGTAATGGCTTGTACTGAGTGATTTTGCATTTAGGCGTAGCATTGTTCGTATAGTTCGTCGTCCCCGTTGGACTCCTCATGTTCTGGTGGGGGGGTATGTGAGTGTTAGCTACCTATTACCCCTCTGGGCTTCCTTACTTGAACTCTCCTTGACTATGTGGGAGTTGAGGGAAGGGCAGGGCCTATTTAAAGGGCTACTACTGTGGGGGCTTGCTTCTTGTCGTGGGTCTCCTCTGTGGTGTGTGTTCGACTCCTGTTGAGCGTGGCGTGTGGTTCGTGTTCTACGACGTTTGTCTTCTTCGATTGCCGTCCCACCTCGTTGGTGAACTGGCCTACATCCGTCTTCCTTTGGGCTCCGTTAGCCTGGTGTGTCTTCACGTCAGCTCTGTCGAATCAGCTGTATCGGTCGTACTTCATGTCAGCTTTGGGTAACGTTAACCTACTTCTTGTCAGACTGCTCTGTTATTGAATAAATCGATGTTATTTTACATTACGGACCTGAGTATTACTCATCATCTTCTAGACTAGAGCAAGTGAACCCAACACCATGTATTTTACAGGAAAATCGTCAATCTAGCCTTTTCTAGCCTTTTTTGACCGGATCTGACCTTTTTTCAAAATCCAGAGTGGCATCCCTGCGGCTGATCGTATGAATAAGAAGATGACGTACACAAATAATTTGAAAATGTGGAGATTTGCGCCGAAACATGACTGGCAAGTTAGTAAGTAAGCAGCTAGGGTTGTAAGCAAGTTAGAATAATATTTATTTATTTAGCCTCATAACTGCTATTTCGATAGCATGATGTCGAGCTTTTAAACAGCACGCCTGCTAAAAAAAGCCTTTCCTAATCAGTATCCTCTAATAATAATCCTGTCGTATAATGGCTTCCCGCTACAACCATGCTGACGTCATCAAAGACGATTCCTACAAGTTTATCTATTTCTTGCTATTTGTGGCTTGGACCGGTCGGAAATTACGTCGAAGTATCTGTTAAACATTGGAAAATAATTTTTAGCAGATGAAATACGACACCTCCAAAAAGTTGTCCAAACGTCCTATAGAGTATAGACCTACGTAACGGACCCACACAAATTGTCTATAATCGTACACAAAGTGATAGTCCTTCTGCTAGAGAACAGATACTTTCAAAATCGTGCAAGTGAACGAACAAGCGACATAATATTATTTATCTTTTACACTGTATTTCATCATCATCGAAATCCTTGGGCTAAACGCCCGTAGGTGTCCGGCGCCACTCTCTGTTTGAGTCTGTCTCGCGTCATGTTGCCCATCTTCAACCTGTCCGGTCTGCAGGTCCATACCATTAACATCTTGAACCAGCTAGACCACCTTGTCTGATGAAGAGAATATTGGGAGAGAGGCACGAAGGACAACCTGGGTCAATGCCCGTATGTGTCCCACGCTCTCCCCCCCCCCCCCCCCCCGACTCTCTCCACTGGTCTGTACTGACCGGCCTGTGCATGTCAGCTCCACATCATGACACATTGAAGCATCTGGGTCGATATGTCACTTGTGCCGTGGTTTTTGCGGATTTCAATGGTCTTGGTCTTTTACTGCCTCCACCCATCTGGCAAACCTTCCTCATTTTATCCGGGCTTAGGACCGGCACAGGGAAGTTGCTGGTTTCCTGTGGCAGAGGATGGACGCAGTTTAACGTCATGCCCAGGACCAACACTGTATTTACAGCATATAAATACTGGTACCAACAATCAGCTACAGCCACATCGGGTTCGAACTTTCTAAAAATTACCATACAACAAAGTTATTCGCACAATATTTCTGGGGTCCCGGTGGCCCAATACATCTGACCCAATTTCGCGTAGTAGGGGAGCGCACAATTTGGGCTACGATTGGGCCATGACCGTCTGAATTCAGAGGGTCGGGATTAGGCGTTCGCAGTTAACAAAATGAATAGCAATTTTCATACCATCGCTATTTCCAAAGTGTACTCTGCGCTATTTCGTGTTTGGATTTCTAGTAAACAAACTAGTTTGAGTTTGAAACATTCATTCTGGTATTCATTTGTATTACATGTTAAAAAATTGTTTCCTGGTAATTACTCGTTTTATAGTCGTTCTAGTTGTTTCGCAGTGAGCAGTCGTTTTCAAAACAATAGAGCTTACTGTCATCTGTATTTTTTGTCAAACACTGAAGCGCGACTAAACCGTTTCTTAGTATGTACGTATTCACTTATATTTTATTGTGGTAGGCTAATATATGATTTTAGCGTTCGAAATTATTCGTCCGATGCAGTACTAGATAGCCTAGTTGTGCAGACTACGGTCCTGTCCATGTGAACAGTATGGCGCCCAAGAAATCGCTAAAAAATAGAGCGCTGCGCTCAGTTAGTAAGTAAGTAATCTACACAACAAATTAACATGGTTTAAAAGTAAGCAAATAGTACATTTTATTTTATTACAGCAACAGAATAAACTAAAATCGATCCAACTTCTGTTGTTCTTCAACTTCCATGTCATCTGACGACCTTTTTTTAGTCATCGACCAAAATCCGAAGAAATGTTTCCGACGGGTAATTCAGCCAGTATTTAATGAATAAGAAGATGACGGATAAAAATAATTTGAACAAAATGAATATATGCGTCGTCACGTGACACAAAAGTTAGCAAGTAAGCAGGTAGGGTAGCAAGTAAGCTGGTATATTATTTATTTATCTAGCTGCACAACAGCACTTTCGATAGCGCGAAATCAATCATTTTATAAATAACGCCTGCTAAATAACCTTTCCTAATCAGTATCTGCATAACTAATCCTGTTGTTATTGTAGTGGTCTCGCGTTACATTCATGCTGACGTCATGAAATACATTTCCCTTTAGCTACACTATTTCTTACTAATTGTGGCTTGCCTGCTTGGACATGTTGAAATGACGTTAATTAAAGAATCCGATGAAAATGGAAAATAGTAGCAAATGAAATTCGACACCTCGAAAACGTTGACCAGAAGACATATAATTGACGGCTCCGCAGAAAAGTCAATTATAATTATTAGGAAAAAGGTAAATAAAAATGGTTTCAAAATATGAAGGGATTCAAGGGGTGCGTGGTCACATGACATGCAGGTTAATAAGTAAGAAGATTGGTGAGTTAGTATGTTAGTATATTCTTTTGGGGGAACGAAGTACCTCAGGGCACAAAAATAAAAATAAAATAAAAATAAAATTAATAATATTAATAACAATAACAGTAGGCCTAGTAATAATATTAATGACGACAATTTATATTATGGCGTTTATCAGAGTTACAAGGGCGTCTCTGTCCCCACATCTTCTCTTCCCGCCCTACCTTCATCCATTTCTTCTCATCGTTCGTCCGCCCCTCCCTCCGTCTCTCTGTCCTTCCGCCTGCATTCTCTCACTCCCGCACTCCCTCGGCGTCCGCAGTATAGAATGTTATCGTCGCCACCTAGCGAAGTAACTGGTACTAATCGTGTCATGCTGGACTCGTGTTACAGCAATGTTGACTTCATCAAAATACATTTTCATTTCAGCTGCTCTATTTCTTACTTACTTACTGTGGATGGTGGATTCAGATTTGACCAAGGCTTATGACAGCAGAGACCGTTTCCCTCGAAAAAAATTGTTTGTCACTATACAGCTCTTACTGTGGGTTGCAAGGAACTATTAATTTTAAAGTGACGTGATAAAATTAATTCTCCCAAGCAATAGAAAAATGACATGACTGGCAGGTAAAATTCAACACCCTTAAAATGTTTTCTATAAGTTGTATAATAGATATCAGCCGCAAACAGCGGTGTTGACAAGTATACAACCAGCCGCCAACCCCAGGGAAAGTAGGAGGTCAAAACTAATCATAGTGACATTGTGTCATTATACAATCACAAGCGGGGTCTATGCCAGTCTTCATAGACCTAAAACAATGTTGATGACTATGGAAGCCGTAAGATGCAGAAGTTGCTGGGGCAAGGCTTCCTAAACAAATCGATTAGCGTAGGAGAAGGAGAAGGCACAAAGTTCAGCTCAAAGTCAAAGTCAAAGGCATCAGCTAAGAGATAAGGATTCACTTTTCGATCAGCGCCCATGCTGATCTTCTGGTTCCCCGCTCGCTATCCGACAGCGTCGTTCATTTTCCGTCGCTTGTCCTATACAAACCGGAATGACCTCTCAGTTATCCTTGCGCTGAGTGCCCAGAGGTAACTCCACTATTCATTAAGACTCTCAAACACGGTCCTATACAGATGTGGGTGGGCCGGGAGCGGTCCTGAGTAGCCTACTTCTTTAGTGTTCTGTCCTTGGGCAGGTCCAAGATTCCAACGACGCCATTCTTGTCTGTTCTATAGATTTCCCATGATTTCTCTATATCCTCTTCCATTTTCTTTGTCCATCAGCCAATCCATCATCATCTTTCTTGGTCGTCCACAAAAGATGATAAAAAAATTAAAAATAAATAAGCAAAAGATTACATAGTGAATAACCCGTTAATTTTTCTCACAAATAAAATAAATTGTTGTCAAAACGATGGTAAATATTCGTTGCCACTTATTGCACCCTGGTAGTGCTAGTCCCAAGCCCCAGTTTATTATATAGGAGGAGGTTGCCGCAGTTCGTCTTTGTAATGAGATAGTGTATTTAAGCAGCGATGGAAGATTGGACAATGGATATTCAGAGTTTCGAACAAAGATAGATGTTAATGGCTATTGCAAAGAAAATATGTCGCTTATCAATAGACTATAGGTCTTTATATAAAAGTAAAATAGGCATTCTATAGATATGTCGTTTGAAATTATTCACAAGAAAAAAAGAAAAAAATATTTCGGTATTAAACGCGTAAAGTTTTGGTTCGAAATTACATACCGCTGTAAAGCTTTTCAGATATCTATATATAGCTTTGTCAACCACTCAAACTGATCGGACGTATTTTAGATGTGGCAAAAGCAAATCAAAGACTAGGATTATCTATATAAATAAATATAGATTCTGTGTGTGCGCGCGCGTGCGCGTGTGTGTGTGTGTATGTCTGTCTGTTTGTCTGTCTGTATGTCTGTCTGTCTGTCTGTCTGTCTGTCTGTCTGTCTGTCTGTCTGTCTGTCTGTGTGTCTGTCTGTCTGTGTGTCCTGGATGCATTTCGACAGTTTTGGACATTTTCACTTCAAATCTTTACTACTGCGTCCGTATCGACATGGGACACCCAGTGCAGGTTTTTCCCCCAGGAAAACCCAAATTTCACGGGTGGCGTATGCCTACCAGTGGAATCGATTTCAACACAGAGAGAATAAAGACACAATAACTATGTCTTCAATGGTTAATATCGCCAAAGCATTTGGCACCGTCACTGAAAACGATATCAAATACTTTGTATTATTACAATGTCTGACGCCGTTTCGTTTCACCGTCATTCGCAAGAGTGCGCCACTTTGCAACCGTCGGCGACACCAGAAATGAAATCTACTGCGGACAGAGAAGTCTTACTGAGAACGTGTCTGTCCGTACTGACAGTCAAACGGACAGAACGGATAAATAGACAGACAGTCACAGACTGAAAAACCATATATCATATATTAGAGAAAAGAGACATAGTCAGAGACAGAATAACAGACACAGAATTGAGAGAGAGACATGGACATAAAAACAGACAAACATGTAGGTATGCGTGTGCGCGCGTGTTGGTGTAGGCCTATGTTTGTGTGTGCGTGTGCGTGTGCGTGCGTGCGCATGGTGTGTGTACGTGTGATGCGCGTGCGTGTGAGTCTGTGCGTGTGTGTGTATGTTTGTTAAATGATGTAGATCAGCAGTTATTGTTCTTTTCTATTGTGATCGAAACACGAATCGTTATTCGACTCATTTTTTATTGGTAATGGATTTGAACCATATGCATATGTATAGACTCTATATACATACATAATATATGACACAGTATGTAAATACGTGATTTTATATACATGCTTCGTTTACACGGACCCACAACACACGGTCCTTTCATTCGCTTGAGCTGGGAGAGAGTTCCTTCCGGTTGTGGGAAACTTTTCCATTCGTTCTACATTTCCATGAACGTTGTCGTCCACTGCCACTCCTACTATTCATCCCTGCAAGGAAGCATCATGAGTCGAGAGGAAACGATGTTTGGCCAGATGGAAGGAGTGAGGTCTGTAGTTGAAAGGAGCTATATGAATGGTCGACGGTTTCTTAAAGCTCGGTCTTCAACGTCGTCGGATATTGATTTCTCTTTTCTTGCATTGACATGTTCGTCATAAATCATGCGGCAATGACAGGCAGTGAGAGAGAGAGAGAGAGAGGCAGAGAGATGGACAGATTGGAGAGGCACAGAAAGAGAGACAAGGAAAGCGTAAAACGAGAAAGAAACAGCTAGGCAGACGGACACGGAGAGAGAGAGAGAGAGAGAGAGAGAGAGAGAGAGAGAGAGAGAGAGAGAGAGAGAGAGAGAGAGAGAGAGAGAGAGAGAGAGAGAGAGAAGAGAAAGAGAAAGAGAAAGAGATAGAGAAAGAGACAGAGAGATGGACACATTGGACAAACACAGACAGAAAGACATGAAGAGCGAAAAAGAGAAAGAAACAGAGAAGCAGACAGACACGTGAGAGAGAGTGAGGCAGAGAGGGACAGAAAGAGAGACGGTAGTTGAGACAGGGAACGACAGAGATAGAGAGAGAGGGACTGAGAGGGTTAGAGAGAGCGAGAGAGACAGAGATTTATAGATGGGAAGAGAGAAACAAAGAGAGAAACAAAGAGAGAGGCAGAAAGGAGGACCGAGACTTGGTCAGAAAGAAAAGCCGACATAATATGAACAGAAAGAGACAGAGATAGAGACAAGACGAGAGGGAAAAAGAGTCAGACAGGCGGACAAACGGACGGACGGACGGGCGGACGGAGACCTAAACGCCTGAAGAGAACGTGAACCAATAAATACTCAGACGGACAGATGGAAATAATTAACTTCCCCCATTTCATTCTTGGTTTATTTACCATGTTATTTTCATGTCATGTATGCAATGTTTTGCATCTGAAGTTTGATTCTCATTGTGGAATTATACTTAATTATCTACTATGTAGACAAGCATATTTTTTTAGGAAGGCAAAAATGCAGAGTAGCAAGATAATATAATTATATGGATTGATAATTGTGACATACCGAAATTTTGTGGGTTTCTACATTTTCTTCATGGAAATTGATAGAGATGGAAACAATATTATTTACATGTAGTCCTACGGTAACTCATTGGCGCGGTGTTATTATACTGAGGATACAATACTTTGGGGGCACTATAAACTATTATAAACGAATAATTCTACAAAGATCGAGTCTGCTTACGTGGCATGATGACATCATAGATTTCTGGATGGTTTGCAGTTGTTGCAGTAGACGCTGTAGTAGTTGTAGTGGTGGTAGTTGTTGTTGGTGTAAGAGGACGAAGCAAATGCTGATCATCATTGTGGCTATCTGCCACGAAGACAGTTTTCATGGAAGGTTCTGGACCTACTTCTGGATGGACTGCCACCCGGTCTGTTTCGTTTTCTTCGACTGCTTTCGGTGGCTCGTGCGAGTCACTTGGCAGAGTTTGATCGTCATCCTTGTCATCAACTTCACCCTTGTCTTCTAGTTCTGGTGGATCAATTTTTGCCTTGGCTTTTCCTTTAGTGACGTTGGTCATGGAGGTCATGGCTGGATCCAGGTCGTATTCTTCAGAAAGTGTGGAGTGGTGTGTTGCTGTTCCTGATACTTTCTTGGCAGTCCGTGATTCTTTTGCTGAAATATTATCTGATTCTTTTAATGGATGCTCTGAATCTGTTGTCAAAATATCCGATTTTTGCGTTAAAAGTTGTGATTCATCTACAGGTGATTCGCCATCTTTTGTATCCGATTCTTCTGTCAAAACTGGTGATTCTTTCACTGGTGATTCGCCATCTTTTGTATCCGATTCTTCTGTCAAAACTGGTGATTCTTTCACTGGTGATTCGCCATCTTTTGTATCCGATTCTTCTGTCAAAACTGGCGATTCTTTCACTGGTGATTCGCCATCTTTTGTATCCGATTCTTCTGTCAAAACTGATGACTCTTTTACTGGTGAATCTCCATGTTTTGTCTGTGATTCCTTTGTCAAAACTGGTGATTCTTTCTCGGGTGACTCTCTATATTTTATCTGTGATTCTTTTGTCAAAACTGGTGATTCTTTCACTGGTGACTGTAATTCTTTTGTCACGATTCTTGATTCTTCTACTGATGATTCAGTACCTTTTATCGAAATTCCTCATTCTTTTGTCAGATTTCCTGATATACTTGCTGACAGTTCTGTTTCTTCTACCGGCACTTTGGATTCCTTCTCGAGTGATCCGGGTACCTTGGTCGACGTAATTGCTTCTTCTTCAGGACTATTCTCCTCGTTTTCAACACGCTCTTCTGTCTCGCCAGCCTCCACTAAACCAGAAGTCTTGTTGAGTTTAGAAGCTTCCTTTTGATCTCCATCCGAATCTATTCTTTCGTTTCCACTGTCTCTGGTTTCATCGGAATTTATTGTCAGTGTATCTGTTTCAACAGTAAGTGGATTGTAAACGTTTTCTGCAATCGTGTCGGATATATCCGCATCTGACTGCAACTTATCATCCTCATGCTTCATCAAATGCGTGAGCTCTTCAGTCAGATTCGCAGTAATAGAATTCGGTGATGAGTCGTCAGGGTTCATAGACACCGCTTGTAACGGAGTGTCGAGTTTTCCATCCGGCAAAGGTCCCTCCCCATCTGAATGAAGTCTGAGGTCATCTTTGTCGACATTTTCCAGTCCGGTTTCTGGGTCTATAAGTTTCGTTTGAATCTTCGCGGATTCTGCTGGCCGAAGAGGATCATCACTATTCGGGTTCTCTTGTAGCTTAGTACCCTGCATAGATAGCTCAGAGTTTGTTCGGTCCTCCGATGATTTATGTAGTTCCATAGATGAGAATACTCTTTCTTTCTCTGGACTCTGCGGACGTTTTCTTGTTTTTAACAAGTATTCAACTTTAGGATCGATCGCAACTTTCAGCGACTTCGCTGATTCAATAATATCTGTGCGAGTGTTTTGCCTCTCATTCGAA
>OX457046.1:40098648-40166148 GCA_949752735.1 Lumbricus terrestris | reverse complement strand
TGCAGACAAATCTAATCAACCTTAATTAGTGATAAAGTGTCTGCTTGTACAAAAGAGATGATCTCTGGTGCAAAACGGACAGTGGTTGATAACTTTGACACATTTGATCATTTGCATGAATTCACATTGAAATGAGGAAATGCACAGATCAATCAACCAAAATTTGTTAATTTTATTTCCGGACATAATCAATCAAGCTGGATCAGTTCAACTTCTACTTTGGTAATTTGAACGTTCACAGTTTTTCGTGAGCTTCCAGTCAGTTTCTTGCAAACTTTGATTCGTGGAATTTACTAACCTCAGATTTGAACCAAATCATTGAACTGACAAGTGACATTAGACCTACATTGAAGATGTACGTTGCATCCATGCAAGAGTTAGCTTAATGCATGAGTGTTTCGAGCAGATAAACTGTGCTCGAATATGCATGCCCAAAGCTTACATTAAAATAAACTACAGTTTTTTCTAATAAATTCCAAATAATCTTATCAGTAAAATAAATTTGTAGGCTACTCCAGGATTGCAGGGGCATATCCATGCTATTATTATAGCATACATGTAGACCTACTATTATAGTCTATAGGATTATAGAGTCGCACAGTCACGATAATGCGTCAAAGGCGCCAAATTTCGGTGGGGGTCCTTGACCGGGACCAAAAATTAAAAAGGGGTCCGTCAGTGTGAAAAGGTTGAGAACCGCTGCTCTAAGAGATACAAAAAGTTGTATTATGCCAAACAGATTTTTTTAGGGACACGGCCTTTGTTGTCATAAGCCGTCGTCAACTCTGGATCCATCCCAGTTCTAATACGCTAAACAAATATTTTTGATGTCAACGGCCTTTGATGTCATATAAGCTGTCGTTAAGATGCCGATCCATTCTTGTCTTCTCCACATTGTATTGCATTGCAGTGTATTGTATTGTTTCGAATTGCATTGTCAACGACTGGAATAACTGGTGGGCGGGAGGGTGGCTGACTTGGTGGTTGGATAGATGGATGGATCAATCGCTTGATTGCCTCCTTGATAGATCGGCTGTCTGTATGTCTATCTGTCTATGTGTCTGTCTGTCTGTCTGTCTATCAATCAGTCTGTCTATCTATCTATCTATCTATCTATCTATCTATCTATCTATCTATCTATCTATCTATCTATCTATCTATCTATCTATCTATCTATCTATCTATCAGTCTGTCTGTCTGTCTGTTTGGCTGGCTGGCTGTCTGGCTCTATCTCTCTCTTTTTCTTGCACACTCTCACACTCACACACATGCACACACACACACACACACACAGACGCAAACACACACTCTCTCTTTCTCTCTGTCTCTTTCTCTCTGTCTCTTTCTCTCTGTCTCTTTCTGTCTGTCTGTCTGTCTGTCTGTCTGTCTGTCTGTCTGTCTGTCTGTCTGTCTCTCTCTCTCTCTCTCTCTGTATCTTTCTCTTTGTCTCTGGTTCTGTCACTGTCTCTTTCTCTTGCACACATTCTCTCTTTCTCTATGTCTCTCTCTCTCTCTCTCTCTCTCTCTCTCTCTCTCTCTCTCTCTCTCTCTCTCTCTCTCTCTCTCTCTCTCTCTCTCTCTCTCTCTGTCTCTCTCTCTCTCTCTCTCTCTCTTTCTGTCTCTGTCTCTGTCTCTGTCTCTGTATCTGTCTCTCTCTCTCTCTGTCTCTGTCTCTGTCTCTGTCTCTCTCTCTCTCTCGCTCTCTCTCTCTCTCTCTCTCTCTCTCTCTCTCTCTCTCTCTCTCTCTCTCTCTCTCCTCGCTTTTCCAGAGAAGACCTCACGAGTCAATAATTCCGTGCAACGCAAGCGAACATCATTTAGCAACATCTCTGATAAGATGTCGACTCCATCTTTCAATAGAATATCGTCACTTGAGGTTAATCGGAACACGATCGATGATTGGCCGATGCACTTTTAATCCTTTCACTTCCATGTTTTGCATTCTCTGTCGTAACCATCCAACAGCGAAACAGTTCTTTATCACCTTTCAGTTTCGATCTAAATTATCACGTGATCTGCTAGAAAGGTCGGCGAAGGGCACCGTCATGCTCACGAGCGTTGTTGATAGCAGCCGCAAGAAAGATACGACTGAGCGATAGATTAATAATATTCGCGTGTATACCGTAGACCTTCTATGTGCATGATACACACGGGCATTTACTGTGATGACCTTTCACCATCGCTGTTGGCTGAACTCGTGTCTGGGCTTTCTCAAGAATCAAGTCGTTTCTTTTCGACCGGTGGCCTCTGTACTACCATTGTCTAATATATTATACTTATACATATGCATATAATTATATATTCACATATACATTTATTATACAGATAATATATGTCAACACGTGAAGTCTATAGTCTCAGCCATAGGTCAAAATATGTGTGCATATGCATATTTATATATTTTACATTATATTTTATTCTGTGACCTATATGAATATATATATATATATATATATATATATATGCATGTCTGACTCTTTTTGTGTGTAAGTATGGGTGAACATAAAAATATATAACTGGGTAGATGGATGGATGGATGGATCGATGGATGGATGGACGGACGGACGGACGAAAGGACGGACGTACGGACAGATGGAAAGACGTATGGATGCATGTAAAGCATGTGCCGTGGGATTGAAATACCGTCGCTTTGGGTTAATGGACCGAATGGTGGAGGGTATGGAAAGGGGTGGGTGGGGGTCATCTGCCGGATCGTCCACTCATCGTCATCCATCATCGTCCTGGGCCATTCACCCCCCCCCCCTCGACCCTCCGTGTGACAGATGCACTCGCCAACACTGCAGTCACATCATGGAAGAAGACGGTGGGAGATGGAAAGGAGAGACGGAAAGACATACAGGGACAAACGGACAGACAGAGACAGACAAAGATATACAAATAGATGCAGATAGAATGCGAGTGAGTGTGTGTGTGAGAGAGAGAGAGAGAGAGAGAGAGAGAGAGAGAGAGAGAGAGAGAGAGAGAGAGAGAGAGAGAGAGAGGCAGACGAGGGAGGGACGGACGGACAGACGGGAGGACGGGCAGAGACAGAGAGATACGGAGACATAGAGACACAGAGACATAGAGACATAGAGACAGAGACTAACGGAGAGAGTTAGAGAGACGGAGAGAGACGGGTGATTGATGGACAGAGAGAGGGAGCTGTAGAAGGACAGGCAGATGTTCAGACGATCGGACGGAGAGAGACAGAAGCATGGACGGACAGGGAGACATTCAGAAGGCCTTCCTGGTGGAGTAGCGAGTGGACGGAGAGAGAGATGGAGTAACGGACGAATGGAAGGTTGGACGAAATGATGGAATGGGACGGAGTGAAGATTAGCGACGAGGAAAGACTTCCTTTTGGGAACACATAATTATGCTGGAATTCTATCCTTACTGGTGTTCGATGTAATCTTTTGGGAAAGCATCTTTTTCGCCTTAATCAGAATCGGACATGTCATGAGTGAAACTGAAGGTCATGGGGGAGAGAGAGGTGGGGAGAGAGAGAGAGACAGACAGACAGACAGACACACAGAGACACACAGAGACAGAGAGAGGCAGAGAGATAGAGAGATAGAGAAAGAGAAATACAGATAGACAGAGAGAGGCAGAGAGAGAGAGAGAGAGAGAGAGAGAGAGAGAGGGAGAGAGAGAGGGGGGAGAGAGAGAGAGAGAGGGGAGGGGGAGAGAGAGAGACAGAGAGACAGAGAGAGAGAGACAGAGAGAGAGAGAGGGAGAGAGAGAGAGAGCGAGAGAGAGAGAGAGAGAGAGAGAGAGAGAGGGGGAGAGAGAGAGAGAGAGAGAGAGAGAGAGAGAGAGAGAGAGAGAGAGAGAGAGAGAGATAGAGACAGAGATACAGATAGACAGAGAGAGAGGAATTCCTCTAGTTGGTGTTTTCTTTCTTTGGATTATCGCTGTATGGCTTTTTCTGTCTAAACATTGGGAAGAATGAAGCTCCGGTGACGATGGAGTAAATAAGGTGGGGGGGAAGAGCGGGGTATACAAGGAAAACGTATGTGAACCTGATTGTAATGGGAGATAATAATAAACTGAGTGATATTCCAACAGCTGTGGCGGGGCTGGGAGCACCTTTGAGTAGGTTTCTTTAAGAGGCGCTATACAAATTTTCGAAATGAATGAATGAATTAATATGAGTTGGTAACAAATAAGATTTTTTTAATGTGCGGGAACGTGAACCACGCGACATAGAGGAGGATGGACTGGATCAGTGGAAGTAAAGTCTGTTCACATGAATTAAGTTCTTCGTCGTTTTAAAATAATTCTTATTGACTTTTCGAATCACTCATGCATTCATTCATTCGTTCATTCATTCATGCATGCATTCATTCGTTCATTCGTGAATTTACATAGCGCCTCTTCACTGGTAAAGATCAGATGCGATCATCACTCCAGCAGCAGAGTAAAACGTACAGTTTTGAGTATAATGGGAAAATTGACATAATATTTAGCAGACAATACTTTTCTACTAAGTTTCGGGTAACTCAGTTTTCACACATGAACGTAGAATTATTTTGGTCAAATCAGTTTATTATACTTGTAGTTCCTTTGAAACAGCCTTTGATTTCAATGTGTTACAATTGTTCCTGCAGCGGAAGAATTTGAAATAAAACAAAATACAGCTGGTTACACTGAAAAACGTGTATAACACAGCCCAAACTATTATTTTCAAATTTTGCACAACGATTTTCATTGCCATGGACATCTCCGGGTTTAGAGGGACATTTAGCCTACCGATTTTTGAAATGGCGAATAGATTATTATCGATAGGAAAAAACGCGATTTAAAGGTGTCTTAGGAATTCGTCGTTATTATATAGCAGCTTCAAAAGCGTTGCGACATCGCCTTCATAAGCAAGCATGCATGAAACCAACGCCTGTGAAGGCACAACATTGATGCGGCCACAATATTTTCAGTTTAAAAGCAAACTGATATCAAAACACAGTCAAAGTCACTTACAGCAAAGCGATTTGTCTATTCACGCCCAGAAGATGAAAGATTAATGTCTGATTAGGGGAGAGTGCTACAAGACGCCCAGGGCGAGTAAGATGCCCACCCCCTTTAAAATGGTTGAAAAGATACATATTCGTGTTTTAGTTATCTCATTGCATGCAGCGACATCTTGTGAACCTCCCATAACAATAATGTTTCAGTATTCGAGATATTGACGCGATAAATCAATTTTCTAAATTTTCACCACTTTTGTGTAAGTACACATTTACGAATCTTCCTAATTTTCTCTTTAGCCTTATGCAGTACAAATTCGCGCATTTCATCGTTTATTCTGTGTTCATTGGCAGTTGTTTTAATGGTTTTACCTGAATCTTAAACATTGACGTCGTTAAATAAAATGGCGTCAGTAGAGAAGGACTCGAAAATTACAAGAAGCCCATGGTCATCTTGAATACATGGGTAGCATAGAGATTACAAGAAGCCCATGGGCGTCTTGAATGTATAAGAAGCCTAGAGATTACAAGACGCCCATGAGCGTCTTTGATACTATGAGCAAATGGCCAAAAATCGGTGCCCACCATGATACCACCTTCTACTGAAAAAAATTGGGGGCCTATATGCAAATTTATCGGTGTTTATTGAATTTATTTCACCCTTGCCCAAAACTTCAGTGAAATGGAAAGAATGTACAGACGAAGAGACATCCAAAGAATTCGTGTGTGACTTTTGTCGCTATATCCTGTGATTAAAATGAATATGACAAAAATGACTTAGAACATGAGATTGGATTTTTGCTTCTCGTATTTTGAATTGCTTTGTATCTTTAGAATCTTTTAGTTTTCGTTCAATTTGTTTTCTCTCATACAATTTATTGCTTTAGTCTAAAAATGCATGATTGCAATGCCACTTGTTTTAGTCAATTTCCATTGCTCCAAGATGCCCATCCTATGGGCGTCTTGTAGTATAGGGTTTCTAAGACGCCCAGTTTGGAGGTGTCTACTTTTTAAAATGTACACAATTGATCTTATTGAATTTAGTTCTATAGTTGCTGTCATTGCTTCATTAATGATCACTCTTTGCATTGGGGTCAAACATGTTCTTCTCTTCGAATCCATACCGAAGAAAAGCACAATTTTCCTTAGCATGGGCGTCTTGGAGCACTCTCCCCTACGGGTCACGTTGAATGTGATTCTGTTTTAGAAGCTGATGTAAGTAAAATAATGAGCGACGATCTGAAATCGACAGTGCCTTTATAATTTCTTAAAATGGAAACCATAATAATAATACCACTGTCTGAATTGCCTCACTTGAGTCAAGAAATACAGCCGAACACGCGAACATAAAAGCCTTCGTGAACATTTCGTGTATGCTTTACACAACACCTGCTTTTAAAAGTGCATGGTTTTCTTATATAGGATCAATGTAAAAAAAAAACTGGTCCAGTACCTTGCTCTAAAGTGCTGTAATATGCCGAGCAAATTTCTGTCCAGGGTAACGGCCTCTGTTGTCATAGACCCTGGTCAAATCGGATCCATCCATCCGTTGTATGTTTTCCTCAATTCTGGTCACAATTGCCGCTTTCAATCTTGTGACGCTAATAATAAACTGTCAAGATAGTAATAACGCAAGTTAAAACATCTACCGCGTCGTTATGGCCGGATACCATTGACAGAATCCATGCATTTGTAAGATCAACCCTCACGTGTTTTGTAGTATTTTTTTGCTTAATTTCGGCATTTGACTCTGCTGCAAATGATATTCTATTGTCTGAGCACCATGAATAATTTCTCGAGTGTTAAATGTGGATAGGCTATTCGTTGTTTCAATGTACGTCTCTTATAAATAAGAGTAGGCCTATCTCAAGGGAAAAATCTATCACCTCAAGGGAAAATCTACAAAACGATGATAAGGCCAGTAATGCAATATGGAGCAGAGGCCTGGGCATTAACGAAAAGGGACGAGAGTTTGCTGGAAAGAACAGAGATGAGAATGCTGCGATGGATGCTTGGAATATCACTGAAGGACATGAAACGAAGTGAGGACATCAGGAAGAAGCTCGGTGTGGCATGCATCACTGACAAAGCACGGGAGACCAGGCTGCGGTGGTATGGACACGTAATGAGCAAAGAGGAGGGTAGCTGTGTCAAAAGAATCATGCAAGCGGAAGTATATGGTCGACGCAGTCGGGGACGACAGAAGAAAAAATGGGAGGACGTGATACAACAAGACCTGAAGCTGCTCAAATTGAAGAAAGAAGACACCGGAAGCAGAGACAAGTGGAGGAGAAGGATCCGAGTGGCTGACCCCTCGCCAGAGGGAATAATCCTAGCCTGAAGGGAAAGAAAGTCGGCCTATCTCAATTGTCTTATACATCGTCTTATAAATAATAGTAGGCCTATCTCAATTGTCTAATACAGCGTCTTATAAATAATAGTAGGCCTATTTCAATTGTCTTATGCAGCAATACAAAGGCAGTCTTTTAACTATAGTATATCCGTAGACTCACGCAATAATGTATTCAATCATTTAGTTCTTCTCCGTATCTTTTTTCTGTCCATTAGTATCTTCTTTTGATTTTCTTCGGCATCTTCCCCTTCGTTCTAAGACATCTTATTTTGTCCTTTTGCGTCTTCTTTTTATTTCTTCTTTCTCCTTCTCCTTCTCCTTCTCCTTCTTCTTCTTCTTCTTCTTCTTCTTTTTCTTCTTCTTCTTCTTCTTCTTCTTCTTCTTCATCAACTTCATCTTCTTCCTCTTCATCTTCTTCCTCTTCTTCTTCTTCTTCTTCTCTTCTTCCTCTTCTTCTTCTTCTTCTTCTTCTTCTTCTTCTTCTTCTTCATCGTCAACTTCATCTTCTTCCTCTTCATCTTCTTCTTCCTCTTCTTCTTCTTCTTCTTCTTCTTCTTCTTCTTCTTCTTCTTCCTCTTCTTCTTCTTCTTCTTCTTCGTCTTCTCCTTCATTTTTTATGATCTTCTGCAACTTACTTTACATTCTTCGGCCCATTCTTTTTCCGTAATCTGGCACTTCAAGTCTTCTTCTTGTTCTTCATCATCATACTTTATTATGTTCTTCTGCATCTGCTTTCTTGCCCTTCTGCTTCTTCTATTCTGTTCTTCACAACCTTCATTCATGCTCCAAACCATAATTATTCTCCTTCATTTTATTTTATTGCCATAGTACAGGCGACCATCCATTGAAGATTGTTGACTCTATAACGTAAACTAGATCGGTCTAGAATGTAGAATAGACTGTAGACTAGACCATACAAATCAATGCCTACAAAACATTCATCTTTTAACCCATGGAGGAATGAAACGGCTAAAAAAATAGTTCATGAAATCAGTTTGATGGTTTGTTTGGTTTGATCTTCTTTCGCCTCTGTACAAAAATGTTTAACATCCATCGGATTTGATTCAACCATTGATCCATCCATCAATGAATCAATCAACGAATCAATCAATGAATCAATCAACGTATCAATCAATGAATCAATCAACGAATCAATCAATGAATCAACGAATGAATGAATCAATCAATCAATTCGCCCATCTATCCACCCATGAAATTTATGATGGTGATATCTGAAGGATATAGCAGGAAGAGGTGAAGGAATCAAAGAAAGTGGAGCAATGAAGAGAGATGCCCATGAAAGGAGATGAAGATGCGATATCGCAAGATAATAATGTAATAGAATGCCAGAGAACAAAGGAAGTGCCAAAATGTTGGAGGAACAATGGAAGGAATATGCATGTAGGCTACATGTACAAGGAGGAATAAGGGAATTGAGGATGATGAGGAGATTGTGGTGGAAGAGGAGGAAGATCAGTGGGAGTGAAAGGAAGAGGGAGAACAGGAGGAGGAGGAGGACGAGGAAGAGGACGAGGAGGAGGAGGAGGAGGAGGAAGAGGAGGACGAGGAGGAGGAGGAGGAGGAGGAGGAGGAAGAGGAGGAGGAGGAGGAGGCGGAGGAGGAGAAGAAGAAGGAAGAGGAGGCGGAAGAGGAGGAGGAGGAGGAGGAGGAGGAAGAGGACGAGGAGGAGGAGGAGGAGGAGGAAGAGGAGGACGAGGAGGAGGAGGAGGAGGAGGAGGAGGAAGAGGAGGAGGAGGAGGAGGCGGAGGAGGAGAAGAAGAAGGAAGAGGAGGCGGAAGAGGAGGAGGAGGAGGAGGAGGAGGAAGAGGAGGAGGAGGAGGGGGAGGAGGAGGAAGAGGAGGAGGAGGAGGAGGACGAGGACGAAGACGAGGACGAGGACGAGGACGAGGAGGAGGAGGAGGGAGGAGTAAGGAAAATGAAAAGCTGGATGAATGGTTTATAAGGATGAACCGGAACCTAGAAACAAGCCGTGATGCCAAAAAATTCTAAATTGGCATAACTAGGTTTGACTAATAGCCTTCGGTTCGCACTGCATGTTGGACGCCTTCATCCTGTCAGCCTATAATTTGATCTCTCTCCCTTCAGACTTGAACCAGGCTGCCCCGTCCTACCCCACCCCAGGCACACCCCACCCCACCCCAACCGGTCCCTTCCCTCTGGAATTCAACGCATTATCACTGGCTGCCCCATTCATAATAGAACTGCTGTCCCGAGGTCGAACGGCGTTTTTCTCTTGGCAGCCAACTTTTTTTTCTTTTCCGTTCGTCGCCTAGCAACAGTTGCCAAGAGTGACGAGTCAGTAATGAAGAAGCATCTACGGACGATGCCACCTTTTTGGCAACAAGGCGGTTCCACTCCTTTCGTATCCTATAGTGACAGCTGCTAAGCATTGCGAGTCAACAATAAAGGATTTTGAACCAACATGGCAACTGGGTTAACGAGAAAAATCGCGAGCCCTACCAGAGTCTCCTAAAATAATATCTTAATTTCTAAGGTCTAATTAAAACATTTTTTAGAAACAACAGTTACTTGAAGTACAACTTGAAGTACAACTTGAAGTACAACTTGAAGTGCAACTTGAAGTGCAACTTGAAGTGCAACTTGAAGTGCAACTTGAAGTGCAACTTGATGTACAACTTGAAGTGCAACTTGAAGTACAACTTGAAGTGCAACTTGAAGTGCAACTTGAAGTGCAACTTGAAGTGCAACTTTAAGTGCTACTTGAAGTGAAACTTGAAGTGCAACTTTAAGTGCAACTTGAAGTAGGCTACAACTTACAATTTTTTACTATTCTACATGTATACAAAAGTAGGATTTTATTCAGTTATTGACTTGAAGATTAAATTGAATGTAGTTAATATTGTATTGTTGTATTATTTTAAGAAAGCATTAATCATTAACTTTCATAAAAATTATATCAAACGACCTAGTCCGGGCTCATAAAACTTTCCGAGACCACGGTCGCTCCCGTCCCTGCTCCTTTTGGGGTGACTCTGCTTGATACTTGGTAACCGGTAGCCTGTTCTTCTTTTCGGGGATCTTTTAACACGCAGTTTTTGACCAAAATGTTCCGTTCTAAACGGATTCGTAGAGTTTTAGAAGACTACTTCTGTGCAGCTGAAAATAAGAAAAAATGACATTTTGCATCCGGAGTTATTTACAATGGTGGGTGGAAACTGCAGGAAAAAGGAGATTGCGCAGTTCTAAAAATGCTTTATAAAACTTCTTTTCGTCGCTAATGGTGACAAAACAACAACAACGCTAGGATGTCAGGACTGTAATGATACTTCGCTCGTGTCCATCTATCTATCGGAGCTCATGTGTAGAAAGAAAGAAAGAAAGAAAGAAAGAGGATCTCACGTAGTGGTCATTGCATTCTCTGCGGGCCAGACTAATTTTCTCATTTTTCATAGCAACAAGGAGGCATATACTGATAAAAGCTCGAATTTTTCAAAGCAACTATTCAGCGAAAATCTGTCATCATGTGTTCTTTTCCTTGAAATAATAATATTATTCTTGTTTAAAATAGATCTTCGGTTGTTCTTGGTGCATGCAAGTGATGATATTACAGGGGTCTTTCTTCTTGAACTGTTACAGACTAAGACGAGCCGACTATATTTATACTTATATGATAGGCTACATTCTGATGCTCTGAAACGTTAGCACAAGAGGCTGACGCTGCTGTGCTGTTTAGATCTGTTTAAGGAAATGTTTTGACAAAATGAGATTCGTGTCCTACGTGACATCTGTCCACTGCAATTAGATCCATTATATGACTTTCGCCAAATTCCTCACAATAATATCATCTCTTTCTGATGGGGACTCAATGAACTTCATCCAAAGAGTATAATTTTAAAAATCGTGTACTAAAGTGACACACTCTTATATGTGTCCTATTGGAAATCGTCAACATTCCGAAGTTTATGTCCAGACTTACTTAAAATTCTCTGCTATTGAAGTTCAGTAAGCTTATATATTATTTATTATTAGACATATCAATATATATAAGCTTTATTATAAATCAAAACGTTTGATTTATAATAAAGCTTATATGTCTTTTGATTCAAAAGAAATGAACGATACACGACGCTCAAACACACAGTGCTACACATGACCAGTGGCGGCGCTAGGGGGAGCTGGGTGGGCTAAGCCCCCCCCCCCTACAAGAGGTTCAGCCCCCCTAAAAAAGGGCCATCCGAATTTTTTTACATTGAAATATCCAAGATTTTCGGTCGATGACTAAAAAAAAAAGATCGTCAGAAATTTTGGCGGCGAAAATGGAAAATTTTCGCCGCGGGGCTCAGCCCCCCCCCGAAACTGAAATCGTGGCGCCGGCACTGTACATGACAGCAAGGAAGAAAGTTCGGAAAGCTAATTATAAATGGAAGGCTTATGATACATGTAAAAGCGAAATTCGTTTATAATATATAACCCCTGATATGAAATTCCAATAATATTATTGTCTTTAATTGGACGTTCGAATTCATGAACACGAGAGCGAAGGTTGTAAACTCGCTTCAGAATGACTGTAGGTGGGAAAAGGCGACGTGATACAGGAGCATCATACCACACAACTGTTCCTGGACCACTTGGCTGACATTCGATTCGTACGTTTATGGCCAGAAGTCTGTCCGGATAACTCTCCAAACCCACTGTACCAGCTGCGTGCCTCCCTCGTTAATCTCGCCATAAGAACTTGATCGGGAAAAGAACAAAATCTTTGCTGGACGGGCAACTGTATAGGCTTCCAGTAAAATTCACGATCAGCTGCCAGCCAGAAAAAACGTCCAACCGATGAAGTTTTCTCTAAGGAGGCACTATATAAAAACGTCTTAATAATAATGGGGGTGTAAAAATATAATATCCCAAATTACTTTTCCCCTACTCCACACAATCCCAAAGACCTATTCCTCATCGCTTTAAGCGTTTTCCAACTTAGGCTATTAAGCTTTCTTTGCGTATAAAATGAAATATTGCTTCTCAATGATATTGTCTCGATAAATTCTGCCCCGATTCGACGTGAATAGGGATCGATTCGACAGATCCAATTAATCTTCGTCACCAACGAGACATGTCGCCAACAGGCTGCTCTCTCTCTTTAGAATTGCTCGTCGTCGATTGATTCAAGCTATTGGCTCCGAGATCTCGGATATATCAGATAAATGCGTCGCGGTCAATTGCGTCAAAAGCTCAGCCGGACTCAATAAATGATGCGTGGGTCTGTTCTTCAACTTCTCATTCATCATCGTCGTCATTATCATCGTCGTCGCCGCCAGAATAATCGCCTTTGTCATCTACATCATTATCATCGTCGTCGTTGCCATCATCATAATGATCAGCACAGTGGCGGCGCCAGCCACTTTTTGTAGCCAGGGCATAGCCAGGGCAGTCATACAAGTGACCAGAGCAGAGAGCGATCTTTTTTATGGCGTACACTCTAGACTAATCTCACTGACTTAGTGAAGCACCGCAAATCCTCTTTCGAGTAGCATTACAAAAGCAAAACGTTCAGCAAATAAAGTTACTGAGTCAGGTATATATAGGTCTTGTTTGATATTGTTTTGAAGCAAATGCTTACGCTTCATTCGAAAAACAATAAAGCGACAGTTGGGCCTAGGCCCTGTATGCTGTTATATTATGCAGTTGTAAACGCAATGTTGGGTAAACAGCCACAGAATTGTTCCCTTCCAGAAACTTTTGCCCTACCAGAATTTTTGCCCAGCCAGAATTTTTGCCTGCCAGAACTTTTTTCCTGTCAAAATGTTGCCCTGACAGAACTTTTGCCTGCCAGAGAGCGGACGGACGGACGTGAACAGTAAGAAACAATATGCCCGAGCAAATTTTGGCATGGTAAAATTTCTGGCAGGGCAACGACCAGGGCAACGACCAGGGCAAAGGCTTTTTTGGCAGGGCATTTGCACTGCCATGCCCTGGCGTAGCGCCGCCACTGGATCAGCATCGTCGTCGTAGCCATTATCGTGATCATCATCGTTGTCGTGGTGGTCATCATCATCATCGTCGTAGACATTATCGTAATCATATTAATCATAATCGCCGCCGCCATTGTCATCGTCATCGTCATCGTTATCGCCTTTATCGCCATCGTCATCATCATCGTCGTGGTCGCCGTCATCATCATCATCATCATCATCATCAACATCATCATTATCATCATCATCAACATCATCATCATCATCATTATCATCATAGTTGTCGTAGCCTTCTACGTAGTCATCAAAATGGAAAAGGTCTGGAGAGAGACAGCCGAAACATGGAAATGGCGAATATATATAGGTAGGAAAAATGCGATTTAAAGGTGTCGAAGGAAATCTTCATTATTATCAGCTCCAGATGTGTTGCGACATCGCATTCAATCACAATAGACACGCTTCTTAAGTTTATAAACTGTCTGATGCCATTATAAAAAAACAATAGCATGATGATAATAATAACAGTCATGATGATTAACCTAATCCTATATGCATAACTGCAAACATGATCATACTCACAATGATGATGACAAGCATGTTCACAATCCGATTAATCGTAATAGAAAACAATGTCATGTTCAAATACTAATCATGACCATTATATCCCCATTATGCATGTACCGTAGCAGCAGAATCAACAGCATAAACACCATTAATATACACAATAATCATGTTCCTCTTGCGTGCTCATCGCCAGAAATATCTCTGCTTAGAACTGTCCGTAACGTCCATGTTTCTCTTTGCCCTGCTTCCTGACGTGCTACTCTTTCTGCGTATGCACGGCGTGTTTCTCAGTTCTACTCAGTATTGCTCTGTTTTCGTCCGATTTCCTTCGAAATTTATTTTCACAAATTGGAATTTGACGAACGAAGGACGAAGGGATGGATGGAGGGATGGAGGGATGGATGGCTCTCCGGTAGTCTTAAGAATCTTCCTCGTGGATTGATGGACATCCAATTGGCAGGGATCTATTGACTCAAGGCACGGGGCAGACATACAGAGACAAAGACAGACGCAGAGACAGATATAAACAGACAGACAGAGACAGAGACAAAGACAGAGACAGAGATAGACAGACAGATAGACTGACAGAGACAGAGATAGAGAGACAGACGCAGAGACAGAGACAGACAGAATAGTGAGGTCATCAGATTTTTCGGACGGAAAAAATGGAGAGATTTTTTGGGCTGATGCAAAAAAAGTCGATTTTTCTCCTGGCATGAAGAGCATTGAAAGGAAAGAAGTAGGTTGCGCAGTTCTAGAAATTCCTTTTAAAAAAAACCCGAGGAAAAAGATAAATCGTGGGGGGAAAACAGAGTATATGGGGACGTAGAAAGAACAGCTGCATGGCTGGAAAGACGAAGAAGGCATATACTACAGAAGGAAGAGGACAAGTATCTGGAAAAGGACGTCCTCCTGGAGGACGTGGAGAGAGGAGACGGAGAAATATCGACGTCTTTGTCGGATGGGAAAGTCATTATTCCACGCCAACAGGGATGGATGGCTTTGGCTCGCACCATAGTGCAGTTAGTTCGCACGACGTTACGGATTAGTCGAATGGCTGAGCGCTTGGCTTCCTTCCCGACCGATAGATGGAGTTTCAACACAGATGGACACAACTGATGATGGACGCAGACAACACTGATGGGAATCTGGATGTCCTCTGCCAGGGCGAGTACCTCTGCTTGTCCGTGGGTTGGTGTGTCTATGTGTTTGTGTTTGTTCATTCCTCTACTGCTCACGGTGTTGCTGCATGACTTAAAAACTGCTCTGTTTGGCCGTGCTGGAGTCGGGAGCGCCTCTGAGTAGTTTCCTTGAAGAGGCGCTGTATAAAAACTTGGATGAATGAATGAATGACGATGTTTCGGACGATCGTCCGTTCGATGTTTCTGCTTCAATAATGTTTTGATTTTCTGTGTGTTTCTAGCTCTATTATCGTTTTGTCACTTGTCATCGGCTATTAATCCATCTGTTCATTAATCCATCCATCCATCCATCCATCCATCCATCCACCCATACATACATACATACATACATACATACATACATACATACATACATACATACATACATACATACATACATACATACATACATACATACATACATACATACATACATACATACATACATACATACATACATACATACATACATACATACATACATACATACATACATACATACATACATACATACATACATACATACATACATACATACATACATACATACATACATACATACATACATACATACATACATACATACATACATACATACATACATACATACATGTACATCCATATCCACATGTACATCCGGTATATTTAGGAGTTCCACAGGGATCAGTCCTTGGACCCCTACTCTTCATTCTGTACACGGCTGATGTTACTTCTCTGTTTCCAAGTCACTCTGCTACTGGTCACCTCTTTGCTGATGATGTTCAAGCCTATGTTCATGGTTCTCCCTCTACTCAACTCATACTAGTTCGCCGTATTGATTCACTTTCTCATGATTTGCACCTGTGGATGTCTTCAAATCGCCTTTCACTCAATTCCAACAAAACTCAACTCATCTGGCTTGGCACTCCCCAGCAAATTAAAAAAATCGACTTTTTGCTTCTATCTCAGACCTTTCCTCAATTTACATTTTCAACTTCTGTTCGTGACCTAGGTGTCACTCTTGACTGCTCGCTGACATTCTCAACACATGTAACCAACCTTACGCGCTCCTCTTACTTTCACCTCCGTCGTCTCAGGTCCATTCGCAGATCTGTCTCCCTTTCAACCATGACATCAATAGTCCATGCTTTTGTCTGTTCCAGAATTGATTACTGTAACTCCCTTCTTATTGGTCTTCCAAAGGTCCGCCTATCTCCCATTCAATCTGTCCTTAATGCTGCTGCTCGATTAATTGCGCGCCTTCCTAAGTACTCCCATATATCATCGTTTATGATTAACCAACTACACTGGCTTCCTCTCTCTGCCCGCATACAATATAAGGTCCTTTCTCTGGTACTCAAATCCAAACTGGGTCTTGCACCGATGTATCTCAGTGATCTCATTCGTTCTCCTCTATCAGCATCTTCTCATCGACCTCTCCGTTCTCTGGACAGGACTGACTTGTTTGTTCCACGAGCTAGGACCACTATTGCTCAAACTCGTTCCTTCACCATCATTGGGCCCTCCTTGTGGAATTCTCTTCCCTCCACTCTGCGTGGGACTCTACTTTCAGGATCGTTATCTACATCTCTCTCTCTTCTTAAGACCTATTTTTTCTCTAGAGGTTATCGCACTGGGAGCGCTACTGAATGGCCTTGGTTGTGAGCGGCGCTATATAAATTCCTAATTACATTACATTACATCCATCAATCAATCCATTCGTCCATCTCTCTGTTTATCCATTTATACATACATACATCCATCCATTCATCTGTTTATCCATTCGTACATCCATTCATCCATCTGTTTATCCATTCATCCATACATCCATCCACCCTTCCGTCCATAATTCATCCATCAGTCTATCCGTCCATTCATAATAGAACAAAATACTATAAATAAAATAAATAGGACAGCGCATAATCGGAAATAATAGAATAGAATAGAATAGCAATCGATCGGATGCTATTATAATCCGAATCTCCGATCAGATAATTTTCTTTTCTATGTCACCAATAATCGAATCTAATCATTAATCATTAAAGATCAAATTTCATCGCCGACTCATAATACCTTCCACCCACGTGACTGATTGTCGACCTACCACGTGACGTTGCGTCATCCTCATCAGCAACAGATGCGGCGTTGGCGCGAGTCACCATGACGACCACAGCAGCTGTTGCTGCAACGGTGAACAAGGTTAGAAGATGAGATCGGTCCATCAGCATCAGAATCACCATCATCGAAATAGATCTGAAATAATTATAAAAAAATGAGTTATCGACAGAACGTCAAGAACGAAAAAGGAATTCTAACAGATGCACACAAGCTTGTACACATACATACGTGTAGATACAAGATACACACACACACACACAACACACACACACATACGTGTAGACACAAGATACACATTATTATACGCATGCGCTGATGCAAAAAATTACGCAATCGAAAACATCAAATAGACTTGGAGTCACACATGTCAGCATACGCGCACACTATAATACGCACTTTGTCGTAATTACAGGCAAATATTTATGCACATTAAAACATAAAAGCGTCATTATGAAAGATGTATTTTTTTATAAATGAATCGGATCTACATGTGTACATATCTAAAGTGTCCATTCATGAACTATGTGCATTCAGGACTACATGCATATACATGTATATATGCAGTTATGCATACAATGTCATATTGTGCGCATATATAATGTATATCGTATATAGCCTATTATTTGTCATTGCACACACACGCTCGCACACACACACTCACGCAAACGCACACGCACGCACACACGCATACACGCATGCACACACACACACACACATGTATATATATAAGCACACACGCACACACACAAACACACACACGCACACACAGACACACACCCACAAATACATATTTACATATATAATATTTCTATATATGTATAATATGGGGTCGGTGTGGAGTCTGAGTAGCTGGGTTCTTGTAGGCGTGTGTGTCCCTGTGACTGTTTGAGTGTGTGTATAAGTATGCGTGTGGATGTATGTCTGTGTTGATGTCATTGGACTTGAATCAAAGTCTCAGCGTGGCTGGAAGCACGGAAGGAGGAAATTGATTGACAGGCGGGGGAGGAAGAGGAAGAGGAGGAGGTGGTGAAGAGGATCTGAAAGGCCGCCTTCGCCCTGGGTGGTCCCGTGCCGCCAGTCAAAGAAAGCGAATCAATGATTCTGTCGGCATACTTCAAAGGAACATCGGGTGACGACGAATTATTATCAGATCCGCCTGATTGCTCCGAGGTTCAATGGCCGGTGCTCGCCGGAACGTTCTATTGGAACACGATCTTCCTCGTCATATGCTGATGATGATGATGAGGATGGTGATGATGATGATTGTTGTTGTTGCGGACACAATGGTAGCGAGGAAAATATGGAAACTAGGAAACGAAGCTGAGGGATAGTCGCGATGAAGAAGGGGAAATAAAGGAGTTGTGCATAATGACATTATTTTGTAGTAGTACCAGAAGAAGAAGAAGAAGAAAAGTAAGTAGTATTAGGCCTAGTAGTAGTGACTTATGTAATGATAATTATTTTTTTATATTATTATTGTTATTATTATTATTATTATTATTATTTTTCTTTTTTTACCCGAGGTAGTTCTAATCCCTCAGGAAGCAAAAAATTGTCCGGAGACTGATAATTATTATTATTATTATTATTATTATTATTATTATTATTATTATTATTATTATTATTATTATTATTATTATTATTATTATTATTATTATTATTATTTGCAGTAGCAGTAGCAGTAGCAGTAGCAGTAGCAAATGCGTATCCCATGCGTATCCAACTTCGATAGAAGAAAGCTCTCAAGTGCTGTAATATGCCGAGCAAATTTCTTTCCAGGGTAACGGCCTCTGTTGTCATAGACCCTGGTCAAATCGGATCCATCCATCCATCCCATAATCCATTCTTCACACTTGCTTGTTTGGCTTCTCACAGATTGAACAAAGAAGCCAAATAAATGTGCGGACAATGTTCGCATCATCAACTGTAGTACAACCTGTTGTGGCGCGATTCGCGGTTCATACAAGATGTTCCGTTAAGTAGAATAATAAAAATCAAACTATAATTATTATAGTTTGATTTTTTTTATCAATAATTCATAATATCATAATATTCACAATATTCATAAGGAGGTTGATCTGACCTTAGATTTTCGTTGCTTCTTCTTTGAGAATTCTTTCACGATTTTATGGCAGCGTTTAAACTACAGCACGTTCTAACAGTCCAACAGAACATAATAATTATTATGAAAGAAGAAAATAACTCCATGTAACCTATAATTGGTCAACATTGCACACGAATGCCATTGTGTTATGAACCTGTTGCAATAGACAATGGTCACTGACTAAGATAGCCCCATGGCATGAATAGCCTACGTATAGTGACCACAAAAATATCTTAAGACAAGGAGTATACTTGGTGTATACATTTTGGTCAAAATACACACAAGTAATATATATATATATATAAATTACATATATATATATATATATATATATATATATATACGACCATTAATTATAATCATTCACGCAGTCATGGACATAATTGTTATGAAAGCAATAAATACCCATGCTACAAATGCATAATGAATTAACATGCACATTGCCCATGGCAAGCATACATAATTAATATAAATACACGTACAAAATGTATATATATATGCATGCATAATTATGTACGTATATATATATATATATATATATATATATGCATGTACGTGAACGCAGCTGTACATAGCGTGGCACGTCATGTCCATTCTTTTGAATTGCCAATAGGCATCAGAAGTTCATCGTATAACATAGTCATGCATGAATCGAATGAGAAATTGAGTTGCAGAGGCTGTCATGTCGTATACGCTTGCACGAAAGCAGCTCCTAACTATATTCGCATGGCCAATGATCGTATACACAGATTGACGTCTTGTATGCAATCAAGCATCCTTGCATGGCTAGTCAGGCATCTTATGGATGTTAGTCAGGCATCTTATATCAAATTAGACATCATATGGGTATATAGCTAGGCATCTTATGAGGCAATTAGTAATCTTATGGGTATAGTTAGGCATCCTATATGGTAATCTGGTATCTCCTGGACCGATTGGCATCTTCTGGGTGCAGTTGAGCATACTATATTTTATTAAATCAGGCATCTTATGGATAGTTAGGTTGTTCTTGGGTCATCTGTGTTGAGCGTATATCATTCTAGGTCGAGCTCTTACATGCGACAAACAATCTTGACTCCGGAACAACCTGTCTGCCTGTCTGTCTATCTCTCTCTGCGTGTCTGTCTGTATATCTGTCTCTCTGCTTCTGTGACATACAATTCGTGATTGTGTGAAGAAATCAACTCCCTGTTCAATGTTCTTTCTGAGAGCGTCCAATTGAACGTCAGCCTTCATCCGCTTGAATCCTATAGGTCGGCTGACACAGTTATTCCTTATAATTATACTATCTTATCTTATCGTATCTTATCTTATCTGGCCATTCATAAAGCGCTTCTCGCAGCAAGAGCCTTTTCAGAAGCGCTCCCAGTGCGTTCAACCCGAGAAAAAAGGCAAGTTTTTAGACGAGAGAAAGACGAGGATACACTGTTACAGAGAGGATGGCAGAGCGAACTGATGGAGGAAGCCCATTCCATAGGGAGGGACCAATGCAGACAGACCTATTACTTCTACATCAATTCCGCCCAGTTTCTTTAAAGACCCTGACTGATCAACCACCTCATTTTCGACTGTGTGTCGCCTGATTCCTAGTGTAGTGGAAGCCAGTTCAGATGAGTGATTGTCAATCAGATGAATTGCGAAGTATATCGTGCAGAAACTTTCGCATCGCTTCGTTCTCATCGATATGGTCGAATGGATCAGGTTTCGCACGATCAACCTCTGATCATTTTCGATGCCGACTGCGACTATATATATATCCTTCTACTTCATAGCACGATGTTATTTGTATTGACATAGCATCACACATAAACGTAAGAACACATAATGTTATGATCACATGCATTCATTCTTGACATTTCTTGTATGCATAATTACAATATCAATGTATTTATAAATGTATTGTGCTGTATTTGAGCATTTATAAAGCGCCTTTAGTATTATATATACATATAGGGTGAACCGTTCAGAGGTGCTTCCAGTGCGCAAGGCCCCGCGAGAAGAACCAAGTTTTTGGGAAGAGAGAAGGAAGAAGAGAGACTGTCAAACCGAATTATAAAGCGAACAGAAGGAGAAAGCGTATTCAAAAGAGGAGGACCAATTGAGGCAAAATGATCGAGACTGAGCCATAACAGTTCTAGAACGAGGAACTAATAGGTCAACTCTGTTGCATGCATGGATGAAGAAAGTGGACGATGGGAGGAAGCTCAATGAAGACAAACTATAAGATCAGACAGATATTTGTTTAGAATGAGAGTCATGAGACCCCGCTGAGTCTTGAGGATCAGAGTGAGGATCTTAAATTGTGCTCGGGCACGGAGATGAAGCCAGTAACGTCCATGAAACGTAAAGATTGAGATGATAGTAGTGTGTCCTGTAGAATCGAACGATCAATCTTTCAGCTGAGTTGAACACACACGAAAGAGGAGAGCGACGAAACAATAGCCAAAGACAAAGGAATTGCAATAGGCCTAATTGAACGTCTGTGTGTGTGTGTGTGTGTTTGTGTGTGTGGGTGGGTGTGGGTGTTTGTGTGGGTGGGTGTGTGCGTGCGTGTGGTGTTTGTTTGCGTGATGAGAGGATAGCGTTACGTAAATGTCAAAATAATGTGATTGTATATAACTGTGTATTTTTAAATCTGTATGATATTATTTCCAATGTCTAAAATTTTTAGATTGCATAATATGATGTAGTCGTGTGTGCATGCGCTTGTGTGTTGTGTGTGTGTGAGGGTGTGTGTCAGTGTGCTTTAAGATGTTGACACGACGATAATTATGATGATGACAACGATAACGACGACGACCCGATGATGCAACCATCACAAAATTTATACGATTATGATGACGACGACGACGACCACGACGATGCGACGAAATCTTTACTTGTGAACGAAGAGTGTTTCAAACCTGAATCCTCACCTCGTTGACGTCATCAGTGCAACCATCATCGATGTCTATCGAACCATCGCCACTCTCCCCCTCGCCATTGACGCATATATAGCGCTATAAAAAATCGGTCATTGCCGCTTCTAATTACGTCTCAACGGCGGAAACTTCCAATTAATCTGCGTCAATTTCCTGGTTGAGAGGGTTCATCAATTTTGAGATTCCTATAATCCGATCTCTCTTAATTACGTGTTGACGTCCGACTTACATGTAGGCTATACCGCCTTACGTATACTGTACATTGATTGATTGATCCCGCTATCTGCTCTCTAAATAAATGCCTCTGCAGCGAAATTTTTATCGTATCGCAGGCAAATTCATAGATTTATATTTTTTCCATGAACGCCCGCACAGGCGAAAGAATCTGATGGGTGCTTTCCACCGCTGAAAAATTGACACCCATTTTTGCAGCTAACTGCTGCTTTTTGATTTTTAAGAAACTGCATCGCGCTAAAGCAGCAATAAAGGGCCTGCTTGTGATACACAAAGCGCAGCTCGGTAAGTTCTTGGTGAAAATTAATTTTGCCGTGGACATTTCGTTTTGACCTCTCCCTTTCTGTAAAATTGTATGTAGACGCCAGTGGCTTCTCAGACTATCTCAAATTTTAAGAAAAACCGTTAACTATCATCAAGTTTGATATATATATATATATAATTATATATATGTTTGTATATATATATATATATAACTATCATGGGCGGAGACCTAGGGGGACAGGGGGGACGGTCCCCCAATAAAAGTGTTGGGGGGGACGGCCCATGCATTTGCCCCCCCCCCCCCCCAATGTTTGAACGTCAAGACTTTTTTGGGCGGCGAAAATAGAAAATTTCGTCAAGATTTGGCCGGATGACTAAAAAAAAAGTCATCAACTTTTTGGCGGCGAAAAGATTTTTTTTACAGATTTCGCCGGTCGTCAGAAATTTTTCGGAAGATTTCGCGTCTTTCCGTCCCCCCCCCCCCCCAACTCTCGGCCCAGGTCTCCGCCTATGATAACTGTATATACGTAACTATAACGATTTAACGGTATATCCCAGATTTGCTTTAGGAACTCAAAGAGAAAACTGAAAAACGGAAACGGCATTTTGTAGACATTCGCTCTATTTATAACGACGACTAAAAAAGTTTAAAGGGTACTTAACGAGAGGACTGATTTAGCATATTTTTAGTATTTAAGGCTGGAAAACAGCTGTTTAATGCCATACTGATGGATAGATTTGACGAGGGCTTATGACAACAGAGGCCGTTTCCCTAGAAAATATTTGTTTGGCATTATACATCTAATGCCATACACACTCCGCCATAGGCGTAACGTTCTATTGTGACGGTGGTGTCCAGTCACCACCACTTTTTGGTCCGACAAGGAAATATTTTTTAGAAACATGAAAGCATTTGGCTGTCTAACATAATAAAGGCTATTCATGATTAACATCGCAATGGCGCCAATGCTGATAGCCAAGAGGCCACCACTGTCCACACTTCACAGCGTGTTCATTGCCCACAGTCATGGCTTAAATCATAAGGAGGGGAGGGAAGGAATTATAATGGATAGACTTTGTAGCATCGGCTAGACTTACTAATGAACTGGCGATTCTTAGAGCACATCACCATCTTGAAGCGACTGTCAGTAGCGCTGATTACAGTTGCTAAAAACTGACTGTTTTTGTCTTATCCTGATTCAATGATTGACAGTAACTCAACATCAACTGTCTATTTTAACATCAACAACGTAACGGACGGATGCCAACCCATGGCTGCTGCAACTTTACTACATTTTTAGTAGCTTTATTATTAGTTCTGTGTATTATTTTACATTTCTGACCTGTAATTTGGTGTGTTCTGTAACCCTAGTTGTCTTACTTTGAAATTGAACGAATATACTTTGCTTCTCTGTCGACGTCAGTCTCCTTGAAGGCGAGAAATATAAATTGAAATTACACACCTTTTAAAAAAAATTCTCCAAGCTATAATAGAAGTCAACAGGTATTTTCTCGGATTACAGTTTGAATCACATCATAATTAGGTTTGTAGTCTCAGAGTGATAGATAATGTGCTTCAATTTAAACACCCTTGTAACCGAATCAAGAGATACTACATGTACATCTAAAACCAAACGTTGCCTCAGTATCAACTCCACAAAATAATATAATGAAACATTTTGAAGTCGATATCTTTGAAGCTCATCGTCGCATGAAAAGTTTTTTATGTTGCACATTTTCAAAAGCACATGTACAATTATTATACTTGTGCTTTGTGTCTACTTACACCACACCGTCGTCGATTACTATTGTTATTCGTATACTTACAGACAAAGAGTCGATATACAAATATGCTTACATATATACAAAGATGCATACATACATACATACATACATACATACATACTTACATACATACATACATGCATACATACATACATACATACATACATACATGCATACATGCATACATACATACATACATACATACATACATACATACATACATACATACATACATACATACATACATACATACATACATACATACATACATACATACATACATACATACATACATACATACATACATACATACAATTCATACATAATCGTTTGCTGCTAAATCCCTCTAAAACTCAGTTCATTTGGTTTGGTACTTGCAGGCAATTGGCATCCATTGACCTGCACTTAATGGCATCAACTTTCCCTGATATCTCGTTCTCTCTCACAGTGCGAGACCTTGGAATCAGGCTACTTTGGATAAAGAGCTCAATTTCTCAAAGCATATCAATTTGGTCACTCCGAGTTGTCTCAAGATCACTCTCTCATAGATGCTACTATTACTCTTGTGCATGCCTTTGTCACAAGTGGAAAGATCACTGCAGTTCGGCATGCTACTCGTGGGTCTGCCACTTGAACTAATTGGGCGCATTGAACGCATTTCTAAAAATTTATGCTCCCGTCTGTGCTTATATGCGTCACGTTCTTCACAGCGCATCTCCTACCGAGTAACTAATCTTGTTTGGCGATGCCTTATTCCTTGTGCTCCATCATGCTTGTCTAGCATTTGTCGACCTGTTTCCGACCTTGCAACTCATCGAGCTCTTCGCTTTGCTGCAACGGTGAGCTTTTGGTTCCGCTAGCTCGCACTTATATCAAAAAGCGCCGAGCCTTTTCTGTTGTGGTCCCGCTATCTGTAATGGCCTCCCACTAACCTTGCGACTTATGCCTAGGCTAAATTCCCCTGCATTTTTCAAGTCTCTCAAATCCTACTATTTTAGCTGTTGCTGGGTTGGGAGCACCTCAGAGTAGATTTATTGAAGAGGCACTAAATGAACTTTCGAAATGTATAAATAAATACATACATTATACATAAATAAATAAATACATACATTCACACATGCATACATACACACACTAATACATACAAACATATAAATATACTTACATGCATACATGTACAATTGCACGTGCACGCAAAGTTTTTGTGGGCGCGTTTGCAAAGTTCATTTATATAGCGTGTTCTATCAGTATGTGTCTTGCATGGGTGAGGGTGGGGGGGAGCAGTAGCAGGCATGACTATCCATAGATGTCTGCTCGACGATTTTTTGCTGAATGGAGGCAAATGAGGACACATCACGCGCAGAAATTTTTTCTATATGTGATCGCTGCATAAACTGACGAAGAAGAGGAAGCTGATGATGATGAAGAAAAAAGATGAAGAAGAAGATGAGGAGGAGGAGGAGGAAAAGGGAGAAGAAGAGGAAGAAGAAGTTGGATGTGGAGTAGGATGAGATGAAGAGGAGGAGGAGGAGGAGGAGGAGGAGGAGGAAAGGTGGAAAGAGGAGGAAGAAAAATAAAGAGGAGGAAGAAGAGGAAGAGGAGAGGAAGGAGGAGGAGGACTACTAGAAAGAGGAGTGAGAGGAGGAGGAGGAGGAAACGTGGAAGGAGGAGGAGGAAGGAAAATAAAGAGGAGGAAGAAGAGGAGGAGAAGAAGGTGGAGGACTACTAGAAAGAGGAGTAGGTGGAGGAGGATGACGAGCAGACATATTTTAGTTTCTATCTGCTTCTGCATGAACTGGAGAATAAGAGAAAAAGACGAAGAAAAAAGATGAAGAAGAAGGAGGAGGAGAAGAAGGAGAGGGTGGAGAAGGAGAGGTGGAGGGAGGTGGAGAGTAAGACGAGGAGTGAGATGAATTAAGATGCACATTGCTCGTGGCAAGCATACATTAATTTGTGTTGTGGCGCACACATTTAATTTAATTTCACTTTGACACACAGCGGACTGTATCAATTCATAATAGGCATAACAGAAAGAAGAAGGAGAAGGATGAGGAAGGCGATATGAAAAGAGGAGGTGGAGGAGGAGTAGTGGAAAGAGGAAGGAAAAGGAGGAAGAATAGTATAATGGGAAGAAGACAGGACTGTTTTTTAAGAAATGTTTAGAACTGCACAGCCCCTTCTTTCCTGTTCCATCCTCCATGGTAAATAACTGCCAATCGGAAGAAAATGACCTTTTAAAACTAGCTTTAACCCTCGGGCTACCAAGGGGGGGTGGTTGCCACCCCCCCCTAGGTGTTTCGCAAATTTTTCGCGTTCCGTCTGGAATAAAATTTTGAAAAAATTGGTAGCTGTAGAGGGTTCATTGGGACACATTTTGAGCTAAAACTTTTGATGATGCCCCCTACCGTTCAAAAGTTACACCCGATATACCAAAGGTACCAGGGGGGTGGATACCACCCACCCCTAGAATATCGTCTGTAACTTTTCCGCCCCTTAATATTAAGAGACACAAATTATACCATTCTATAGAGGGAATGTGGGGCTACATTTCCATGCTCATTGAGTTGTCTTTTGACAACCGGAAGTGCTCAAAATAAATTAAAATATATATAAAGGTGTTTTATTTTCATAAAATTGTCATGTTTTTACTATTATAACTTATCCATAATTTATTTATTAATATAAATAAATTATGCCATTCTGTAGAGGGCATTTAGGGCTATTTTTTAATACTAAATAATTTAAAATTTGATGACCGGAAGTGCTAAAAATAAATTAAAATGTATAAAAATGTTGGGTTTTTTTGCAACGCGAACCGATATGTGTGCGTAAACGTTTTTCAGCGGCTAAAACATGTTTTTTTGTTTTGATTTAACATAAAACAGACTTATTACTAGTTTTTATAGTTGAATATTGGACTTTATTATATGTAAACTACTTTTTATATATAAATCATGTATAAAACACACAGAATCTAATATATTTCCTATGCGTAAACATACATTTTGTGGAATCGACGGGTACCCATGGTAAAAAATTCATAATTTCGAGGGGCCTTCATATTTTCTAAACCTAAATATACCATTTTGTGCAGAAATGAATGCTGAATCAAATGGTGTATTACAAGTTATGATATCTCAAACCAAACCCCCCCCCTTGGTAGTCAGTGTTACAAAAAAAAGCTTGGTAGCCTGAGGGTTAACTACACAGAAGTGCATCTACAACTGCACAAATCCATTTAGAACTGCACATTTTGTGTACAACTGCACGTTTTAAAAAGCCTTGGAAGAAGACGAATAATTAGTCATTAGTCATGTGTGTGAATCGCATGTAGCGCTGATGACTTCATTTTCTTGCCATCAAAATTCGATCAAGTCCGCTCCCTCACCGCACCATCTCCTCATCGACAGTATGCGTTCAGTGCACACACTACAGATGAGTAGAATAGGGTTGTTTAATATGGAGCATATAATAATTTTATCGAACCAAATTTTGATTGAACATCATTATCTATCTAATGAATGTCCACCATGATGGTCGACCACTCCCGAAACTCGAATCTTATTTTGACTGGCCAAACTATATTTTGATAATCCGACGTTTCATGACGTCTCCCTCCTCGTCTTACTCTCCTCTCCCTCCTCCTCTCCTTCTCCATCTTCTCCTCCTTCTCCGTCTCCTTCTTCCTCTCATTCTCCTTTTTCTTCTCCTTCAGCTTTTCATTTCCTCCTCATTCTCATTCTCCTCATTCTCGTTCTACTTCTCCTTCTCCTTTTTCTTCTCTTTCTCCTTCTCCGTCTCCTTTTTCACCTTCTTTTCATTCTATTTCTTCTTCTTCTCCGTCTCCTTTTTCACCTTCTTATCCTACTCCTTCTCCTCCTCCTTCTCCGTCTGATTTATCACCTTCTTCTCCTACTCATTCTCCTTTTCGCCTTCTACTCCTCCTCCTCCTCCTCCTCCTCCTCCTCCTCCTCCTAAGAAGGAATCTCCTACTCCTTCTCATTCTCCATATTCTGCTCCTACTCCAATGTCTGGGCCGATTGGAACTGACGCTCAAGATTCCATACAGTCCCCTGCAGTGGCGCTGCAGCATTATTTTCGCTGAAGTGGGACACACGTCGCTTTCGTTGAAGGGTTCAATGCACCAAATTATTATTATTATTTTGACGACGATGAAATAATATCAGAGCAGACGTTTGCTCGATATCTCAACATCCGACTCGGATTGCTTACCGATTCCTGTCCAAAAGCCATGTCAAGTTCATTGTCCGTATCGGACAGCGCGTCTCCTTCAATCGCCGACAGTAGTCAGTAGAGTGGGGGTTCTATATCAGTCACGTGGACCACGCTGGTTCCCTGCTCTACATTTATAACAACAGCTGCTGTCGACGCATACGCCAAGGTCATTCGCTAGGATTCAATAGGAGAAGAGGCTCGGTGCTTGACAAGGAGTGGTATTGAATTAGGTCCGGGTGTGTTTGACAAGCAGACTCAAGTGAACTGTGATAAACTCGACTCGATTTGGATGCAGTGAGTCTATTATGAATTATTGATATAATGTCTCGGTGTGTTAATGTGAAATTAAATGAAATTTGTGTGTCACGAAAAATTAATTCAGTGTTTCAACTTTCAAGTCTCTCGTTAATTATTCTAGGTTCGCTATTTTCAGTTTAGTCTTAGTTACAGTTTTCGTCTTCTTTTTAGTTTTGTTTTTTGCTTCAGTTTACTGAGATCAAACTTTGCTGCGGCTCGAACACATACTTTGCTTCTTCTTCTTCTAAACCACTTGAAACCCGTCATTATGTTAACCCTTTGAAGATGCGCTATATAAATGCACCTAATGATTGAATATACATTTTTAATCCTCGTGCTCTAACAGAACCAGTCATCCAAGTCTTCATAAAGGAGAAGAAGAACGTTAATAATATCTTTTCCTCGCAATGTCGTTTGCCTGAGCCAAAGCTAGCATAATACAACTACTGACTGTATAATAATTACATGTATGTCATGGTATGTCCTATGCAATTTGGGTCAGTTTGAAATTACACCCTATGCGTCATTTCCTTGATACAGAATGCGCTCAGCACCGTTCTTTAGACAAACGCCAGACTTCTATAGACTCCTATGTTCTGAACTGTTCTGATGTACCTAATGCTGTTACTGTTACGTTGAGGTAGTCCTAATTGTTGCATCCTATTGTTGCATTCTATTGTTGCATCCTATTGTTGCATGAATACTATTGTATATATGAAACAATGAAAACTTCCCATTCAAGTAAAACAAAATTGTTGTTTTACGGGCGCAAAATGCGATGCCTTTTTTCGCCACTTTAGAATTATAGTCGGAGGATATAATTATTAATAAAGTTAATGGTGACCATCAGTGTATTATAATAATGATTAATTACCTATGTAAATAAGTCTACTTTCTTTAGCGGATCCATAATCATGTTGCCTTGGGCTTGCCTACTGACAACCTGCAAACAAATTTTATGAACTGCGTGCTTGCTTTACTATCGTGGTGTTTATTACATATAAACAGCTAGATTGATTGATTGATTGATTGATTGATTGATTGATTTATTTATTTATTTATTTATTTATTTATTTATTGATTTATTTATTTATTTATTGATCGATTCAATCTAATAGCATAAAATCTTGACACTACATGTAAGTATTGTATCAATAGAAACCTTGAATTTAATTGCATTGAATTGAATCGGGAGCCGTGTATTTCAAATTCATCAAAACCTGGTCGTTGATTTCTTTGCTATTGTTGTCCTTGTTGTTCTTCCAATCAGAACATCCATTGTAGTACAGCGCAACAACAGTCTTCTTTGTGATTGGTTCAGCTGGAATAAGTTGCATAGCAACATGGTCTTCATTTACCTGTGTTCCGTAAGCCTTAGAAACAGTTGTGTGTTTGATCGTGGATCTGCGCTCAAAGGTCGGAGAGAAGGAGAGAAAGACAGAGAGACAGACAGACAGACATACATAGGCCTACAGACAGACATACAGACAGACAGACAGAGGCAGAGACAGAGAGAGACAGACAGACAGACAGACATAGGCCTACAGACAGACAGACGGAGGCAGAGACAGAGAGAGACATACAGACAGACAGACATAGGGACCGAGATGCAGATAAACGAACAAGGATTTATGAGAGATAGATAAATAGAAATAGTGAGTTACGGACATACAGAGACAGAGACAGTGAGACAGACAGACAAACATACAGAGAGAAAGAGAGAGAGACACGAAAAGAGAGATAGACAGGCACACAAACATACAGAGAGAAAGAGAGAGACATGAAAAGAGAGATAGAGAGAGAAATAAAGAAAGAAAGAAAGAAAGAAAGAAAGAAAGAAAAAGAAAGAAAGACAAAGAGAGAAACAGAGATACAGAGAGAGAAATAAAAAAAAATTGGACAGAGAAAAAACAGATGATAGAATTATACAGTGAAAGAGAACAATCTGAAATAGATACAGACACAGACAGACAGATAGACAGACAGACAGACAGACAGACAGGTAGTGGGAGAGCCGAATTATCGTCGCACAACATGCTGCTGTGTCACCTACGATTACCAGACACGCGATCTCAGCAGAAATCGATGCTGAGGACAACAATAACAGCGAAGACAATAGGAATTCGTCGCCACAACATCTATTATCTTCGCCAGTGGAGTCGCAGAATATCTCCAATCCATCTCTCAACCATCGTCGGTTAATCGCCTCAAAATTAGCCACTCGATGCCGAAATACGGATGCAGTCGCAGCTATCATAAGACGTAATTATTACGGGTGTCACGGAATGTTTTATCCCCCATAAAGTTATTCATGGGGGTGAATTAATCTATTCCCCCGGATGGAATATATGCCGGTATGAACCAGTGGCGTAGCTAGGAATTTTAGATGGGGGGGGGTTATGGCCGGAAACCCTGTTTTTTGCTATTTTTTCCTACTTAAATGAAAAAATAACCTTTAAAAGACCTTTTTCCAGAGCCAATGGGGGGGGGGGTTCGGGGGTTTTAACCCCCGAAACCACCCTTGCCTACGCCAATGGTATGGACTATCTGTGGATGGGATAAACCATTCTATCCGGGTTTTTTAAATGCGTTTAATTGAAACATATAATTATGCTGTAAACAAAATTTAAAAGTGACTCTAATGCATGGTTTTAAGTGTCCTAAGCAATGCTCAGAGAAAGGCAACTCGAATTTATTCAATGGCTCTAAGACTAGTGTCCTTGAAAGTGTAAAATGTTGTAAGTGCTCTAAAACCAAAGCATACAGGAATTATCTGATAGGAATAAACCTACATAAAAGTGTCATCGATAAAAACATAGCTGATGGAAATTAATTTGCAAAAATAAATACACGCGCAAGTGGTTTTTTAAAATTCTCTTTATCTGGGGCGGGGTGCGATTAACACTGGTGGTAACCTATTTCGTGACACCGGGCTTGATTAGAACAATGTAGGTCGTATCCTTGCTGCAATGGTATAGTAAATCAACCAATTCCGTGGGAACAATGTAGGTCGTATCCTTGCTGCAACGCTATAGTAAATTATTAACCAATTCCGTGAGAACAATGTAGGTCGTATCCTTGGTGGTCTCACGGCATTGGTTGATTTATTATACCGTTGCAGTAATTCGAATGGTTGCCCTAATTGCGGTTTTAGCGTTTCTGCCGCGAATTGCGAATTGGAGCGAAAACAAAGGAGCGGATTTATCAAACGACACAATAGGTGTTTGTTATTTGTTGTCATGGCAACTCGGTCAACAGGAAATTTATATAGCGCAGTAGCAGACAAAAACATTGGTGTGTTCTTGTATAAAATTATTACCCATTGCCGAATTGTACATGATTGTAATAAAATTGTACTTTAATAAGTCTTGACAATAATTTTTCAAAAGCAGAAGAATTTCATTTTTCTGCCGTCGATAACAATATCATAATTTATAATATCAGTTGAATGTTTTTACCGTTGACCTTTCTGACAATAATTTACCCTGCGCAATAAAATAAAATGGCAAATATAATATATGACAGGTAAACGTCTCCTATACGGTATAATAGATGGTACAATAAAATTCTTAATAGTTGGACAATCTTTACGAAAAAAATAAAGGTTCTTTCTACTATACATCATAGGTCGCCTATGTCGGCAGGGTAGCTTTGAGGTCTTCGAGGTTGGCTCCATTGGTGGTCCGGTTGCGATGTGGGTGGTCCTCATGGTCCTTTGGTTTCGGTACGCGTGGTCCGTGAATGGTCTTGGTCTTGGTGTCCAGGGTCTGGACAGGGTCGTTTGTAACGTTTATCACGTAAACCGTGGTATCTTCCAAGACCATTTTCAAGGGTGCGTGGTCCTTGATCGGGGATGGTCCTATATGGTCTCCAAAGATGGTCTGTTAATCAGTGTCGTCGATGGTCTCGTATTCCCTTTTGTGGTTTTATTGCGTCATTTACCCATTCTATGATTCCGTGCGGCACTGCACCAACGTGTTCACTGATGCTTGTCAATCTGTACTTATAATATTATTATACTATAGCAACTATTATAATGTATACCGGTACATATGTTTGTGTGTATGTCTGTCTACGTCTGTAAATGTGTCTGTGACTATCTCTGTCTCAGTGTCTCTCTGTCTTTCTATCTATCTGTTTCAGTATGTCTATGTCTGTCTGTCTGTCTCTGCATCTGTCTCCATCTGTCTCTCTCTGTCTGTCTGTCCCTGTCTCTCGGTCTATGTGTCTCTGTCTCCGTGTCTCTGTTCTGACTCTATGTCTCTCTCTCACCGTCGCTGTCTGTCTGTCTCTCTATGTCCCTGTCTCTGTCTCTCTGTCTCCTTCTCTCTCTGTCTCCTCTCTCTCTCTCTATCTCTCTCTCTCCTTCTCTGTCTCTGTCTCTGTCTCTGTCTCTGTCTCTGTCTCTGTCTCTGTCTCTGTCTCTGTCTCTCTCTCTCTCTCTCTTCCGTTGTATTTGTCTATTCATCCATCTATCTATCACTGTCTTTGTCTATATGTCTTTTTGTTTATTTACCCTTGCACTTCTACATTTACATATGCATGTCTCTGACACATCGTACCCCTACGTTTTCGTCGACATCGTCGTCATCTTCGACAGCGCCCTTCGTTCAGGGCATGCGTTGGCGCTCCCTGCCGTCCGTCGTCCCCCGCCGCCCACCGCCGTCGACCGAGCGTTCCCCGGGGACGATGAGGCGAAGTGACCGCCCCTCGTCCGACAGAGAATACGATGAAAGGCGATTCGGAAGCGTTGCTGGAGGAAGGGATAAAGGATTGGATTGATGGACGAGTTGAGCCAGAGCAGCCAGAAGACGACTTCGGAGGCGGACTGCGGAATGCAGAAGCTGCAGACGGGATTGACGAAGGCGCACACCTCGAACGGAGCCCACGTGACGAGAAAGACTATGATCAGGATGGCCAGCGAGCGGGCGCTCTTCTTGTCACGTGACAGGATGTTCTTCGCCTTCAGTGTGCTGTGGTTGTCGGGGTCGTGACCCGAGGATAGGAGGCCACGTGACCGGCGTCTGATGTTCAGGTAGATGAGTATGTTGATGGTGGCAACGGTGACGAATGGTAGAACGAACTCGACGACGGAACTGGCGATCAGGTAGGACACCCGATCGTAGAACTCCGGTAGGCATTTACCCTCCGGGACTGACTGTTGCCCGGTGAACTGCGCCCAGAACAGCACCGTCGGGCCGTACCACAGCGTACCGGCGATCCAAGGCACGGTCATGAACGCCACGGTGCGCTGCGTGTTCAGGTGCTGGCGGTACTGTATCGCACGGGCGACGCTCCAGTAGCGGTCGAGGCTGATGAGCGCCATGTTCCAGGCAGAGGCGAGGGGAACGACGTAGTCGAGGAAGGTGAATATGAGGCAACCGATCCGGGTGAGTTCCCAGCACCCGCGGAGCAGGTACGGCATGTAGAAGGCGATGAGGATACCGACGATGAGGTCTGAGATGGCCAGGTTGAGAATGAAGTAGTTGCCGAAGGAACGTAGCTTACGGTCCGTGGCGAAGGAAGCGATGACGAGGGCGTTTCCGGCGATCGTGACGAGCGACACGGCGCTGATGACGGTGCCTACGAGGAGCGTCGTCGAGAGGGAGTAGTCGAGGCCCTGACAGAGCGGCTCGTCCTCTGGGGGCATCGGTGTAAAGAGGGGGTCATTGTGAGGGTCGCATGGTAATGACGGGTCGCAGGTGAAGTTAAGGAGGCGAATCACTTCCGGTCGGGTCTGGTTCCGGTGAGCTACCGGAAGAACGATCCAGTTGGACGACATTTGAGATTAGCGTTGAAGAGCTTTGGTTACCCTGCAGAGGTGTCGCAATGTTGCCTCTTCCCTGGTTAGGTTTCTTCCGGATAAACCCTCACCTGTTATAGTTACCTCTGTAAGTAACGGCAATATGTAGGCTAATCGTAATCTGTAAATTTATACAGCGCCCAGTAAAGATAGTCTCACACCAGATATCCTTCCGTAGCACCTAGCGCAATCAACAAGACCGCGATCGAATGGTAGAACGGTCTTGAAGCGCTTGCGGAATGGAAGCGAAGTGAGACCGACAAAAACTCATTGTCACATGTCCATGAAATCGTAATTGCAATCGTAAACGCCAAACTTCTGAAGCTCCACTTGAAAACGAAGCGCAGGGCACCAGCTTGTTCACGAGCGCTGCGTCGAGTCAGAAGGTTTACCCAAAGGATAGCAGTCTGAGGGCGGTCCAAGTCGGGTTACCAGAGGATAACAGGAAAGTTATTCTAGTAGTATATTGTCACAGGTCAGCCAATCATAGAAGAACTTGCGCAGAGGTACACTGTGCTCAACATAGAATCTCTGTAGGAACACCATGGTTTTTCCGGTGTGGGGCTACTGTAACATCCCTCGACTCGTTTCGACGACGATAAAAAGTTATGCCGTGCGGGTCCTTTCGACGTTTTGTACATTGTTGTCTGCGAGTCTTTTTTTGCAGTTCAACCTTTCTGCAGTGAAGCGAGCATCGATCGGAAAGATGACATTGTGGCCACCGACAAAAAATGTCGCCGTTGACTTTTGCGACGACGTTCTTCTACGACGACGAAGGTATTATCGTATTATTGCTGTCCGCCGGTTGTAAGCTGGAAACAAACGACAAGAGATTATGGCCTGTCAATCAGTCAATCATTTTTGTTGTACGCACCCACGCAAACACACACACACCAACCAACCCACACACACACACACACACACACACACACACACACATACACACACACACGCGCGCGCGCACACACACACACGCACACAAACACACACGCACGCACCGCATCCTATCGTATCTGAAAATTTACAGAGCTCCTCTAACTGCAGAGACTATAATAATTCAAGGGGCGCTTCCAGCACAAAATTCAAGGGAAGCAACGGAGAGAGAGAGAGAGACAGACAGACAGACAGACAGACAGACAGACAGACAGAGACAGACAGACAGAGAGACAGATACAGAGAGAGACAGACAGAGACAGAGACAGAGACAGACAGAGAGAGAGACAGAGACAAAGACAGACAGAGAGAGAGAGACAGACAGACAGAGAGACAGAGAGACAGAGACAGAGACAGAGGCAGAGGCAGACAGAGAAAGAGACATAGACAGAGGCAGAGGCAGAGGCAGAGACAGAGACAGAGACAGAGACAGAGACAGAGACAGAGGCAGGGTGCGTGTAAGAGTCCCGGCATGAGCTGAGCACGTATAGAAGAGGGAAGACATTCGGTGCGGATGGACCTATCACAGCTAATACCCGTCTTTGATGTACAGTACACACAGAACACGTTGAACAAAGAGCTTAAACAATAAACAGTTCGCATATAATAATAGGAGCAAACAAAATTAAAGTCGCAGAGAAAGGCTTACGCAATTTCAATAGATCGAGAGACATTTGAGGACAAACACATGCAAGTGTGGCCAGTAGCGGCACCAGAAGTAGGGGGGCTAAACCCCCTAAAAGGCCATCCGAGTTTTTTACATGTAGAAATGAAATATTTCCATGATTAGCCCCCTCCCCAAAAAACTGAAACATATGCAAGTAGTATGTAGACTGCTGGTTATACTACCAATCACGTGATCAATGACGTAATAGGCCAAAGTTCAAGGTCAAAGGTCAAGGTGATGACGTAATGAGGTCAAGGTGATGACGTAATGAGGTCAAGGTGATGATGTAATGAGGTCAAGGTGATGATGTAATGAGGCTATGGTTCTTACATAACTAGGTCATGTTTATTACATAACTAGGTCATGGTAAGTAGGCCGAGTTCGAGCTCAAGGTCACTAACCCTAACCCTTATCCTAGCCCTAACCCTAGCTCTAACCCTAACCCTAACCCTAGCCCAAAGTGCACCGGAAGTGCGAAACCGGAAGTGCGGAACCGGAAGTGCGGACCCCGCGGGGGAGGGGCTGGCCACCCGCTCAGAGCACCACCTAGCGAACCCTAACCCTAACCCTAACTCAAATTACAACGGGAAACCACATGCCCTTTGACCTCCGGAAGTGCATACACAGGCATCCCAGTGTACCGGAAGTAACAAAGGCATACATTGGCCTCCCAGCACTCAGTGCCACTCCCTCTCAGAAGCAGCAGCGAGCATGAAAATTAATATTTTTTCATAATCTCATTTTAGATTTATAATTTTATCGGCTCAGAAATTAAGGTGTCTAACTAGCAATACATTAATTGAAATTATAACTTTTTTCCAATTCCTGAATTCTTTCAATTATAATACATTGAAGACAATAATTTAATGCATATTATTTCATATTATTTATATTAATTTATCACCATTTGTATATTTTATTAAGCAAAATGTAAATTGCATAGGAAATAAATTTCTTAAGTATTCGATAGGTGGCGCCAAAAGCATTTTTCGCATAAACACTTTGGCTTTCGCCAGATGGCGCCAATGATAAGATATTATCATACAAACCAAATGGAAACAGTGTTCAAGCATTGAATTGTTCACTTATTCGTCGAAAGAGGGCGCTGAATCCTATATTTACTGAAAATCAAATAGAATTATATAATTTATGAAACCCAAAAGACTTAGAATTCTTTACTATGTGAAGAAGGCACATTGAAAGGCGCAAAGGAGAGTGACTTTATTGCATGTATTACTTGGAAATATAGCAATTGCTCACCCTTTCATTCACTAGGTCATAATAATTTTACAATTTTACGTTGCAGTAGCTAGAAATTCACAAACATTTCAACGTAGCATTCCAATTTCCTTATATTTTAGACTTGTAGAACTTAGAAACACACGAACTGATCAACCTTACCTGCCAATTTCCTTATATTTTAGCCTTGTAGAACTTAGAAACACACGAACTGATCAACCTTACATGCCAATTTCCTTATATTTTAGACTTGTAGGTCTCAGAAACTCGCATTCTGCTCACTCAAACCCGCCATTTTCCTTATATTTTAGACTTGCAGAACTTAGAAACACACAAACTGATCGACCTTACCAGCCAATTTCATTATATTTTAGTCTTGTAGAACTTAGAAACACACAAACTGATCAACCTTGCCTTCCAATTTCAGTATATTTTAGTCTTGTAGAACTTAGAAACATGCAATCTGCTCATCCTTCCCTTCTCTAGGTGGAGCGATTTCCTATATTTTTGACTTGTAGAACTTAGAAACACACGAGCTGATCAACCTTACATGCCAATTTCCTTATATTTTAGACTTGTAGGACTCAGAAACTTGCATTCTGCGCAATCATACACTCCAATTTCCTTATATTTTAGACTTGTAGAACTTAGAAACACACGAACTGATCAACCTTACATTCCAATTTTCTTATGTTTTAGACTTGTAGAACTTAGAAACACACGAACTGATCAACCTTACATTCCAATTTCCTTATATTTTAGACTTGTAGAACTTAGAAACACACGAACTGATCAACATTACATGCCAATTTCCTTATATTTTAGACTTGTAGGTCTCAGAAACTCGCATTCCGCTCACTCATACCCTCCAATTTTATTATATTTTAGACTTGCAGAACGTAGAAACACACAAACTGATCAACCTTGCCTTTCAATTTCAGTATATTTTAGTTTTGTAGAACTTAGAAACATGCAATCTGCTCATCCTTTCCTTCTCTTGGTGGAGCGATTTCATTATATTTTAGACTTGTAGAACTTAGAAACACACAAACTGATCAGCATTACCTTTCAATTTCCTTATATTTTAGACTTGTAGAACTTAGAAACACACAAACTGCTCAACCTTACCTTCCTATTTCCTTATATTTTAGACTTGTAGAACTTAGAAACACACAATACTCATCCTTCCATTCTCTATAAGGAGATACTTCCCTATATTTTAGACTTGTAGAACTTAGAAACATACAATTTGCTCAACCACACCTTCTCTGTGTGGGATCGAAATTTAGAAGTTAGCATTATTTTGGCTAGGAATACACAGAGAGCTCAGCATTATATTCCGTATGTGTTACATTTCTTTAGATTTTTATGTCTTTCGAGTATGAGAAGTGAGTGTAGAGATGAAGGAGTGTGACATATACGACAATTCGGCGCCTTCTTCAGACTCAATTCTTTCTACTCTACATCTCTTCTTCCTCCAACCCAGGTCATGCCACCCCAAAGCACCCCACGCCTCTCCCCCTCCTCCATCTCCACAGCCACTTGGAATTCTCCAATATAACAGGAAACAAATATCTTTTCAATATTGAACTTTAAGAATCACTATTAGTAGAAGAGCATGTATATTAGATAGGAATTTGAGCTTTTTCAGTGTAACTTGTTCAATTTAAAGTATAGAAGTTTCAAATTTGAGTAAAGACGACGGTAAAAGCAGAGGAGGTGTATATGAGAAGCAGTGGAAATGCATATGCGAAGGAACTATAGAGTAAAAGAAGCAGCTGAATCGCAGTATTTCTGTGTTTCTAACGTTTAATGTTGCAAGCAACAGCTGGCAATGGCAACTTTCATGCTATTTGTAAAATGTAAAAACTAAAGACGATACGTAAACTTGCTTGTGCTTGAGCAGAAGTGAAAGAGACATGGTAGCTGAGAAGGGTGGCAGGCTATTAGAGCACAATTTTAAGCATCAACTTTATTTAGCAAAGGGATAGTTGTGCATATGGAAACAAAGCATGTGGAGAGTAGAAGAGAGCAAATTTTCAAGTATTTTAGCATTTCTGAAATGCAAGAGAAGCATAGGAGGGGAGGGAGAGTATGCCACTTAGCGGAATTGGTTCTTCATTTTCTAAATTACACATGTATTTGCAATAGATTTCCAACATGAATTGGCAATTTTGGAATACGGTGATAAGAGGCGCTTAGTATGCACGTCAAATACACGCATATTGAATATACTAAAATGCTATGTGCTGAAGTGGTGTTTGTTTGAGCGCTTGAAATGTACAGACACAAGCTTTTTAGGTATAGGAAGCAACACTGTTAGATATTTTCACATGCTAAGACTTAAAAAATGTCGAAAGAGTACGATTTTCAGCGAGTAGAGAACAGATATTTTAGGGTTTAGAGAGACGAAATATAAGACAGATTAGGTGAAATGCAGATATTGTCACATTAGCAGAAATTTACATGTGGCGCTATATAAATTCTAGGGTTCAGATAGACGAAATATAAGACAAAGTAGGTGAAATGCAGGCATTACCAGAAATTTACATGTGGCGCTATATAAATTCTAGGGTTCAGAGAGACGAAGTATAAGACAAATTATGTGAAATGCACAACTTGCAAAATGCACGCATTGTCACTTTAGCAGAAATTTACATGTGGCGCTATATAAATTCTAGGGTTCATATAGGCGAAGTATAATACAAATTAGGTAAAATGCACAGCATGTCATTTGTACTCATTGTCACTTTAGCGTAAATTTACATGTGGATTTATAAAATTCTAAGTCAGGCAAATTTTGCCAAGTGAAAGTCGCTTGCGTACATAGGAACGCGCAGATGGGTGGCATGGTGACACGTGCTTGGCAGGCAGCAGCATCGCCCGTTTCGGTGGCGGCGGTGGTGGTGGCAACCCAGCCCGGTCCGCCTTTGATACGAGGAAGCCAGACTTTAGCGCTGTATGATTTGAGAAATGTGGAGTACGAGACTGGGCGCCGTCGTCTGGCTTCATCGCGTCAAAGATGGGACGGTTCGGGTCGCCACCGCCACCGCCGCCTCCGAAACGAACGATGCTGCCGCCTATCAAGCACGAGTCGCCATGCCACCCATCTGCACGTTCCTATGTACGCAATCGACTTTCACTTGGCAAAATTTGCCTGACTTAGAATTTTATAAGTCCACATGTAAATTTACGCTAAAGTGACAATGAGTACAAATGACATGCTGTGCATTTTACCTAATTTGTATTATACTTCGCCTATATGAACCCTAGAATTTATATAGCGCCACATGTAAATTTCTGCTAAAGTGACAATGCGTGCATTTTGCAAGTTGTGCATTTCACATAATTTGTCTTATACTTCGTCTCTCTGAACCCTAGAATTTATATAGCGCCACATGTAAATTTCTGGTAATGCCTGCATTTCACCTACTTTGTCTTATATTTCGTCTATCTGAACCCTAGAATTTATATAGCGCCACATGTAAATTTCTGCTAATGTGACAATATCTGCATTTCACCTAATCTGTCTTATATTTCGTCTCTCTAAACCCTAAAATATCTGTTCTCTACTCGCTGAAAATCGTACTCTTTCGACATTTTTTAAGTCTTAGCATGTGAAAATATCTAACAGTGTTGCTTCCTATACCTAAAAAGCTTGTGTCTGTACATTTCAAGCGCTCAAACAAACACCACTTCAGCACATAGCATTTTAGTATATTCAATATGCGTGTATTTGACGTGCATACTAAGCGCCTCTTATCACCGTATTCCAAAATTGCCAATTCATGTTGGAAATCTATTGCAAATACATGTGTAATTTAGAAAATGAAGAACCAATTCCGCTAAGTGGCATACTCTCCCTCCCCTCCTATGCTTCTCTTGCATTTCAGAAATGCTAAAATACTTGAAAATTTGCTCTCTTCTACTCTCCACATGCTTTGTTTCCATATGCACAACTATCCCTTTGCTAAATAAAGTTGATGCTTAAAATTGTGCTCTAATAGCCTGCCACCCTTCTCAGCTACCATGTCTCTTTCACTTCTGCTCAAGCACAAGCAAGTTTACGTATCGTCTTTAGTTTTTACATTTTACAAATAGCATGAAAGTTGCCATTGCCAGCTGTTGCTTGCAACATTAAACGTTAGAAACACAGAAATACTGCGATTCAGCTGCTTCTTTTACTCTATAGTTCCTTCGCATATGCATTTCCACTGCTTCTCATATACACCTCCTCTGCTTTTACCGTCGTCTTTACTCAAATTTGAAACTTCTATACTTTAAATTGAACAAGTTACACTGAAAAAGCTCAAATTCCTATCTAATATACATGCTCTTCTACTAATAGTGATTCTTAAAGTTCAATATTGAAAAGATATTTGTTTCCTGTTATATTGGAGAATTCCAAGTGGCTGTGGAGATGGAGGAGGGGGAGAGGCGTGGGGTGCTTTGGGGTGGCATGACCTGGGTTGGAGGAAGAAGAGATGTAGAGTAGAAAGAATTGAGTCTGAAGAAGGCGCCGAATTGTCGTATATGTCACACTCCTTCATCTCTACACTCACTTCTCATACTCGAAAGACATAAAAATCTAAAGAAATGTAACACATACGGAATATAATGCTGAGCTCTCTGTGTATTCCTAGCCAAAATAATGCTAACTTCTAAATTTCGATCCCACACAGAGAAGGTGTGGTTGAGCAAATTGTATGTTTCTAAGTTCTACAAGTCTAAAATATAGGGAAGTATCTCCTTATAGAGAATGGAAGGATGAGTATTGTGTGTTTCTAAGTTCTACAAGTCTAAAATATAAGGAAATAGGAAGGTAAGGTTGAGCAGTTTGTGTGTTTCTAAGTTCTACAAGTCTAAAATATAAGGAAATTGAAAGGTAATGCTGATCAGTTTGTGTGTTTCTAAGTTCTACAAGTCTAAAATATAATGAAATCGCTCCACCAAGAGAAGGAAAGGATGAGCAGATTGCATGTTTCTAAGTTCTACAAAACTAAAATATACTGAAATTGAAAGGCAAGGTTGATCAGTTTGTGTGTTTCTACGTTCTGCAAGTCTAAAATATAATAAAATTGGAGGGTATGAGTGAGCGGAATGCGAGTTTCTGAGACCTACAAGTCTAAAATATAAGGAAATTGGCATGTAATGTTGATCAGTTCGTGTGTTTCTAAGTTCTACAAGTCTAAAATATAAGGAAATTGGAATGTAAGGTTGATCAGTTCGTGTGTTTCTAAGTTCTACAAGTCTAAAACATAAGAAAATTGGAATGTAAGGTTGATCAGTTCGTGTGTTTCTAAGTTCTACAAGTCTAAAATATAAGGAAATTGGAGTGTATGATTGCGCAGAATGCAAGTTTCTGAGTCCTACAAGTCTAAAATATAAGGAAATTGGCATGTAAGGTTGATCAGCTCGTGTGTTTCTAAGTTCTACAAGTCAAAAATATAGGAAATCGCTCCACCTAGAGAAGGGAAGGATGAGCAGATTGCATGTTTCTAAGTTCTACAAGACTAAAATATACTGAAATTGGAAGGCAAGGTTGATCAGTTTGTGTGTTTCTAAGTTCTACAACACTAAAATATAATGAAATTGGCTGGTAAGGTCGATCAGTTTGTGTGTTTCTAAGTTCTGCAAGTCTAAAATATAAGGAAAATGGCGGGTTTGAGTGAGCAGAATGCGAGTTTCTGAGACCTACAAGTCTAAAATATAAGGAAATTGGCATGTAAGGTTGATCAGTTCGTGTGTTTCTAAGTTCTACAAGGCTAAAATATAAGGAAATTGGCAGGTAAGGTTGATCAGTTCGTGTGTTTCTAAGTTCTACAAGTCTAAAATATAAGGAAATTGGAATGCTACGTTGAAATGTTTGTGAATTTCTAGCTACTGCAACGTAAAATTGTAAAATTATTATGACCTAGTGAATGAAAGGGTGAGCAATTGCTATATTTCCAAGTAATACATGCAATAAAGTCACTCTCCTTTGCGCCTTTCAATGTGCCTTCTTCACATAGTAAAGAATTCTAAGTCTTTTGGGTTTCATAAATTATATAATTCTATTTGATTTTCAGTAAATATAGGATTCAGCGCCCTCTTTCGACGAATAAGTGAACAATTCAATGCTTGAACACTGTTTCCATTTGGTTTGTATGATAATATCTTATCATTGGCGCCATCTGGCGAAAGCCAAAGTGTTTATGCGAAAAATGCTTTTGGCGCCACCTATCGAATACTTAAGAAATTTATTTCCTATGCAATTTACATTTTGCTTAATAAAATATACAAATGGTGATAAATTAATATAAATAATATGAAATAATATGCATTAAATTATTGTCTTCAATGTATTATAATTGAAAGAATTCAGGAATTGGAAAAAAGTTATAATTTCAATTAATGTATTGCTAGTTAGACACCTTAATTTCTGAGCCGATAAAATTATAAATCTAAAATGAGATTATGAAAAAATATTAATTTTCATGCTCGCTGCTGCTTCTGAGAGGGAGTGGCACTGAGTGCTGGGAGGCCAATGTATGCCTTTGTTACTTCCGGTACACTGGGATGCCTGTGTATGCACTTCCGGAGGTCAAAGGGCATGTGGTTTCCCGTTGTAATTTGAGTTAGGGTTAGGGTTAGGGTTCGCTAGGTGGTGCTCTGAGCGGGTGGCCAGCCCCTCCCCCGCGGGGTCCGCACTTCCGGTTCCGCACTTCCGGTTTCGCACTTCCGGTGCACTTTGGGCTAGGGTTAGGGTTAGGGTTAGAGCTAGGGTTAGGGCTAGGATAAGGGTTAGGGTTAGTGACCTTGAGCTCGAACTCGGCCTACTTACCATGACCTAGTTATGTAATAAACATGACCTAGTTATGTAAGAACCATAGCCTCATTACATCATCACCTTGACCTCATTACATCATCACCTTGACCTCATTACGTCATCACCTTGACCTCATTACGTCATCACCTTGACCTTTGACCTTGAACTTTGGCCTATTACGTCATTGATCACGTGATTGGTAGTATAACCAGCAGTCTACATACTACTTATGCATGTGATTAAAAAATGTCCATGAGAAAATTTGGCGAACGTAAATGAAAAATTTCCTCAGCGAGGTTTCAGCCCCCTCCCAAACTGAAATCCAGGCACCGCCACTGAGTGTGACATAATATGGAAACCAGTATTGCAGTATGCTCATGAACGCATGATACAAACGCAACCCACACACACACACACACACACACACACACACACACAAACAAACACACGCACGCACGCACACACACACACACACGCACAGCACACACAAACACACACACACACACGCACAGCACACACACACACACACACACACACACACACAGAAGCCCGCAACGCTACGGCGATTAAAAATGCGCTGTGTTAATAAATTAAGTTTGTTTGCATAAAATAATTTTTTTATAAACTTAGTCTGTTTATTAATTAATATCACTAATTTATTTAAATTCCTCCTAAATAGTTGTCAAAGTGATTCTTGCCAAGTTTCATACTTAGTTCAATTATACAAGTGGCAGTATAATTATATGTACGATCGTCATGGACGAATATAGTTTTCGTTCAAAGTTATCGATCTTGGCAGATCGATATAAGATGTTTACACTGTCCCACCAATACCCGTAACCAATAAGTCGACAAAATCCAGATTTTTGTTTCCGAGTCGAGACAAAAAACCGTTACATTCACCTTGACAATGGCAGAGAAGGAACAATGCAAAGAACAATGCAAAGAACAATGCAAGGTATTTTTCTGGTCGATCATTGTTGAGTGATCACGAGAACGTACAGGTGTCACGAGTCTCTCTGTACGATCGCGGTACACTAACCCCGCCACTGTTTGCACACTGACAGTGCCAGTCCCAAGCCTGGATAAAGGAGGAGAGTGATACCAATGATCTTTGTCATCACGCTGAGCCTAGTACGGTGCACTTTCATCGAAAATCATGATACGTTCAATAGGGACGCTGAGAGCGAAGTAATGGATTTATAGACAGTTCAGCATAGGCCTAGATAGGCAAACATACATGTAGCCTATAGACACAAGGTGTACGCTCTGCTTGAACAGGTACACACGCTCGAACGCGTTTAAACGAAAGCATAGTACATTGTATAATAATTATTATGATAATATTATTATGCTCGAATAAGTACGCACGCAATTAACTTGTAGACATAAGCAAGCGAACGTGCTTCACGCGTGTACGCACACAAAATGATGAATAATTATTAAAGATCTTCGCTGTAGCGGTGGCTGGGCTGGAAGGGCTTCTGAGTAGTTGCTTGAAGGTGTGGTATATACATCCATAGAATGAATGAATGAAATAATTCATTAATAACTGAACGAATGAGTAAATGAAAACATATCAACCCAGACGAGTATATCATACACACATAGTCACACACACACACACACACACACACACACACACACACACACACACACACACACACACACACACACACACACACACACACACACACACACACACACACACAGAGTTACACACACACAGTTACACACACACAGTCACACGCACACACACACACACACACACACACACACACGCACACACACAGTCACACACACAGACACGCTTGCGCGTTGATCGCACCCACTCAGGCATACTCACAAACAAATCGATCTGCACACAAACGCAGGCATACACAAACTCACACGCACTCGTTAGCACATAATACACGTACGCACATATACACTCGCGCGAACATACACACGCATACACACGCATACACACACGCATACACACACAAACTTCGAACAGACGTAGAGCAACTGTCCAGAAATAGAATGGAGGAGTTGAAACTCGCACCGGAAGTCATCGGATTCTATTTCCGGTGGATGTCACAGGCGTTCGCTGGACCGGAAGCAGACGATCGGAAGCGTAGGAATCGTTGGGTTAATTCCCGATGTTCCGGGCAGACCACCCACCCGCAACCCACCCACCCTGATGGGGGCGTTTGACGGCAAAGGATGGGGACGGCGTAGGGTGGTGAATGGGAATGGTAGGCGCATGATTGTGACTGTCTGTCTCTCTCTCTCTCTCTCCCTGAACATTGTTAAGGTCACAGGTTGGATCTCTTCTTGTCTGTATGTATGTCTCTATGTATGTTTGTCTGTATGTCTGCATCTGTTCTGTTTCTTCTCTATATCTCCGCTCTCTATTCCTTCGCACTCTTTCCTGTCTTTCCTTCTCCCTGCCGGAAGGAGGCAAGAGCGACACTTGTCTCGTGCTTATTCAGCGGTCATTAGTATCTGTACTTTAAACCGGTTTACTATTTTTTTAAACAAATTAAACTGTTATTTCCCTCGCATTAAATTAAACAAATGAGTGAAACCTATCAATTTACATTGTTTTTCTCTGTCTGTCTGTCTGTCTCTCTCTCTCTCTCTCTCTCTCTGTGTAACTGACTGACCAACTCTGTTTTTCTTTTTCTGTGTCGCACTGTCTGTCTGCCTGTCTCACTCCTTTATCTTTTTGTCTGTCTGTCTGCCTGTCTGTCTGTCTGTCAGTCTGTCTGTCTGTCTGCCTGTCTGTCTGTCTGTCAGTCTGTCTGTCTGTCTGCCTGTCTGCCTGTCTGTCTGTCTGTCTGTCTGTCTGTCTGTCTGTCGTCTGTCTTTCAGCATAGAAGCTCTCTTGCATAATCAGTCAATCCTCGTGGAATAGGTTCCTTAACAACGTATCCCACATGTACTCCTCGACCCTCTCTTCGCCTCTTTTCAAACATGCATTCAGCGCCTGGAGACCGTTCCATTCCATTCTCCAGTGGTCCCATTGTGTTGCGTAAGTAGCCGCCCTGGCGCTGCATAAGTCTTGTCCTACAATTACAATCATCTCTACGAGCACTCAACAATCAATCATCCTCTCTGTCTCTCTGTCTCTGCATCCAAGACATCAACATCTTATCTCCTCCGACCAAACACCGCATCATCTCCCACCTCCCCCACCCTTCACATCACTCTCTGTCTCTGTCTCTGTCTCTGTCTCTGTCTCTGTCTCTGTCTCTGTCTCTGTCTCTGTCTCTGTCTCTGTCTCTGTCTCTCTCTCTCTCTCTCTGTCTCTGGCTCTGTCTGTCTCTGTCTCTGTCTCTGTCTCTCTCGCTTTCTCTGTCTCTCTCTGTCTCTGTCTCTGTCTCTGTCTCTGCCTCTGTCTCTCTCGCTTTCTCTGTCTCTCTGTCTCTGTCTCTGTCTCTCTCTGTCTCTCTCTGTATGTCTCTCTCTCGCTCTGTCTGTCTCTCTCTCTGTCTCTCTCTGTCTCTGTCTCTCTCTGTCTCTCTGTCTCTGTTTCTGTCTCTGTCTCTCTGTCTCTCTCTGTCTTTCTCTCTGTCTGTCTGTCTGTCTCTCTCTCTCCGTCCCTCTTCCCCGGTTGATGTCACATGAGGAGCGGGAAGTAGTCCGCCCCTCGCTTACTGTTCCAGAGTCGTCGTTCCGTTACAAGGAACCGTGGTTCCATCGCAACCATGCAGGAACAAGAGATAATTCCTCAGTCGAGTGGGCAATGCATCATAGAAAGGCAATTAAGGAACAGTTTGGAATCATTATTTATCGGCATCACAACAGGGGACAATTCTTTACTTCCGCAGTTTGTCACAAAACGACGCCTATGATAATAATAATAATACCAAAAACCCCAGCTACATGGAAATATATTATATTATATTATATTATATTCTTTAATGGGACGCTGTGGTGTAGCTGTAAGTTTTTTGTGTAATTGTCTGTGAAGAAGGCAGGGCTTTTTTAACGCGCAGTTGTACACAAAATGTGCAATTCTAAGTGGTTTTGTGCAGTTGTAGAAGCATTTTTGTACAGTTAAAACTAGCAAAAAATGGTTATTGTTCTCCGATTGGAAGTAATTTACCATGGAGGATGGAAAGGAAAAGAAGGGTTGTGCAGTTGAAAAATTCCTTAAAAACAGCCCTGGAAGAAGGCAACGGGAGACCATCTTACTTACTCATGCTATCCCCTGGAGCGTGAAAGTTAAAAAACTGCCATCAGGCAGAGAACTCATCATCACATTCACATGTAATTATAATCATGTATTCATGCATTCATACATACTGTATAATAATTTTTATATTTGATGCTTCACACTGTAATGTCCATAACTGCGTTAGATCCTATATGTAGCCCACCAATATACTTAGATCATGGACGAACGTTTTCCTAGATGAGGTTTGATGTGTTAATAACTAGAATGCAATTAGCATGTAAGGACAACGGTGGGTTAATATCAATGGAGGACATGTCTGGTAAACCCGGTACATGGCCCGGAACATGGCCTACATACTGCGAGATGGGAAGGAACTGGGGAACCTATCATCTCATCATCTCCAAACAGCATCATGAATAATGGGATAAGACTTGCGGAAGACAGGAGACGCTGGAGGAATATATTGTTCATGATGCGGCCGAACCTCGAAACGAGGATGGCTGAGAACAGAACAATTAGCATGTATATTGTATAAGCTTAAAGAATTAAAAAAAATCACACGTAACAAGACAAGTTACGTTCTTCGTAGTTGATTAGCCTCAGTCTTTCGATAAAAGGTAATATTATTATTTATGTATGTACACACAAGTTGGTGGTCTTAAACAGCGGGACTCCGAAGTCCCTTCTAATTGCCATTTTGAGACCGAAAGATTACTTTTTCTTAGTATATACATATATATGTATATATATATATAACGAAATGTTCCTTTTGTATACTTTCGCTCAATAAATAATGGTGATCATGGTTATGGTTATAAAATTATTATTTATAATGAGTTAATGGTAGATCTACTGGACTCCAAGCTGACATGGTTTCTAATACTTTCTATACGATGGGGTCGTTTCCTGGTGGCGCGTAATTATATTAAGCCATGGACGACCGCATATGCAGAAACTCCTCCACTGTTTGCACTCTGACATTGCCAGTCCCAAGTCTGGATAAAGTAGGAGGGCGACAAAAATAATCTTCATTATGATACAGCGTCGTTAAGGTGCAAAAAATGTTATCATGTAGGGCAGTGGTTTTCGACCTTTTTACTGTGACGGAACCCTGCACGAAAACTTATTTGCTCCCAAGGCCGTAGCTAGGGGGTGTTTGAACACCGCCGAAATGTAAAAAGTAAAAATAATAACAGATTGCATTTACTAGCGCATGATGTAGACATAAGAACCATGAAATAAAACGATGTAAAAACTCTGAAATAAAACCATGAAAACATCCTCCGAAATGAAGTGAAAAAATAGAACGAAGAATTGATTTCGGTCAGATGATTAAAAAAAGGTCATAACTTTTTCGGACGGGAATTGAAGCAGCGCACCCCCAAATCAAATCCTGACAACACGGAACCATGCGTTTCATCCGTCGAACTTTCAAGGCACAACAATTATTATTCTAATAATAGTTATTTCCATTAAATGTTGGAAAATTAATTTAGATTTTGGAATTTGAAACTTTGTCTACAAGATATGAATTTACACTTTTGATATATATATATATATATATATATATATATATATTCGTTTAATGATGTCCACTAGGTCTATAATATTAATAAGACCATGCGCTATAAAATGCTCTCTCTGCCTACTCAGGCACTCTGATATATAGGGGGGAGGGGGCAACAGCAACACTAGTCTCGTGCTTATTCAACGGTCATTAGCATCCGTCCTTTAAAACGGTTTACTCTTTTTTAAACAAATTAAACTGTTGTTTTTCATCACACTAAATCATACAAATGATTCACAGAGTTAAATCGATAAATTTACATTTAAAAACCTCTACGCAAATCTACCAATTGATCTAAATCTTCTGCTTTGTATACTTATCAAACTCTTGCTAACAAGTTACAGTAGGCTAACCGTAGCCAACGCGTTATGCCCACCTGCCAAAATAAAGGGCGCACGCATCCACAAAATTCATTCAAATTCAAATTCAAATTGTTCATTCAGAGAGATCAAAACACAGTTCAAAACATCAAGATGACAAAATAAGCGTGTGAATTGAACATCAATAGCTAAACAACATCAAAATTAATATAAGGTGAGATATCCCTGTGAAAAGGTAACCCAGAAAGGGAGTAATCCCGCTAGCCTGGGCACACGCAAACAGGAATTTATATCAAGATTTTGGAGAGTGAATTACTTCGTAAGTGGAATGGAGATAAGAGGCATGCATGAGCTAGGAGAAAGTACTAGAGATATAGGACAAGTCATAAACATAGAGTCAAGGCGAAAGTTTGAGGCAATCTTGTGCAATCACTGGGCAAACCATCGAGCCCACAGCCAACAGAGTTTCCTCAGCAGACTGCTATATAATAACTAATAGTAGGCCTATGCCTAGGCTATACACCGCGCGGTGTTTAACTTTTTTGTCGGGCGGAAAAGCGTCGCAATTAGCAAAGGCCAATCAAGTCTCGGAAATGCTCGACTCTCGGAATTAGCTTAGCAATATTGCATCAGCCATGCAGAGCTGCAGACGGTGCCTTTAAAACGAATAACGTCAGACCGTCTGAACAATTGTGAGGACGGTGCGCAGCAGTGGGCATTGCGCGCAAGATGTATTTGGACGATGTTGCGCAGACGGGAAGTCGGTAATTTGCGTCTGAAGGCGGACGAAGGAATTAAATCAGTTGGCGGCGGAAGGGGGGGGGGGGTACTTGTTGCCCATGCAGAATGAAGGAGACACTGGCGGCGCCAGGATTTTCGTTTTGGGGGGGCTGGATTTTCGGAAAAAATTTCGATTTTCGGTCGCCAAAATTTCTGATGACCTTTCTTTTTTTAGTCGTTTGGTCACAAATCTTGGGAAACGGTCCTTTTTCGAAGCCGCCGCCAGACTGTCTGACAGATCTCGTAAGTACCTTTGGTTTAATTTTGGGGGCTAAAGGGGGTTAATCGTCCAAATATTTTATTTTTACATGGTAAAAAAATGGATGGCCTTTTTTAGGGGAGGGGGCTTAGCCCGCCCTTCCCCCCCTAGCGCCGCTACTGGAAGGAGACAGTGAGACGGTCGTCTGCTATATCCTGTCTGTGCCTCTCTGTCTCTATGTCTTCTTGTCGCTGTCGTTGTTCTTTAGAAACATGAGTCTTTACCTGCCTTATACTGCTTGACAGCCGAGAGGAGGGCTGCAGGGGCAAAGCCCAGGATCCCGGAGAGTTTTAGGGGCCCAGGTTAGGTGGTTATTTTATGGAATTTCTATGATTCATGCATTTAAAAAAATATGATATTGAAAATAATAGACGACTATCAGCTTTGACTTCAAAATAACAACGTGATAAAATCAAATTGAATATACAATGGTATAAAATTGTAGGTCGGAGGCCTACCTGCACTTTTTTTCTTTCTCTGAAAAATTGTTCTCAGAAAGATTCAAGATTGTTTTGGGACACGTGACTGCTGCCCCAATAGTTATATGAGCCCGGAATATCTCTCGACCTGTCTGCCTCGATGTGTACACGTCTGTCTCGGTCTCTTTGTCTGTCTATAGATCTATGTCTAGACAACCCATCACTTTCCAACAATCCTCTTTGCCACTGTTTGATTCTATAATAATTCTATGATATATATACTCTCATCTTCAATTGCCTTCTCCTTATATATTTCATCCAATTCACCAACTTGTCCATCCATTTTGGCTCTTACTCCTTTCCCCCATATTGCCCACATCTTTGCTCCTGTATAAATTTTATTTGCGTCCATATCTATAACATCATCAGTTGCAAGCTACATCTAGGATGATTTACACACATACTGTCAACAGTTACTGTCATGGCAAGAGCTCGATAGAAAAAGTACAACTTTAATTTTTTTTTGAAGCATAGAAGATTTTGTTCATTAAATGGCTGATGGAAGCTGCTCCAATATAGCCTAGTCATCTCCATAATCATCCCCATGATTCTCAACCCTCCACTCTCTTTTCATTCATTTTTTTGTGAGCAATCACCTTCTCCATTTCCAATCTATTCTCTCCAATAATTTTCTCCATTTGCTCCACCCCTTTCCGTCCTTATATAACCCATCTTCATTCCATCTGTACAGTGCATACCCATCTATTACCATAATAGGACTCCATCTTTCCATCTCACGACATTCCAGCCTTTTCTTTTCGCTCTAACCTGTCCTCAATGTCTCTCATTCTTTCCAGCTTAATCGTCTCTCTTTTCCATTTCCTCGACTTCCACCCGACTCCGACTTCCACTCAACGACCCATCATCGTTCCTATAATCCTCCTCCTCCTCCCTCTCGGTTCCTTCCATTTTTCTCCACGTCGCCCACATCTTTACTCTCTCTCTCTCTCTCTCTCTCTCTCTCTCTCTCTCTCTCTCTCTCTCTCTCTCTCTCTCTCTCTCTCTCTCTCTCTCTCTCTCTCTCTCTCTCTCTCTCTCTCTCTCTCTCTCTCTCCCTCTCTCTCACTCTCTCTCTCTCTCTCTCACTCTCCCTCTCTTTCTTTCTCTCACTCTCCCTCTCTTTCTTTCTCTCTCTCCCTCTCTGTCTGTCTCTCTCTCACTCTCCCTCTCTTTCTCTCTCTCCCTCCCTCTCTGTCTCTCTCTCTCACTCTCTCTGTCTCTGTCTCTGTCTCTCTCTCTCACTCTCCCTCTCTTTCTCTCTCTCCCTCCCTCTCTGTCTCTCTCTCTTCCTCTCTCTCTCTCTCTCTCTCTCTTCCTCTCTCTCTCTCTCTCTCTCTCTCTCTCTCTCTCTCTCACTCTCCCTCTCTTTCTCTCTCTCCCTCCCTCTCTGTCTCTCTCTCTTCCTCTCTCTCTCTCTCTCTCTCTCCCTCCCTCTCTCTCTTCCTCTCTCTCTCTCTCTCTCTCTCTCTCTCTCTCTCTCTCTCTCTCTCTCTCTCTCTCTCTCTCTCTCTCTCTCTCTCTCTCTCTCTCTCTCCCTCTCCCTCCGCGTCCTTCTACAAAATCTTCAACTTTATTCTTGACAACAATTGTGAAAGTAAATTTATACATTTGAATATGTGCACATTGGATCATGTACATGTATACACATGAATATTATATCAGTTCATACATGATATTTTTATGTGTGTGGGTGTGTGGGGGGGTGTGGCCCATTACGAAGGAAATTCGAAACGATATTTTCTAAGAACGCGGACAATTTCCGGACATCGCTTTTCAAAACAGTTTTCGTCTTCAATTTCTCCATCGGTTTCCATCAGTCCATGGAATGTTCCATGTATAAATTACATATATATATATATAAATTATATATATATAATATTCATATTTGTACTTACATGTATATATATATAGACTCTATATACATGAATAGTATTGTCCATGTGAATATTTCATGAATCTTTGTGAATCATGTTCTTTGTATTGGGAATTTCTAAGCGATTGCGACACGGGACTAGAACGAATCCGATCATTCGCTAAGGAAGCCGCAAAGTTGGCTTACTGTCAAAAAAAACACTAGAGTGCTGAGCATTGACAGAAAAAAGACACGAATTTCCTGGGCTTCAACTTGGAAACCGACTCCACGAAAAAAAGCTCCGCGAGTCATAAAAGGGCAACGAAATCTCTGCTCCGAAGTAATTGTTCTGCTATTTTTCAGTGTATTGTATAAATAGATAACGACAGTGCATTGTCTGGGGACGAACAAAGCAATTGTCAAGTAAAAATGACAAAGTTGCGTAGCAACAGAAATGCCAAACGAAACAAAGGATTTTGAATGGGAAAAGCAGCAGAAATGCCATTGAAAAGACACAGAGTTTCCAAGAGAAGTAGCGGATTTTGCAATAAGAGAGAAGCAATCGGCTGAGGGAAAAAGACTCAGATTGCCAATTGCCAAGAGACGAAATGCCAATTGAAAAAGAATCAGAATGTCAGATGATGAACACGAAATGTGAAATGAACAAAATTAATGCGCAGATTTCCAAGTAAAAGTACGTCATGCCAAATCAAAAGACACATTATGCCAAGTCAATAGACACGTTGCGAAAAGTCAAAAGACATGTTATGTCAAGTCAAAAGACATATTATGCCAAGTCAAAAGGCATACAATGCCAAGTCAAAAGACACATTATGCCAAGTCAATAGACACGTTGCGAAGAGTCGAAAGATATATTATGTCAAGTCAAAAGACATATTTTGTCAAGTCAAAAGACATATTATGTCAAGTCAAAAGGCATACAATGCCAAATCAAAAGACATACAATGCCAAGTCAAAAGACATATTATGTCAAGTAAAAAGACATATTATGCCATGTCAAAAGGCATACATTGCTAAGTCAAAAGACATTTTTATGCCAAGTCAATAGACACGTTGCGAAAAGTCAAAAGACATATTATGTCAAGTCAAAAGACATACATTGCCAAGTCAAAAGACACATTATGCCAAGTCAATAGACACATTGCGAAAAGTCAAAAGACATATTATGTCAAGTCAAAAGACATATTATGTCAAGTCAAAAGACACACTATGTCAAGTCAAAAGACATAATTATGTCAAGTCAAAAGACATACAATGCCAAGTCAAAAGACATATTATGTCAAGTCAAAAGACATATTATGCCATGTCAAAAGGCATACAGTCATGGCCATAATGCATGCATCACCCCCAATTTTGACTATTTCTCTATGTTTTCTTACTGCTAGTCCAAAGAACACAAGATTTTGACACTTTTTCTCCAAGAAACATGAGTATTAGACACTTAACCTACTACTAACTCTAACCCTGTACTTATACAGCTACAAGTACCTCTTCACTGGCTAGTATCTAGTGTGTTTGCCCTTGTTGGCGATAACCATGGCAATACGTGAAGGCATTGACATGCACAGTTTTTCACAGTACTCTGTTGTGATATCTTGCACCCACACGCTCGTAATTATTTTCTTCAGTGCTGCAAGTGAGGAAGGGTTCTTCTCGGCAACTTTACGCTTCAACATCACCCAGCAATTTTCAATGGGGATAAGGTCCGGCGAGTTCCCGGGCCACGGAGCTAGCAATTGAACGTGATTCTGTGCCAGCCAGTTCTTAACAACTTTTGCCTGATGGCAAGGGGCCCCATCGTGTTGAAACGTATCACAATCGTGGATTGTCATAAACCGAGGCAACTTCTCTTTCAGAATGCCAAGGTAAACAGCCGCATTAATAGTTGTCCCTTCCGGCATGAACCACAAACCGTTAAGAATGCTGCAAAAGTTATGGTTTGGGGTGCCATTAGTGCAAAAGGGAGAGACGTGTCAAAATCTTGTGTTCTTTGGACTAGCAGTAAGAAAACATAGAGAAATAGTCAAAATTGGGGGTGATGCATGCATTATGGCCATGACTGTACATTGCTAAGTCAAAAGACATTTTATGCCAAGTAAAAGACATTCTATGCCAGGTAAAAGAGACATAGAGCGTGAAATTGACCGAAGCATAAAATTATCAGGGGAATCCCTTATCTACTAAGCTAGCAGCAAATGAAGACATAGATCAATCAAGGCTACAGTCGTAAATAATAAGCAACTTCTATTACGCCAGTGTCTAATGCACACGACACCAGCTGTATATAGTGGAGGGGATTGACAGACATACAGAATGAGAAAGAGAGACGGATAGACAGACATACAGAAAGAGAAAGAGAGACGGATAGACAGACATACAGAAAGAGAAAGAGAGACGGATAGACAGACATACAGAAAGAGAAAGAGAGACGGATAGACAGACATACAGAAAGAGAAAGAGAGACGGATAGACAGACATACAGAAAGAGAAAGAGAGACGGATAGACAGACATACAGAAAGAGAAAGAGAGACGGATAGACAGACATACAGAAAGAGAAAGAGAGACGGATAGACAGACATACAGAAAGAGAAAGAGAGACGGATAGACAGACATACAGAAAGAGAAAGAGAGACGGATAGACAGACATACAGAAAGAGAAAGAGAGACGGATAGACAGACATACAGAAAGAGAAAGAGAGACGGATAGACAGACATACAGAAAGAGAAAGAGAGACGGATAGACAGACATACAGAAAGAGAAAGAGAGACGGATAGACAGACATACAGAAGGAGAAAGAGAGACGGATAGACAGACATACAGAAGGAGAAAGAGAGACGGATAGACAGACATACAGAATGAGAAAGAGAGACGGATAGACAGACATACAGAAAGAGAAAGAGAGACGGATAGATAGACATACAGAAAGAGAGACGGATAGACAGACATACAGAAAGAGAAAGAGAGACGGATAGATAGACAAACAGAAATACAGGCAGACAACCAGACATAAACAGAGACAGAGACAGTCAGGGACAGACAGAGACAGATACATATACACAGACTTAGGCATAAACTGAGACGGAAAGAGACAGAGACAGATTCATAGACTTATTATGGAAACACATACATGTATGGAGAGACAGAGAAGAAGACCGTGGAAAGTTTAATTGCTTTTCCCAAATCACAGGTAATTTGAAAGCACAGGTGTAAGATTAAAGCATTAAAAGCTCCGCAGAAACTGAATAACGTAGACGGAATTGAGACGAGAGAAAGACCGCTCAGGTTTTTTTATGGGTCATTCGAGTTCTTTAAAATCGATTACGCGGTTCGTTTAATTAGATCAGCCACATCCTGTAAGATGTTGTGTGCGCAAGTGCGCACCGCAATGTTCGGTGAAAAATAACATTTGCTTTAGGATGCACGTCACGTAATGCGATGTGATGTCAGGTCTATTTTGAGTGATTGACATCTTCTGTGATGTCATGCGCTGTGATGTCATGCATCGATAACAATTATAATAATTAATTGTTATTGTGACAATTTATACGGCAACGAAACTCGGCCATGTTGTAAGGAGGGCGGCTCAGAAAAAGACTAATCTATGTCACGTATTGTGACGTGGTGTGGTGTCATGTATTGACGTCATAGGCGTAGGAGGCGGGGTCCAGGGGCAAATACTTCTCAAATTTCGGCCAAATCTGTTTTTCGGGCAAAAGAGGCATGGACGGGGAAACAATTAGGGAAGATTTTTTCGGGCACACAGAGGTAAACAGCTATATTTTCTCAAGATTTACGTAAAATGACTTTAATAAAAGGTCATCAGATTTTTTAGAAGGGGAAAAATCCTAAGATTTTGGGCGGATGACTAAAAAAAGGTCATCAGATTTTTCGGGCGAAAATAAAAATTTTGCCCCCCCACTGCCGAAATGTCCCCTACGCCTATGATTGACGTCATGTATTCAGTCATTCATTCATCTTGAGGATTCATGCAGCGGTCCTTCAAGGCGCCTACCCAGGAGCGCTCCCGACACCAACACGGTTGAAAAGGACAGGCTTCGTAATTTTATGTGCATGGAAAGAGTCATTGGGCTTGGCACGATGACAGAGAGAACCCATTCTAACGCCAACCACACAGAAGGCACGATACTACATTGCAGCTGTGCGGGCAAAAGGGATAATGAGCTGATGACCACACTCTGTTCAGTAGAGCAAATCGAGCGACGACCTGAGGTACTTAGTGTAGGGTAGCATAGGTCGCCCTTAGCAGGATCCAACAAGGACCGTCAATACTAGAGAGATGATCCGGTACGAGATCAGTTGCCGGATGGGGAACCAGTGGAGCACATCCAGCATTATTATAGGCTGGGGACACGGCCGAGTCTGAGGGGGGTCCGCAGAGGCAGGCACCCCAGCCGCCCAGCTGGGAGGTCGAGATTGAGGAATTAAAGCAATGGAATTCTGAGCTTACTTAGCTGCTCAGCTACTTATAATAATCTTTACATCTCAATGCCATAACACTACATTGAACTACACTGATTATACACGCTACAGACTCAAATTATAACACGTACTGCATTGCCATGCGCTTGCTGTATACTACGGAACGCTGCACTGTATTAATCCGCGAGACGCGAAAATAGTGCCAAGGAAATGGCGGAGCGATTGCGTTTCCGTTTGACGCGTGACGTTGACATGTGGCGACGCCTGGAGTCGGGCGATAACATCCGGGGATTTTCTGCTGGTCCCGGCTGTAATCCACCGCAGTCTCCCTCTGGGGAAAAGTCGACGTCTGAGGGTAGAGTTTTGATGGACAATGTCGGAGGCAATCATTTGAATTTCGCGAACATTGTCTGAATTTGCATGTATGTGTGTATGATGTGTGTATTAGCACCTCATAATTTATAGCGCCAAACCTCCAACCCTCTTGGAGGGTTGGAGGTTTCAACCCGCCAAGTCTTTCTCATAGCCCCATATTAAGGTCTGTTTTTCACTCCACCCCAATTCCAAGTGGATCATAGTCGAACCCTCCATGCAATTATTGTTCCACGGTTATTCTCACACTGTATAGCGTCCTTTCAAAATTTCTACTACAGCGCGAACACTGTATCGGATTTTCACGCCGAAGCGCATGAGCAATAATTGCAAGAGAAGGAATTGCTAAGTGTCCCTGCGCGGCAGCGGCGGCTTGAGGTGGATTGGAGCTCACAACCTTCCGTTTCCAACTTCCGAGGTACCGAAAATACCCCTACGGCACCTAACCCACACGGTTATAATAAATTATGTGTATAATTATATTGATATGTAATGTAACAGTTGACGTGCGTCGAAGTAAAATAACCATACTTTCCAGATCGGAAGTCAGAAAATATTTAAACCCACCACTTGACCAGTTCACCGTTTCACCACATTGACACGTTCCCACCAATTATTGGCCGAATGGTTGCAGGTTCAAATCCACATCAAGTCACCGCACAGGGACCTTGGGCAAGTCCTACACTCGCAATTGTTCAGCGCTTCGGCGTGAAAATCCGATGCAGTGTCCGCTCTTTAGTCGGGAGCGCCTCTGAGTAAAGAGCCTGAAGGGGCGTTATAACAAGTGCACATACAAAATAGCAAACACACTTAACCACTTACCTTATTGCCACATCATTACATCGCCATTCTGCTGCTTTACAACGTCCTGCGTCGTCACTTTACAATGTCAGTCTTGCACCTAAAAGCCTCAATTTATCCATAAATCCGGCAAATGTCAACAAAAATGCATGATTAATAAGCTGCCGTTTAGCGCTGACGGACTTTGTCGACAGGCAGAGTGTCGCTGGAAATGTACTGAAGCCAAAGGCAGACACGTATTGCTCGTAAATATTTCACTGCTTGTCGTATCTGATTATAAGCTTACATGACCACGGATGCAGAGTAGGGCATGCTTACAAGACGAATGATGGCGATGGTGATGGTGATGGTGATGATGATGATGATGATGATGATGATGATGATGATGATGATGATGATGATGATGATGATGATGATGATGATGATTATGATTATGATGATGATGATGATGATGATGATGATGATGATGATGATGATGATGATGATGATGATGATGATGATGATGATGATGATGATGATGATGATGACGACGACGACGACGATGAAGATGATGATGATGATGATGATGATGACGATGATGGAGTTATACGTGGCGTGATGTGGTCAATGGAATTATATAGCAGGCGGCTAGATTCGTTGGAATTGATAGCAAATTCTATGAATGAGACGTGGAAGATTATTCGTTTCTAGATTGTAGAAGCCAATAATTATAACTGTGCAGATTTCAGGTGAATGGCCGAAAGCAATTTTTATTCAGATACACAGTTACACACATCCGAAAATGCAATGCATGCGTACGTCACGTATAAAAAAATACATATTCGCACACGTATGCAATTATGCACTCATACATATTCAGATACTGACGCATAAATTATTATACGCATGCATACATACGTGTACATACTCGCATGCATACATGCATACAAACAGACAGAAAGACATGAGATGATTGGCGAGACAGAGAGGAAACTTTTGTAGTCGGTGATCAGGAACGAGAACCTGCACGTTCTTAATGTTCTTCTTAGATAATCATTTTCTTCACTGCAGGGATTATTTTCGGCCGAAATGCAAAATCGTTACAATTTTCGCCTTACATGTAGGCAGTGGCGGATGCAAAAAGGCAAGGTTATGAGCAACTCCACAAAGATAGTCAATGTTCACCACTAACTTATAGCAAGATGGGGTTATTGTCATGGGGGTAATTATCCGTGGGGTTATTGGCACGGGGTAGTTGCCCGGGAGGGGGTGGTAATTGTCGGGGGGGTAATTGTCTCGGGGAGTAATTGAATATTGATTGCATAGAATAATAGGATTGCGTATACACGCTGCACAGTTGCATACATTACACACATACACACGCATACACAAACAAACAAACGCACAACAATAATCATGTGTATGCCCCTCCTCCGTTTTACAGGCTTGAGGCGGGCACCATACCTGGATGCTACCGTTCTGGGTGTCATGTGTCAATTGGAAAAACGATTTCCACTCAATTGCCATTAGGACTTTCGATGGGGATTCTTGGAAGTCGCCAGATAATAATATTCTAATTGTTTTCGCAGTCTATTGTTTTCAGGGAAATAGCGGCAACTCGTGACGTCTGGAACAATCGAATACGACACGTATCCATGACAACGACTTGAATCCGTAAGCGATCTCAAATGGCTAATTGGCCATGTACTGTATGTTTTCTATGCTTATATACTGTATGTTTATATATATACTGAATGTTTATATAATTATACTGTATGTTTATATATACTGTATGTTTACATCTATATATACTGAATGTTTATATAATTATAATGTATGTTTATATATTATAAACATACTGCATTATATATAATATATATTATATATATATATACTGTATTTTATATATACTGTATTTTATTTATACTGTATTTTATATATACTGTATTTTATATATATACACTGTGTCCCAATAAATCGGGACCCCTTTTTATAATGTGAATAAAACAGGCAAATCTTAATCGATTTTCAAAATTTCAAAACTGTTTTATCCTGAGATATTTATCTTACACTGATTCAAATATTAAGTTTCTGGCATGAATATTGACGTCACAATTACGTCATTTGCATCAGATAATTCAAATGTTAAGTACCGCTAGCAGCGCGACGCTCCGACGAACCGGTCAAATCAATTTTTCTTAGAAGCTTTTTTAGACCACTCACTGTCCATCCCTTGTCCGGAAATTTTCGAATAAACTTTTTTGCGCCGTAATGTTTATTTATCCGCAAGAATTTTATTACAATTTTGTCTTCTTGGCTGAACGCCATTCTCTAACGATTTTTGTTGACATTTGGTTTCGATATGTAAATTAATGACGTCAGTATGACGTAGGCCGTTCATAAATTACCAATTTGTAGATAATTATCTCAGGATAAAAACAGTTTTGAAATTTTGACAATCGATGAATATTTGCCAGTTTTATTCACATTATAAAAAGGGGCCCCGATTTATTGGGACACAGTGTATATATATATATATATATATATATATATATATATATATATACTGTATTTTATTTATATATAAGCGCCGAGTTGACCGGAAGAGTGTGCGTGCCCAAACGAATCACCTTGAGCGCTGTAAATTTTTGACCCCTTTTTGATAGGGAGTAATTAAAATTAGCTCTGTGCATAGGCGTAATCTTGGTCTTGGTTTTGGTTCTAGGGGACGAACTCAGGGCCACAGGACGTTCGCCGAGGCGCACAGCACCGAGCAAGTAATGGGTTTGAGGAGGGGACGTGCTTCTCCCCATTTTCGAATTTATTTATTGCCACACTGCGATGATAGCATCTTAGGCTGTTATTTTAGTGACACTGCTCATCATAGTCGCGGTTTAAGACTTGAAAAACATGCATTTTTACCATTGTTTAAACAAATCCATATTGAAATAGTAACATTTTAAGCTGTTGTCTCATACAAATTTCCTATTACTTCATTGATTAAAGACATGATTTAAGACTTCAATAGATGTTCTTCCCAATTGCTTTAAAAATTTGATCACTCTAGACTTTTGGACAGCATGTACTACTTCTCTTGGAATCATGGGCGAAGATTTGGGTGGAGACTTGCGAGGGACGAAAAGGCGGTCGATGATTTTGGGCGGACGAATGGCTGAAGTGGCCGACACAGATTAAAAAAAATCTGAGGATTTTTTTTAGTCATCCGTCAGAGATGTCGATCGAAAACCCAACTTTTGTCTGCCAAAATTGTTGATGACTTTTTTAGTCGTCACCTCGTCTCATCTTCTTTTCGCCGTGTGTTTCTTTGAGTGTGTACATGATCGCTACCTAACAAGACTTCAACACTTGGGGGGGGGGGGGGCAAATGAATGGGACGCCCCCCACCACATTCATTGAGAAAACCGTTCCCCTGTCCCCCCTAAGTCTCTGCTCATGCTTGGAATCCACGCAGAAGAAAAGCGCAATCTTCGTGAGCATGGTCATCTTGGAGCACTCTCCCCTAATTGGGTCAACAAGCTCAAATTTTTCGCACAAGAAATCAAACAATTCTGTCTACATTAGTCACTAGTTAGTGAGCCAATATTAACACTGTGGCAATGACGTATTTCAAATAGTTTTGACAGACAATTTAGTCAAGGCTGATTTGTTAACGCAGACAAAACAATAGGCTGTCACGCTTTTGTGATGCTGGGAGGTGACTCTCGCGCAGTGAGGAACATTATTGAGCATGTACAATAAAAAAAATGTCATTCAAATCGTCGTCTTTGTTGCTTTGCTTTGGTTGCCAAATAAATTGATTGATTGTCTACGTCCGCAATAATAAAAAATCACTGAAGCGAATTGAATAAGCAGGATTTCGGTGTTTCATCGTATTCGCTGGCCGGCGGCTGATGACCAATGGAGTTTAGACTGTCGGATGTGGTAAAAAAAATGGAGTAGACCTAATAGTAAGGTACACTAACTGAGATAAAATATAATATATAACATAATGAACCATGAACATTTTGAATCGATATAATAATTTAAGCCTATACAAATAATTATACGTGTATTATAATGCATAGGCCTACATTGTATGTTTTACCTAACAACTTACAAGATCCATTTGAATCGACAACTCCCTATACGGGTGCCACATAAATGTTAGATGAGAATTCGTCGGCTGATTATTGCAACGAGACTTTCTCAGACTCCTCCGACGCATCACAGTTGATTCCACGACTTCTCTTCCTCAACATGGGAGAGGGAGGAAAGACAGACAAGGTTGGGTGTCTAGTTACCCCCCTCAGAACTCCCCCCACCCATCCAGGCCATCCACCCAACCGGGGCGTCGTCAGAAGCAGCCATTTGGCGGCACCGCTAAGAGTCTGTGTAAGAGAAACACAGTTACAATTTGTACGCTATATAAAATCCCAAAAGTCATTACTAATTTGCGTGTTGGAATCCCGCGGGAGAATTTTTGGTGTCGTGGAACGAAAGTCGTCGAGGAAATAAACGAAGTTGGATGTGGAATAGGAAAAGAAAAGGAGGAGGAGGAGTAGTGTAAGAGAAAGAGAAATGAATATTGTAGTAACGATAGTAGTAGGGGATACTATTATAATGGGATTTCTCTGTTTCGTGACACCGGATGAAATTCCCGATAGGTATCTCCCCATAATTATTGTAACCCACATGTTATAGCATAACTTCTTTAATTAAAATGCATTTGAAGTAGTAGCAGTAGTAGTCGTAGTAGCAGTAGTAGAAGTAGTAATTGTAATAATAATGATAATAATAATAGTAATAGTGATAACAATAATTATAATAATAAATATTATTATTATCATTATTATTATTAGTAGTAGAAGTAGTAGTAGCAGTAGAAGTAGTAGTAGTAACAATAGTAGTAGTAGTAGTAGTAGTAGTAGTAGTAGTAGTAGTAGTCATAGGCGTACGGGAGATTTCGGCAGTGGGGGGAAAAAAAAATTTTTGCCCGAAAAATCTGACGACCTTTTTTTTCAGTCATTCGCCTAAAATTCTTAAGATTTTTTCCGTTTTCCGGTCCGAAAAATCTGACGACCTTTTTTTTTTTTTTAGTCATTCGCCCAAAATTCTAAAATCTTACGACCTTTTTACCCCTGTGTGCCCGAAAAATCCCTCCCGTACCTGTTTTGCCCGAAAAAAATCTCCGATTTTTTTTGCCCGTCCAAGCCTCTTTTGCCCGAAAAACGCATTTGCCCGAAATTTGGGGGCACTTGCCCCCCCTGGACCCCCGCCTCGTACACCTATGGTAGTAGTATTCATAAATCACTATTATTGGGAGATACCAAGATATGGGGCCATTGTATTTCGACGCACATTCTCACAGTTGTTCAGGAATGAGAACAGCTTTTTCCAGAACAAATCAACTTATCCTGTTACAGTAGCGTCTTGTAAAAATAAGCGCTGCTTTAATAAAAAAATATTAATGATAATACTAATACTAATAATGATTCTACTACCAATAATAACAGCAATATCAATAATAATATTATAATAATACTAACACTATTACTACTATTACAAATAATAATAATACAGTAAATTCACACATACATAATTATATTCATAATCACATAAATGTAAATTCATACACACGTGCCAATCATTCGACGCCTGTGACATGTGTCCGGACAAAAATCGGTGGATAAAAAAAGACCATTGACAAGACGTCAAAAGCAGTTTCCGGTTGTGTAATAACAGCGTGATCAGGAATTAATGACGTCACGAGGAGTTCACCGTATCCATGGAAACGCACGGAGTCTGTTTGTTCAAGCTAATAATTATATCGATGAATGAACGCACTCAAACATATACATATATATATATACATAATATATATACATATATATACCTATATACACATATACATATATACACATATTATATACATATACATATATATATATATATATATATATATATACAATTATACAAGTATACATATAAAAAATTATATAATACAAGTATGTATATATAAATATGCATGCATACAGTATGTATATATATATGTACTATATATGTATATGACGTAGTAATAGTATGTCGGTGTGAATGTTTGTCGGCGGTGCGTTGTCATTCATTATCTATAAAAATATTTTTGTGGTCTTAGTTGTTATAGATAATCACCATAATGATGATTGTCATGTTGTGGTTTCTACGAATGATGACGATGATGTTGATGATGACAATGACGATGATGACGACAACGATGAGATCATGAATATGATGATGATGATGATGATGATGATGATGATGATGATGATGATGATGATGATGATGATGATGATGATGATGATGATGATGATGATGATGATGATGATGATGATGATGATGATGATGATCCGTATGAGAATTGTCGACAAATTTCGATGTTTACCATGAGCATTGCCGTTAATTTCTGGTGGGTGGGGTTGGGTCAAAGCCCCGTAGTTTTTATGACTAGTATTCTTTGTATACGTCCGAACTCTACGTGTATCAAAGAATTAAACCCACTTATTTTCTACAATTCTCATGCAGCAAATGGGTTATACATGCATGTAGGAGACCGCTGAGTCTAGATTGAATTTTCACATTAATGTTTGGCTGTGGTAACAGGGCAAAAACGAAATTTCCCGTAAGAGAGTGTAATATAAAACGTTAGCCGTAGTCGGGCCTGCTGCGCCCCTGAGTAGTCTACCTGGCAGAGTCACCATATAAAAGTTTCTAAATAAATAAATGAACCAAAAATTATCGATAATTTAAACCATTGTAAACATAAAGTAAACAGCCTTTAAGTTTTTCTTCCTAAAACGTGTGGTTCGAGTTTTAATGCTCAGAGTTCAAAACAGGTGTCGCGGTGTAATCTATCCACCCTAAAGCTATCCGTGGCGATGATTTAATACCGGAGGTAGAGTATCCGGAAGGATAGACATTCTATCTCCACAGTGCATAATTAATTATTGAAAACTGTGTATTAGTGTTGATAAATTTACGTTGCAATCAAAATTTAAAGCGACTTTCATTGTTTTAAGTGTCCTATAAGTATAAGCAATGTGCAAGGCCACACGATTATTTTCAGTAACTGAATCTAAGTGTTCTTAATTCTTCTTAAGCGTTCCAAATGTTCTAAGCAGGTCTACTCTAAAACCAAAACAAATAAAGTTAGCTATTAATGGTTTTTTCCAAATTATCTTCATCTGCGGGATACTATTCTAATGGGGATTCTCTATTTCGTGACACCAAATGAAATTCCCTATGGGTGTCTCGCCATGTAATATATTGTAACCCACATGTTATAGCGTAGCTTCATTAAAATGCATTTGAACGTGGCCGATGATAAAGGCAGTCTGCAGGAACCGTCTCAGAAGCTGGTCCTACGAAATGTCATGCAGGAAGGTAGGCAATATTTGATGCATGAATGTATGTATGCTAGAGCACCTGTTATAGCACCCATTGAAGATAACTACTAAGAGGCGCTCCAGATTTCAGCGCGGACACTGAATCGGAGTTTCACGCCGAAGCGCACGAGCGGCGACTTTGGGTGTATTCGAAGCCAAAACTTCCCAGTTCCAAGGCACCCATACACCACCGCTCCCCCCGATAAATCTCTAAAGCGCTGTTCTCAGGGCCGTGTTTAACATAGGTCCATTCGGTGCGGTGCACCGAATGCCCTGAGGCCAGAGCCGAGAGTTTTGTTCCTGCATGTATAATTGGCCAAATATCCTATGCGAGTGCAGCGAGTCTGAGTGTTTGGCCTACTTAGGCCTAAACCTTTTATAAAATAAGTAAGTGTAAGAAAAAATTAATTAAAAGTGTAGCCACCATAAAAGCCCTATAATTGTAATTGTAATTGAATATTTATATAGCGCAGCTCACAGATTCAGTAGCGCATCTATAGGATGATATAAATTTCTTTATGATATATACTTATTTACACGTGGCCGTAGCTTTTGGAAAACCAACGGCCGCTCGAAATACGCTATGCCCCTGCGGTAACACTTGGCACCGACACTCGAGGAACCTTAAACACGGCCCTGGCTGT
>OX457046.1:39736148-40093648 GCA_949752735.1 Lumbricus terrestris | reverse complement strand
CCTGGAAGTAGAGACTTGGCAGAGTTGTTAAGTACATACACCCCACTGACTAAAATACCAAAAGTTCCCATAATTCCGCGCAATGTTCGAGCAGCCATCCTGGAAAATGGCGCCCATATTCTTTTTTTTTGGTAGTAACTCAAGAACCACCGTCACTGCTAGTAAGAAATATGAAATTGCAAAACTGATCCTCATTTAAAGACAAACAAATTTGGCATAATATATAACATTTGTTTGTAGGATTAAAAAAAAATAGAGTCAGTGTTAGTAGGCCCATGTGTTCTTCCCACCATAAAACGTGGCTTGTCTCATTGAAATGCATAATGATTATAACTACTTTATCACATTTTTATTTTTGATCATAGAGACAAATGCTATAATTATGGTAGCTGTAACGATTCTTGAGTTACTACCGAAAAACCGAATATATTATTTATGCCGCCATTTCCCAAGATGACAGCTACAGCACAGTTCGCATTTATGGGGACTTTTGGTATTTTCGTCACCAAGTCTTAGAAACGTGATGGCATATTCAACACTGTAATACTAGGTAGCATCTATAATAATGGATGCGGAAGTCCCTGTGGCTATATACAGAGGCTGTCCATTAGGGACCACTCCATCAAAATCGGTTGTAATATAAAATTAATAATTTTATATGCCTGCCGCTTGCAATTAAAGACTTAAAACGAACCCAGCTGCTATTGGTTGAAATTCGTTTATGAGTTAATTTTTTAATAGGTTCAAATTTAATTCCGAAATAATTAATTTCTTGATTGACAAAAAACGGAATTAAAGTCCAGAATAATTATGTGTTAACGGAAACGTGAAAGCGAATGGTGAATTTTATTTTGATTGCGAGCTTGATTGAGCATTATTTTGTAAACGTGCAATTGAATGTGAATTTCAGTGTGAATTCGAACGTGAAATTGAACGCGAATTTCAATATAAATCAAAATTTGAATTTGTTCGTGAAATCGAATATTATGGTGATGTTGATGATGATGATGATGATGATGATGATGATGACGACGACGATGATGATGATGATGATGATGATGATAGTGATTATGACGACGACGATGATGACGATGATGAGCAGGAAGATGAGGGCGAATGACAATAGACTATTGTTGTGCTCATCCAATGTCTTGCATGCATTGTTTGCTCGAGTGATCTGTAAAACGCCCAGCATCATCCATCAACCCTCAACTTGACCTCTAATTGCATTGCTTCTAACAGACGCAGAGAGGGAGACAGACAAACAGACAGACAGCCAGCCAGCCAGACAGACAGCCAGACAGACAGACAGTCAGACAGACAGCCAGACAGACAGACATACAGACAGACAGACAGCCAGTCAGACAGACAGCCAGACAGACAGACAGACAGACAGCCAGACAGACAGACAGACAGCCAGCCAGCCAGCCAGACAGACAGACAGCCAGACAGACAGACAGACAGTCAGACAGACAGCCAGACAGACAGACATACAGACAGACAGACAGCCAGTCAGACAGACAGCCAGACAGACAGACAGACAGACAGCCAGACAGACAGACAGCCGGACAGACATCCAGACATCCAGCAAGACATCCAGCAAGACAGACAGCCAGACAGACAGACAGACAGACAGCCAGACAGACAGACAGAAAGAGAGCGATTATTCTTCTCTTCCTGCTTATGATGTTGCCCTCACCCCCCCCCCCCGTTTCAGCGGACATTGGGGGAGGGGCGTGGATGCCGAGGCATCCGTCTTCCAAGTTCGTTGACGGATCTCTCCACAAGGCGGAGGTCAAACTTACTTAAAGAAATCGTATCCTACCACCAAAACTGAGGAATTTCTCCACAATGGTTAGGCCACATTCTCTTAGTAAAACAATTCACGATTTGTGGGCATATAAAGACAGTTTTTGCAGGACATAGGGCCACATGATGATGATGAAACAAAAAACAATCAAACAAAGCACGACACGGATGATGATAATGATGACAATGATGATTACAACGACGATGATAATGGTGATGACGTCGACGGTGATGATGACGACGACGATTATGTCGATAACGACGACTATGATAATGATGATGACGACGACGATGGTATTTATGATGATGATGACGACGACGATGACATTTGTAATTGTAATGAAACCGCCATTGATGTCCGCAGTGTCAAATGCAAGACAACACATTATGCCACAACAAATAATGCTCTTTTAAAATCCATCATCCGGAGAGAAAGGCTTCGAAGAGTATTATTATACATGGTAAGTCTTTATATGGGGTCAGCCAAGGGCAGCGTATCGGAAACTAGCTTAAGATAACCAATAGTAATATCATCTCCTAAGATAACCACCAGCACTAGATAATGGTATGGTTGAAGCCTTCTCTTAACGAGTACAGCTTAATTTAACTGAAGCCATGTATCTCCGTACGTATATCACATCCAATCTTACTCACCTTATATAATATTATATATGCAATGCATTATATTCCATAAAAGCAATCATTTTAACATATTATTATAGTGACATGTGGATAGGTACATGTAGATTCATTTATTCATTCGGAAAATTTATAAAGCGCCCCTTAAAAAAAACCCTACTCAGAGGCGGTCCAGACTCCAGGGGGCACAAAAATAAGAGTTTTGAGTTTAGTAAGGAAGGATCCTGGTAGGGTCTCATGGATTTAGGCGCGTTGTTCCCTTTGCCCCAGCTCGTTATAATCTCATATAAGATGCATATCATATATTTTATATAAATGTATGTTATAGATGAATGGATAGATGGATGGATGGACAGACAGACAGACAGACAGACAGACAGACAGACAGACAGACAGACAGACAGACAGACAGACAGACAGACAGACAGACAGACAGACAGACAGACAGACAGACAGACAGACAGACAGACATACATACAAGTTCATACACACATGCATTTATCCATTCGTGCATGCATACGTACATATACCAAAATAGCAATCATATTCATACACCCAACCAACCCCACCCACCTGAACCACCAACTCACACACACGTACAACCCAAACGTATATAAATATACATAATATATAATTATATATAATATTTTATTGATTGATGCTAAGCATATTCGTACACAAGTTGCCATTGTTACTCTTCCTCGTAATCTCCTAAGGCGGTACTTACAACGACGCGGAAAGCTTACCTGGAAAGAAGCCCCAATATTCCCCATGTCATCAAAGAGGATTTGTCTGGTTCTATTAAAGCCGTATAGTCTCAGCGTAAAGGTTAATGGCTAATTATATTCTTTCTGCGGGGTCCACGTCAAAATTAGAAACATGATAGCTCCTCATTGTCTCAGCCCGTGTGTGGGGGATTGCGCAGGCGTGTGTGCGCGCGCGTGTGTGTATGGGCGCGCGTGAGTGAGTGTGTGTGTGCGCGCTCGCGAGTGTGTTTGTGTGTGTGTGTGTGTGTTTGTGTGTGGACGTGTGTGCACGTGTGTTTGCGTGTGTGAATGCGTGGATGTTAGTGATTGTGTAGCGATCTGCTATTTTCTGTGTTTCTATTTCGCAATTCGCCATCAGCATTCTGTTCACTAATTATTCGACACGGAGTCAAAATGATCAACGGATAAAAGCAAACCTTGCTTAGCTATAGATTGGCTAATTATTATTATTTTTATTGTGCTACTTTCGTGAAATTGTATAAAACATGTATATATTGTATGGTATTGTATTGTATATCAACATTTATAAAGCGCCTCTTACAGACTAGCTATTCAGAGGCGCTCTCAGCGTGACAGCCCCGAGGAAAAGATGAGCAGAGCGGTGCTGGATATATGAGAAAATGGAAGGACATTGTACACCTACGGGCGCTGAGCCCACGGTTGCTGATGATGATGAATATATAAATAGTATAATATAAGATGTATATACAGTGTATATATATAATATATATTCTAATTATAATATGGTGCTCTCGGTTGGCTATCTTAGTTCAGCAAATAATTTTTATTTTAGCTTTTATTCAGTTCTTCATCAATCACTTTATTTTAGTTTTTAATAGTCTTTGCTTTGTTTCTTATAAAGTTCGCTAAGTTGTAGTTGTTTTGCTGAAGTTTTCTCATTTATATAATTATCATCGACTTGACTTACTTGACTTATAATGGCCTCGGCGATGCTCCAGCACGCATAAGCCGCTCATCTATTCATTCATTCATTCAAGTATTTATATAGGCCATCTTCAAGGAAAATACTCAGAGGCGCTCCAGACTACAGTACGGACAAACAGAACAGTTTGTAAGTGCTTATAGAATGTGTCAGAGAGTGATCTAGGGAACAGGCACAGCTCAAGTGGGAGGGCATTCCATACCACTGGGCCATCCACAGAAAAAGCACGACTCTGCATGATGTAGGTACTACCAAACGGGACAAAAAGTACTTCCCTATCAGCCGAGCGCAGGAACCGACCAGTCCGAGCACTTAACACAGGTCGACAAAGATCAAGTAGGTAATATGGAGCAAGACCAACCTGGCATCGCCATATCAATGAAGAGATTCTGTATTCAATGCGCTGACGGACAGGGAGCCAATGCAGAACCTCCAACATGCAATTTTTAACATGACCAAATTTGGGCAGATGACCAATGGGGCGTGCTGCAGCGCGTAGAATACGGTCAAGAGAAGATAATCGACCAGATGGTAAACCAGCATAAAGGGATAGACAATAGTCAAGACGAGCTGAGACAAAGGAATGTACAAGCGTAGTTGCAGCGACAATTGAGAGAGAGCGAGCGACAGTGCAATGCTGGCTCAGCTGATAGAAACAGGAGCGACTGAGACGATTAATGTGAGGTACAAAAGTAAGTTCCTGGTCGAGCACAACGCCAAGGTCACGGACTGAGGTGGAGAAAGTATAGTCGGAAAATTCAGCAGAGTGGCGAATCAGATTAAGCTTAGACAGCTGCTGCCTGGAGCCCAGCCAAATGAATTTGGTTTTAGCAGGGTTTAGTCTAAGACGGTTTGATGCCATCCATGCTCTCAGGGTAATGAGCACCTGACTCATAGCCCTAACTGTGACAGTAGAGGAAGCATTGGATGAGAGGCAGTGCATGTATGCCATGTATCAATGGAAGCTCTCCATTTCTCTCTGTTCTCTGCCCGATGTACAGCTTCCTGCATCGACACCCCCATCTCCCGAAAGTCCTCCTTGATCATGTCCCTCCATCGTTTACTTCGGTCTTCCTTGTTTTTCTCCTCCCCTGCTGCACCTCTCTATTGAATTCTATCTTTGGAAATCTGCCGCTTTCCATCCTGGCCATGTGCCCAAAATATATCATCGAAGTAACTCGTTTTAAAGGTTTTCAAAAGGAGAGTTGAATATCAGTTTTCAGTTTAGTTTTAACGCTTCGCTGAAGTGAGAGTGCTTACTCGAGTTATCTTATTTATATCATGTAAATAACGCGTTTTAAAGGTGTTCAACAGGAGAGTTAATCATGTATCAGTTTTTTATTCTTCAAATCATTTTAGGTTCCGTTTTCGTCAGCTATTGACTAATCTTTTTCGTTTCGCGTTCGTTCACGAAATTATTAACAGCCTGTAGTGACGTTTTGTTCAAGACTGTAGTGAATGGGGGAGGGCAAGGCACCTGGAAGGGATGGAGGAGGTTAGTTAAACAGGAATATTAGAAACTGGAAAGATTCACATGTGCAATTAAATTGTGGTGCATGATGGGACGAGCAATGCAGATAAGATAGAACTTACAATCGTTGTCGATCCAAGATATCCTCGGCCTTCCTCATTCTCGAGGAAGGCCGAGGATATCTTGGATCGACAACGTTCTGAACTGGACAGGACTTGTAGGCTCTGACTTAAATGAGCGCAACAAGGGACAGAAGACTCTGGACGTTAAATGTCCATTTATGTAGCCAACCGTCACGATGCGACGATGGCGACATGACATGACATGACATGACATGCCAATGGATGAGGATAATTAAAGAGGAATTTGCAAACTGGGTGATAAAATGATTGATATTGGTACGACTTAAGACCGAGTTGTTTTACTGAAATTTTCTTATTTATATAGCATCGGAATAACCCGTTTTAAAGGTGTTCAACGAGGAGAATTGAATATCAGTTTTAGAGTAATCGACTCTCTCTGGCTTAGAAAGAAGAGTTACTGTAGGGGTAGGGTGAAACCGTGACAGTAATTTAGGATCTATAATTGATGCGCGTTGCTCAACTGCTTCACGCTGGATAATTTTAGCGAAGAAGAGACTTGTATTGTCTATAGTTTTCGTCAGGGCTGAAAGTGAGCCGGGTCTGTCCGGGTCTCAGACCCGGTGGCACCATTTGGCCCAAAGAGACCCGACAATTTTTTCAAACCAATTTCAGCCTTGGTTTTTTCTATAGGATTTCTATTTTGTTGTCGTATTTTTTCGTTCCGACTTTTTTAAAAATTTAGTTTAAGTTCACAGCTTCTTTCTAGCTTGGGTTTGCCTTTTCGAGAACAATTCTTTAGATTCTTTGCTCTCGTTTTAGTTTCCTTCGCGAAATAAACACTGGGTTACATAGCCAGAGACAGAGACAGATGAAGAGACAGAGACAGACACACAAAGAGAAACTTAATTCCCTTTCGATTGGAAATAAATAGATGTCGCCCTCTGAGTCACTGTTGGCTGGAGAGACTGATAGACAGAGAGACAGACAGACAGACAGACAGACAGACAGACAGACAAACAAACAAACAAACAAATAGACAAACAGACAGAGAGACAGAGAGACAGAGAGACAGACAAACAGACAAACAGACAGACAGACAGACAACCAAACAAATAGACAAACAGACAGAGAGACAGACAGACAGACAGACAAACAAACAAACAAATAGACAAACAGACAGAGAGACAGACAGACAGACAGACAAACAAACAGACATACAGACAGATAGACAGAGAGACAGACAAACAAACAAACAAATAGACAAACAGACAGAGAGACAGAGAGACAGACAGACAGACAAACAAACAGACAGACAGACAGCTAGACAGACAGACAGGCAAACAAACAGACAAGCAGATCGGCCGACAGACAGTGATTCAGGGAGAAAGAGGAACAAAGAGACATACAGAGACAGAGACAAACACAGACAGAGAGGGAAGGAGTAACCAGTGCCGGTGTCACGTAATGGAGTATCCCCCGTATTAATCGTATCCCCCCAAATGAGGAAAAGTCGAAAAGTCACTTCCGCGTGTATTTTTTTGCAAATTAATTTTCATCTGCTTTGTTTTGAACAATGAGACTAACAGGTAGGCCTCTGTTTATTCCTACTAGACAATTTTCTTTGATTTGGTTTTAGAGCACTTACAAGATTGAAAACACCCAGGAGTCACTAAATAAATTCGAGTTGCCTTTCTCCGAACATTGCTTAAGACACTTAAAAACAATTAGAGTCACTTTAAATTTTGATTAGAGCACAAATTTTTAAATTATACGCATTTTTCAAGAAAGGGAATAGAATGGATCATCGCCGCGAGAGTCTAGACAGGTTAATTCCATCCGGGGGGGAATAGATTAATTCATCCACTCGGATAGCTTTCATACTCTATTTCGTGACACCGGTGCTAGCATAGGCGTAACTTTCTATTGTGACGGCGGTGTCCAGTCACCACCACTTTTAAAAGTGGTGGTGACAGTCACCACCACTTTTTGGTCCGGCAAATGAATATTTTTTAAACATGAAGGTATTTACCTGTCTAACATAATTTTGGCTATTCGCGACTAACAATACAAATTCGCAATTGCAGATAAAAGGGCAGACAACTAATTATTAAGACTTACAGCTGTTGCAGATAAAACATACACCGTGGTTCAATAAAAAGTAAACCAAAATTCTTTTCATATAATTATCTCTAATTCCTGATGATTATCATACTGAAATTTTCGCAATTTTAGAGAATTGAACCAAGAATTGGATTCCAAAATATCATGTCATAAATTTGAACGGATAGAAAGATATGAATCTTTCAACTTCATCTGCCGAAATTTGAATTTACGAGCAATTTTTCTTTTGGCTTTTGTAATAAAGTATTTCAAACATGAAAACATTCTTTAATATGTTTGTGAGGAAACTCTAAGTAGTATTGGTTGATTATTTAAATAAAGAAGATGTCATGGGCTACAGGATTTAAAGCTGAACTGCTCGGAGTCCATAACGTGGTAGAAATGAAGTATGGTGTCGTACGTCTTGTTAGCATTTCGATGGCTTCCCTGGCTCTGTGGGCTGGCATTGTTCTGTTGAAAAGGAAAATGGCCTTCTGGGCCTATAGATTTCGGATAACAGGTGGAAGATGCTGTGACAACAGAACGTTGCGATAATAGACTCCGATAATTTTACTTCAGGATCACTGAAGACCAAAATGGGAGCGACTAAGCGTTGAAACCGCAACGAACACCATTACAGACTTGCTGAAAAGTTAAATTTTGGCAGATGAAGTTGAAAGTTTCATATCTTTCTAACCGTTCAAATTTATGACATGATATGTTGGAATCATACTGTTTGTACAATTCTATAAATATGGGAAAAAGTTTAGTACTATTGATAATCAGGCATTAGAGATATATAAAAAACAGTTTGGCCTACTTTTTTATTGCAGCGCAGTGTAGATTCACACATAATATTATCATTTAGATGGGAAACGAACGCTTTTAGAGAGGGAGAAAACAGAAAGGCAGGTGAGTTCATCTTAGATACTACATTAGATTTTAAAGACGAATATAAGTATATTTAAAATGAATAAAACTGATAAATTTAGTGCTTTGTGTATACATGTGGAGGAGCGCCTTTGAAATTATTTGAAAATTCGTCATTTTTCAAGTTGCCAGCTGGATTGGGATGAAGTGAGTAGCGTATACAATTAAGCAAAAAGTGCAAATGCACACTACTTTGAGATAGAATTGATTAATTACCGTGACAGACGATTAGAATATGAGTAATCTGGATACAATAATGTGAAAGAGCTGTGTTTTAAACGCTGTCTTAATTTAATGATCCGCGAAGGGAAAGATCGTGGAGCGCACCAGCGAGAGATATGAAAAAGGCAAAAGGGTAAAGAGTGAGAATGGAGATGGAATGGAGGAACAGTTATCACTAGACTATAGAGTTTATCCTAAATTCGTATATGGGGAGGGACGGAAGATGCCGATGGTAGAAGAGATGGGATAAGTTTTGAGCAGAGGAATAGTCACCACCACTTTTCAGGGGAAAGTTACGCCCATGGGTGCTAGGGTACCTGAGGCTCCCCCAAAAGCCTTCAGCCCCACAACCTTAGGCTGTCATCTTAACTAAATTTCACGTTATCTAAGTGCTGAAAGACATGGTTTAATACTTCAATGAATATACGTCGCCTCCCAATTGTTAATTTTTTAAAATTTCCACACCGTTAATGTAGAATTCTAAGCTGTTATCTTGACAATATGTTTCAATGCTGTTAGTCATGGTTTAGGCCTTCAGAGTGTCGCTTTACAATTGTTTACAATTTTTGAGATTTTTACACTGTAATTGTATCATTTGAAACTGTCCTCTAAACAATATTACTCAGAATTTCAATGCTCAGAGACATGGTTTAACTCTTGAATTAAGTGTCCCTTCTCCAATATTAAAATTTTTCGATTTTCACACTGTGATGGCGGCATTTTAAGCTGTCGTCTTGAAAAATTGGTCATTTAATGGGTAGGCAGCGGATAACAATGTAGAAATTAATGTTGCCTGTTGAAATATTCCTGAAATATTGGGGAAATATAAGGACTGTCTCCTCCACAAACTGTGGTGCCGTGCCCCTGTCTCCCCTAGGTATACGCCCTTGTCTGAAGGACAATTGCTCCATTGGTTTGCGCAATATTATTTTGTGAGTTTCGGGTAAATATAATATAATTCGGTGCGTGGTTTCAGGAATGACCAGTCGTAAAATGTATAGCCTATAATCAACCTGCCTAAATTTAGAGGTCCCCTCACAAACTTGAGGCCAGACACGAACCAATGACATTTGGGGCATTATTTTTGGGGCCTCACGCATGCTTTATTTTGAGGGACTCATCCCATTATAATCACAATAGGCCGCTAAGTTACAAACGTTGTGTTTGAGAAAATAGACTCAACTGGCCTCAATTAATTTACACGGCTTTACTTACGCCCAAGACCAGTCTGCTAATAATTGCATTAGGTCTGCTATGGCAGTGCCATGGGTTGTTGAGGCACGCACCAGACCAGATTAAAGGCCTCAAGTAAATGCGCCGGTTCAAAAAATACGCAGTCATAAATAGGCATAATGACCAGGTAAATTTGGTAACCCCTTGCAAACTTGAGGACACCCGACCGAGGTGCACGTAAGGATGCTAGCGCCGGTGACAAGAAACGAAGTATCCCCCCTGACAACTATCCGGGGGATGAATTAATATATTCCCCCAGGATGGAATTAACCGGTCTATACAATCCGGGGAGGTAAACAATTCTATCCCCTTTTTAAAAAATGCGCATTATACAAAAAAATATGATGTAATCAAAATTTAAAGTGACTCTAATTGTTTTAAGTGTCCTAGTCAATGCTCAGATAAAGGCAACTCAAATTTATTTAGTGACTCTGAGTGTTCTTAAGTGTTTTAGATGTTTTAAGTGGTCTAAAAACAGGACAAAACAAATTATCTAGTAGGAATAAACATACCTGTTAGTGTCATTGTTCAAAAAAGCAGATGAATATTAATTTGCAGAAAAAATACACGCGATGCGGTTTTTTCGCTTTTTTAATTTGGGGGGATACAATTAATATGGGGGATACTCTATTTCGTGACACCGGCACTGGGAGTAACTGAATGAGGAAGGGAGTCACAAAGAGAGGGACACAAACAGGTGGATAGATAGACAGAAGGACGGACTGGTATCTGGGAAGAGGGTGTATACACTCACTGTACGGGCAGCGAACTAAAGTGGAGTCACTGGATTCACTGGAGTGGCATGCCTTCATTCCTCATCGTTTGCTCCGTATATATCTCCGTCCTCCGTGCAACTGACCTCCACATCACGAACTCCACACCGATCTCTTCCCCATTACCACCCCACCCACCCATCCCCAGCTCCCTTCCTTCCTTTATTTTGCCAATTACGACGCGACAGAATAATCCACCGTGAAAAAAACAACCCAGATCACGTGATCGCTGGAGCTGCGCATGCGCACCAGTGAAATTCGCGTTATGCGCGTTTCGACACATCCGGTTGCGGAGCGCGTGACTGTGACGCCAGATCTCGCGAGAAAGACGCTTTTCTCTCGCGAGAATTGCCCGCTTCCGGCGTTTACCGTCCGCGTGAAACAACCGTCGTCTGTCCGCAATTGTTGCGTCGTCGCTTAAAGTCCCAGCGGTGATTCGCACAGACACGTAAACGTACAAATGAACAAATCCACGCATATATACACGCTTACGTCTACTTCCTGGGGCTCTTACTGAAGCAGTTTTTTTTATTATTCAACTCAAACCACTGTGCTTTTATGTCTCGCTGGGAGTGCTTCTTAGTATAGTCCACTTTGAAGAGGCGCTATAGAAATGAATGAATGAAAGCAGGGCTTTTTTAACGTGCAGTTGTACACAAAATGTGCAGTTGTAAAAGCACTTCATTACAGTTAAAACAAGCAAAAAGATAATTGTCCTCCGATTGGAAGTAATTTACCATGGATGATTGGAAAGGAAAGAAGGAGTTGTGCAGTTGTAAAAATTCCTTAAAAACAGCCCTGAATGAAAGAATGAATGAATGCGTATTTGAAAAGGATATGCCCACATACATGCATCTTGCATACTTGCATGCAGTGATACATGTACATATGAATATATAATATGTATCTGTATAATATAATTACATGTTGTTTTGTATAAAGAAGAATAGTATACTTCTTTATGTACAAAATACGCATTTAAAACACCTCTCAATAATTATAATATAATTATATAATATTATTATAAACTGTCTCGTTTTGAGTAGTTGCATTGAATCTCCTATCGCTCTTGTAATGAAAGACTTGTGTACAGAGTCATTCAAGTCGTTTAGTCTCAAGGGACAAGATGTCCAACCTCTTCACCTTTCGTCCGACCGTCCGACCGTCTGTTTGTCTGTCTGCCTATCTCTCTGTCTGTTTATATGTCTGTCTGTCTATATGTCTGCCTCAATGTCTGTCTATCTATCTATCTGTCTGTCTGTCTGTCTGTCTGTCTGTATATATGTATGTCTGCCTATCTGTCTGTCTGTTTATATGTCTGTCTGTCTATCTGTCCATCTATCTGTCTGTTTATATGTCTGTCTGGCTGTCTTCCGGTTGTCTGCTGTCTATCTGTCTGCCTCAATGTATGTCTATCTATCTGTCTGTCTGTCTGTCTGTCTGTATATATGTATGTCTGTCTTCTGGCTGTCTGCTGTCTATCTGTCTGCTATTTCGTCGGAATAGCGCTGAAGCTAACACGAGATAGTCGATCGATACAAGTGAACCATAGTCTTTATCATAGCGCCGCTGTTAAAGCTATGCAGTGACTTTCAAAAGCGACTGTATTCAGTCATCATCCAAAAAAGTTGTCTTTCTGTCTGTCTGTCTGTCTGTCTGTCTGTATACGTGTGTATGTGCATGCTTGCTTGCTCGTGCGTATGCGTGTGCGTGTCTGTCAGAGCACGTGTGAATGCGTGTGTGTGGCTGTGTGTATGTGTGTGTGTGTGTGTGTGTGTGTGTGTTTGTCAGCGGCGCGTGTGCTTGGATGAAGTGGCGAAGACAGTGGCGCTGAGTGGAGACAATTGATTTCCTAGACAAACTCAAAAGGAATCGATCCTTTGCGACAGCAGCAGCAGCAGCAGCAGCAGCAGCAGCAGCAGCAGCAGCAGCAGCAGCAGCAGCAGCAGCAGCAGCAGCAGCAGCAGCAGCAGCAGCAGCAGCAGCAGCAGCAGCAGCAGCAGCAGCAGCAGCAGCAGCAGCAGCAGCAGCAGCAGCAGCAGCAGCAGCAGCAGCAGCAAGTGTACACATGAAGAATGCACACATATGGGAAAGTGCGCACGCACACACTGAAGAAGTGCATGACGGGAAAAATGCAAAGACCGATATATTTTTTATATATAGAAAATTATACATATATATGCATGTATATATATACACACATATATAAATGGAAAAGTGTATGCTGTTGGGATCTGTACACTATGGGAAAATTTAAAATGTGGAGAATAGTTTATTAAATAGAAAAGTGTAAACATGGAAAGCTCATCGCAAATACGGGTGGAATAGTTTTTTCATGCATGGACAACAAATCATTATTGTATACGATAGGCACGAAGAAGAGTAAGCTTAGACGTGGAATAGTGTATAGCCGATAATAATAATTGTAGACTTGGAATAGAGTAGGCGTGGAATAGTCAGGGCTCAAAGTTTATTTGAATTGAACGGTCATGGATGGCGTCCATGCACGTATTTTAAAATCTCAATGCCATCCTGCCACTTATTTCACCAGCGCAGACTGGAAAGTTAAGGAGCGTCAATGCAGGTGTCACGAAATAGAGTATCCCCCGTATTAATTGTATCCCCAAATTAAAAAGGTAAAAAAAACGCTTCCGCGTGTATTTTTTTGCAAATTAATTTTCATCTGCTTTGTTTTGAACAATGACACTAACAGGTATGTTTATTCCTAATAGATAATTTGTTTTGCCCTGTTTTAGAGCACTTAAAACATTTAAAACACTTAAGAACACTCAGAGTCACTAAATAAATTCGAGTTGCCTTTATCTGAGCATTGCTTAGGACACTTAAAACAATTAGAGTCACTTCAAATTTTGATTGCATCATAAACAATTTTATTATGCGCATTTTTCAAAAAAGGGGATAAAATGGTTTATCCCCGCGGATAGTATAGACCGGTTAATTCCATTCGGGGGGGATATATTATTTCATCCCCCCGGATAGCTTTCAGGGGGGATACTCCGTTTCGTGTCACAGGCACTTCCTTTTCTACACCTTATGCACTCGGAATTATTATACATGTAGCCATGCATGGCAAATATTGTAAACATGGAAAAGCGTAGACATGGAATCGTGTAGCTGTAGATTGTTATAGACATGGAATAGCATGGAATAGTGAAGCCCTTAATTATTGTAGACGAAATATTATAGTTGCGGACTTAATTTGGTTTGGGGTGGTTTGAACCAACTCGCGCTCCAAAAATTGTGACCCACATATTTTATTCAAGTCCGTTGAGTTTTCATTCGGGTGTACAGAGGAGTTGAGTCGAACAACAGTGATCTCTGATCTGTGATCTTAGTCATTACAATTGTTATCACAAAGCCATCCAAGTTTCTAATGGTTGATTACGACCATGCGTATTATCGTATTAACCCAATTACAAAATAGCTGCTCGCATTTCTTTTCTTATTCATTGTATCATCTGCGGTTCCCAAGTAAACACGAAAAGCGCTGATTAGATCATTTTCCAAGACGCGTGAGCTCTTGTGAAATGCAATATCCTTCACTGGCTTAGATAATTAAAATTATAATTACAACCATTATTAATTATTACAGACATTATAAAGAGATATTGATAAAGTCTTCTTAGCGAAAACAGACAGACAGACAGACAGACAGACAGACAGACAAACAGACATATAGGCAGGCAGACAGACATACAGATATACTGTATAGACAGATAGACAGACACACAGATAGGCAGACGGATATAATACATAATCACACATATACAGAAAGAGTCTCGCCAGCTATAGAACTAAAATCGCATTCAGAGTCTTGGCACATTTTAGTTATAGGCTCGAGGTCATGCCGATATTGTCAAGTAGAAAAATCCCCAGTATATATCAGTATATCAGAATATCAGTCACCTACATAAATTATGTGATCACTTTATAATACAGAACCTTTAAAAAAATACACGAAGCCAATAGCTCATGCAAAGAGCAAACTGTCTCACCTTTCTGCTGTAACGCTTTTCAATCCAGGAAACAGTAACTCAGACAGATGAGAAGCCCTTCAATTTCTCCAACCATACAATGTATGAGACACATTAATAACGTAATCAACATACCGCTACGAAATGCATTTTCTGCGCTTAAAGAAAGCCATTCAGTAATTCGAATAGTACAGGAAACGTTGATCAACCCCTAATTAGGTCAATCATTGCTTCTACTTTCGCTTCTCCATTATCCACAGACTCCATTCTTCCTGAAGCATAAAGATTCCAATTTCTTGGCGCTGCGTTCTAGTTGACTGCGCACAGTGAATTACATTGTGCGGCGTTGCGAGGCGATGATGCGGTCGCCTTTGCGTTTGGACACGCACGGTGGCTTCGATGCCTTGCGAGTCAGTGAACGGATGGATGGGCGGACTGGGTTGCTGCGGCCGATGCGGCTGCGGCAACTGATGGGGTTGCAGAGGATGGACGACGCCAGGTGATGGATGCTGTTTGTAGAGTGTGTAAACGATCGCCTGTGATGCAGAGATGCCATGCTGACAGTGGGTGAGTCAAAGCAGCAAGATGCGAGTCTCAGTGGAAGTCTTAAAAAACTCTTGAGGGAATCTAAAAAGACTAGTAACGACCTGATATTCGAGTAACCGTGTAAAAAGAAGCAGTTTATCGACATTTCCACTTACGTTAGAAAGGTGTTTAAACTAAAAATAAAATTCGCAAATGTATGTATAATAATAATAATAATAATAATAATAATAATAATAATAATAATAATAACTGATGATAACTACACTGATATAATAATAATAATAATAATAATAATAATAATAATAATAATAATAATAATAATAATAATAATAATAATAATAATATCGACAATTTCTATGGCGCCGTAACACAACACATGCCGTTACAAAGGCGCCTCTACAAACACAAACATAATATAATTATATGCATGCACTTGTTATAGCGCCCCTCAAAGAGAATCTACTCAGAAGCGCTCACCAACTACAGCGCGAACACTGAATCGGAGTTAACATGCCGAAGCGCTGAGTTATTGCGAGTGAAATACTTGCCCAAGGTCCCTACACGGCGGCTTGAGGTGGATTCGAACATGTAACCCTCCGGCTGCAAGGCAACGAACATGCCCTCTACACCAACGCGCCCCACAAAAATAATAAGCTTTCACAGTTTTCTTTAATGAAACGCCTGCAAACGCACAGCACTTTAATGTTCAAGTTATGCAGTAATCTTAAATTAATTATCATCAAATTTAATTTTAACTACTAACAGAATTATTATAGACAACCTGCAACCTGGCGCTAACGGCAATTCATTCATTCATTCATTATTAGCATTTATATAGCGCCCCTTCAAGAAACTACTCAGAGGCGCTCCCAGCCCAGCCACGGCAAAAGAAAAAAGATTTAAGGGACTTAAGGAATAAGGATTGACTGGTCAGGTGGAGGAGATGGAGGTTAGGGGGGAGGTCATTCCAGATCGACGGCCCCACAACCGAGAAGGCTCGACACTGTCTGGTAGCCAAGCGAGCCCGTGGAACAAGCAGTTGTCCCTTCGCAGCGCTTAATTAAAGCTAATCGTTTAACATGTAATAACTCATCGATTAATCGCCAGATGGCCAGCCGTTCGGAGATAGTTGAAGTGACTCGCTTCATTAAAATTTTTAATAGATGGGTGTTACTTTCTTGCATATCGAGAATTTTAAGCAACCGAATATTCGACGATGTATTCGCTGGTCTAAAAATGGCGACTACCAGAAAGAGGATTTGGTCGGTTAGTGTATAATAAGCGGAAAATAGACTGCGAATTACAGCTGCTTGCGCACCTTTATAGCGGAGTGTTCAGACATTATATAAATAGAAATTTCGTTTTATCGACATTGAAACATCCAATTTGAAAGAAAGACAATAATTAATTGATTATTAATGATCGTGACACATCTGTAGCTACTAACAGTCTAAAGCTGTGGAGTTGGTTGGATTCTTATATCGCAGGCAGTATTGATAGTCTTCGTTTAATTTCAAACTGACAACCGATTGTATGCACATGGACAGAGTTTCGTTTCCTTTTTTGGGGGGGAGGCTAAAAAAACTTGGTACAGAACGAGCGGCAGTCATTTGGATGAAAGTTCTTGGAGGAGGGGCTAAGCCTGAAAAAGATACCATTTGCACGGTAATAATATGATTTGCACGGTAATAATATGTATATGTATATATATATATATATATATATATATATATATATATAATACATATACACACACACATATAAAAGGCAGTATCGGTGCCGGGGACTGTTTGAAAGTTGCAATGTGTGAGCCAAACCGCGGACGCCTAGATAACTTGCTTTTTAAATACAGACGTCCGTTTGGAAACTCAGCCAAGAACAGGCCTATAGATCTGAAGGGTGGATAAGATTATTCATAGGTCTATATAGATCTATATAATTATTATAGTGCCCAATTTGAAAATTTGGCGCCGGGACGAATGAGTGAATTCGGATATTAAACAATATTAAAAATACATTGGACCTATAACGATTTTAGCACTCAGTTCCATTCTGTAGATAACCTCAGTTGAACTACCGACCTTCAAGGCTAAATGCCATCCGTCATTAAGGCGGGAATCTTTGTACTGACAAATATAATTAATCAGTGGGGAGGGGGTTAAGACACAGGCTAGAAAGATCGAGTGGCAGATCGACACAGTCAGACATAGACAGACAGAGATAGAGAGGCAGATATGCACAGACAGATTAGGCCTACAAGCGTCGGTGTTTAAGCCTTAAGGGAAAAGAGAGAGATAGACAGACAGAGAGGGAGAGCTCGTTTGTGCAGATAGAGACAGACAGACGAACAAACAGACATACAGAGACATGGCCTAAATACGGAGATTCGGTTCAACCATTATTTGAACTATGAATCAAGCCTCCAACGTTATACGCACAAGGTATATAGGCTAGCATGATCCGTGCATCATATATTTGGCTCTGTTATGATAGTTTTTTTAACGACGCCGTCATTTCGACGATGATCGGTAATTAAGTAGGCTATAAATTTGGCTTTATTTCACAAGGCAATCCATTATACGCGGGAAAATCGTCAGCAGATATTTTCATGGCCCCAAGAAACTATATGCACTCCAAATACACTTGTTGCTGGCAATAATAATTTACCGGACACAGCCATGTCCGGTAATGTCTTAAATTTCTGACCGGACAGTTTGTGTAAATACCGGACTGTCCGGTTCATTACCGGACGCCTGGCAACCCTAGGTCGTCCTAATGGGGTCTTTGCATCCATTCTTTTCTCGAGTATCCTACTATCTTCAAGAGAGAGTCTCCACTCAACATAACAAAAAAATCTAAGAAATTTCACTTACGTGTTAATAATTAAATTTATATAGTTTTATTGAAAATTATTACTAAGGTGTTTAATTTTAGTTGCGCGAGTCCATTTTTTTACTCAACACAAACACTCTGGAGATTACTCGTGTGGAGAATTTGCATGTATTTGGGTGTTCCAGTCTCATAGACCTCATCAACTTTACCCAGAATTTTCACTATCGTAATCGCAGTCCCGCGACTCCTGTAGTCAATTTTTAGAGAAACAGTAAACTATAACTTAAAAGTAATAACCTAAAACATTTTCGTGAGCCTGTAACGCTGAGAGCGCTTCTAAATAGCTCTGCTGTGAGAAGCCCTTTACAAATGTTAGATTAGCTTAGACTAGATTGACAATTGGTGTTCAGGTTAATTCTTGGACTTGTGCATGGGGCGTGGTGGCGTAGTGGGTATTTCTGTGCCTTGCATCCGGAAGGTTGCAGGTTCAAATCCACCTCAAGCTGCCTTGTAGAGACCTTGGGCAAGTTCTTCACTCGGAATTGCTCCTGCGCGTCGGCGTGAAACTCCGATACATTGTCCGCGCTGTCGACGGGAGCGCTTCTGAGTATGAATCTTGAAGGGGCGCAATGACAAGTGCACATACAAATGCAGTGTCCGCTCTGCAGTCGGGATCGCCTATGATCAGGCTTCTTGAAGGGGCGCTATATAAGTTTTCCGAATGAATGAATGAATACATGAATGAATGAATGAATGAATGAATGAATAATGAATGGATGAATGAATGAATGAATGAATGAATGAATGAATGAATGAATGAATGAATGAATGAATGAATGAATGAATAAATGAATGAATACATAATTATAAATGTAGCATGCTTGTTTTCAGCGGTCTCCCTGTTGAATACCTTTAACACGGATTACACAGATGTTATATAAGAAAAAAGTCGTTGTTTAAAATTGTTTGTTAGTGGCTCTGCACCATTTGCAATTCTTGTAACGAAGAAAAGCAGTTTTTAAACACATTATATTCTGATTTGCAGCGATGTGTCCGGGTTGACTTCATTTTTCTTGGACTCGGCGCATGATGTCTGTTTGCCCCTTCCTCGCTGTCTCATCCTTCGACCGACGGGGTAAAGGGGCGAGCGCTCAGTAAAGGCGAGCTCCTTAAGAAGCACAGATGGACACGAAGTTTGAAGCATATTTTCCGCGGCGTGGTAAACTATAAGCATAAAATTAATGTGAACGCTTATTTTGCATTAACTGTTCGCTAACTATTTTCTCGCGTGATTAATTATCAGTGGCGGCGCCAGGATTTCAGGTTTTTGGGGGACTGGGTCCTCGCGAAGGAAATTTTCCATTTTCATCCGCCAAAATTTATTTGACGACTTTTTTTGTCGTTTTGTGATTTTTGTCCAAATTTCATGGAAATTTCCCATTTCCATTTTTCCACCCGCAATAATTTCTGACGACCCTTTTAGTCATTTGGTGATTTGGTCGAAATCTCAAGGATATATTATGTTTAACCCTTATAGGGTCACGATTTTTCTCAACCGATTTTGGTCACCGGGGGGTAAAAAAATACCCCCACTGTGATTCGCATGATTCTTATGATAAACTCCGATTTTCAAGTATAAAACTAAAACAAATTATTTCTAGAAAGTTCGCAGAATACACTGGAACCAAAGTAACATATGCAGCACTGCAGGAAAATCAAAATGGCGGACAAAATGGCGGCCAGAATCTTAAATGGCTATAAGTGAAGTTATGTATGCAATGGAAACATGATTTCAGAGTCTACATCAACATTTTCGAGGTCAAGGATTGCAATGGAACCAATATTACATATGTGGCACTGCACGAAAATCAAAATGGCGGACAAAATGGCAGCCAGATTATTAAAATGGCTATTAGTGAAGTCACAATTATGTGCAATGGAAACTTGATCTCAGGGTCTAAATCAGCATTTTCGAGGTCAAGGAATGTGATGGAACCAATTTCACCTATATGGCACTGCAAGAAAACCACAATTGGGATAAAATAGCGGTCAGATTATTGAATTCGCTATCAGTAAAGTTCTGTATCTAATGAAAATATGATTTAATAATTTCCTGGTCAAATAATTTCAAGTGTACATGGCAAGATCGCACTTCGACAGCAGTAGGGCTTGATGCTACACTTGTTAACTTCGCGTGATTTGCTGTAGACAATTTCATTTATTCATCCTAATTTCATGAAACCAAAACGATTTCTATAATAATGTCCAGATACTGATAAGGGCACATTTTGACAGCAAGACACTCATGTGTAAATCATGCATAGTGCTATGTTTAAAAATTCCTGAGTAAAATAGCTAGAAGGTGGTACATTTTCGTACTTTATAGCTGATTTGGGTGCATGAAAAACTAATGGAACTGGATGCATTCTGTGCATAAAACATATTTAGGAAAAGCCATAGAAGCGATTTCTTCAACTATTTTCAGGGAATAAAATTTCCGTGAAAAACCGAGATGGGGGTAATTTTTTACCCCCCGGTGACCCAATAAGGGTTAAAAAACCCGAGCATTTTTATTAGAGGCTTGGTCCCCATAGCCCTCTGTCTCCGTCGCTGGTAATTATTTGTTTCACCAAAACTCGTCTTAGTTTTGTGATGACGTCATACGTGTTGGACACCATTATAACGTATATCAGACGTTGTATAAAAAACGTGACTCGTTAAAAACAGTGGCATATGACCTGTTAAAGTTTATGTAACGTTCATCGAAAATCGATCTCAACAATAATAACTTCATGGACGGTATTGTATAGAGTTGTATTGTATTGTATTGAGTTGTAATGTATTTGACCATTTAAAAGCGCTTCTCTTAGTAGAGTTTCTCCCGGCGCGATTGATGACCCAAAAGAAAAGGCAAGCCATGAGGCGAGAGAGAAAAATGATAAAAGATGCTACTGCTGTATACCATTGTCCACGCTTTTGTCACCAATCGTTTGGACCACAGTTAAACTGGTGCTCTATTCTGGTTGGTCTGAGTCTAATAATTTATAATACTGATGTCCCGACTGGACCATGATCTGCAACGCGACTATTAATATATTTTGATCGAGCCACGAAGTTTGCCTTTGTTTTGTTCTTGGCACCCAACACTGGCCTGGTTCCTTCTATCACAGCAGATCGGGTACAGAATTGATTTGCTGATTTGACATTGTCTCCATGGCTATGGTCCGGGCTATCTATGTTTGTTTGTTTGTATGTCCACTTGTTATAGCGCCCCTCAAAGCTATTTGCTTAGAGACGCTTCCGATTGCAGTGCGGACACTGCATCGGAGTCTCACGCCGAAGCTCTGAATGATTGCAAGTGAAGGACTTGCCCATGGTGCCTACGTGGCGACATGAGGTGGATTCGAACCCGCAACTCTCCGGCTGCAGGGCAACGAACATACCCACTACACCACTGCGCTCCACAGTATCTGTTGTCCGATCTCGCAGAGATGTTCGCTCTGCCTCTGGCGGGGGAGCTTTTTTTACGTTGTTTTGGAGTCAAAACCTGTCAGCTTCTGAATTTGATTCCTGAATGGGTCCTTTGTAAATTCTAGAAATGAATGAATATCACATCGCATCGTGTCAATCAATTGAGGTGATGTTCAATCCAGATCATTTGTCAGGAATGGACTTCCCCATCAGCCCGCTCTGTCATCTTCTCTGATGAGTCTTTCCTCGTCTTTCTCTCGCCTCAAAACCTTTCTTCTCTGATTCCACGCACTGGGAACGCTTCCAAGAAGCTTTTCATAGGAGAAGTGCTTTATAGATGGTCCGATGCAATGCAATACAATACAATATCACATCACATCATGACATTGTAATAAATGCGATATTGAAAGTCTGCTCTTACGGTACTGCGATTCTGATGTAAAAGCAACTTTTAAACTACTTTCAAGACGGTTTATTGAGTAACACCGTTTTATTCGTTATGTTTGCGAGTTGCAGCTCATAACTCGGTTGCTTTCAGTATGCTGAGATAATGGTTAGCCTATATATGACAGCAATATAGCCTATTAACTTGCAATATTCATAACTCACAGCTCGTCTGTGTGACATTGTAACTTGACGCAACTAATGCTCGTGATGCTCGTGGGCTGCATTGAAGTGTCTACTATCATAACCATTACTTTAATTACTCACCAAAATCTCGAGCACTTCTTCCGTTATTGTCATAATAAATATTTGATATCATTGTCTTAAAATTATTATTATATTTTAAAAATTATTTTTATTATTATTATTATTTTCCTTTTTTCACTATTTAGAGGCCTTGAAATAGGCCTTTTCTGTGTGTCAGTGATGCATCCATATTTTTTTTGCCAGCCCTTGTTCTTCAACACATGTCCGCAACGTTTTGGTATCAAGTGGACCAGCTTGACGAGGTGGTCATGGGTGAAAACGCGGTTGTAGCTGATAATTATAAGGTATGTCACATACCTTATAATTATCAGCTACAACCGCGTTTTCACCCATGACCACCTCGTCAAGCTGGTCCACTCGGTAAGTTGATGTAGCGTACCATAATTATTGGAACCGACATGCTGTGATGCAATGCGATGCTATGCGATAAACCTATAATGCAATTTAATTGCAAATGCTATAATTATAATTTTATAAGGCCTGAAGCATCGTCAAATGTGCCAAAATAGTCGTTCGAAATTCTATGGCATATGCTTATTGAAGAACACCTTTTATAGTCTTTTTCATCAATTTTATATAAAAAGAATTTATGTGGGAGATATATAATAATTGCATGGTGACTGACTTCAAAAGCAGTTTCAATATAGCGAGGCTTTGTGATAACAAGGTCTACTTTATCTAGGCTTGCAAACAGCGGCAAAGGTAACGAAGACAGCTGCATAAAATAACTATTATAGGCATGATTTCAACATAATATTGCTGAAAGCAAACTTTAAACAATTATTATAATAATAATATGTATACACGCCTATACTTATGAAATATAAATTCAAGTATTATTCATGCATGTACGTATGTGAGAATAGGCAACATGTATTTACGTTTGCATGCATTCATAACTAAATGTTTGTGTGTATGAATGGGAATATGACGGTATGCATGCATGTGTGTGTGTAATAGCCTAATCCTACAACTTGTAATGGTCTCCCTGTTACACTGCGCTTAATTCCCAGGGGTCCTTCCACACTGTTCCTTAAAAACCTAAAAAAACTGTTTTATTTAGCCGTGGTTGGGCCTGAGCGCTTCTGAGTAACCTACCTTGAAGAGGCGCTATATAAATTTCCGAAATAAATAAATAAATAAATTATTCAAGTCCACGCTTGAGAGTTTGTACAACATGATAAGACTCATCGATTGTATACAGCGTGTGCAGAAACCACAGATAAAAGAATGTGTGTGTGTGTGTGTGTGTGTGTGTGTTTGCCCAGAATTATACGCCTACAGTTTCGCAGCTACTGACCAACAGAACAGAACAGTGCGAACATTGGTTCACTGGTACAGCTTGACTGAGGTAAAACACGCGATGTGAATATTAGCATACTATGCAAATCGCAACGAACAACTTACTCTTCAACGTCGCTATTCGAGTGCAATCCTCGCCTGAAAATAAAAGTCTGCGGGCAACGGGTACAGACTGAAAACTTCGTTTAGCACTGTGAACAACACGGTATCGTCGCTGTAATATTGTACGTAGCCTATTTACTTACTTACTTACTTACTTACTTACTTACTTACTTACTCACACACTAACATTTTCTACCAACTTCATAAGCTATACTAAGAGTTGAATATTCACATCCTGGCTCACATGCCTACATACTTACTCGAATCTTGAAGCTACGTAGGGCTGGCTTAATTTTCATTGTTGGAATTCTCTGCCTGTCTTTAAACACCTTTGAAATTGGTTCGAGTAACCTTATAAATAAAATTATGCTCAATTGTGAACACAAATAAAACCAAACTACTCCGTTTACTGTAGTAGTAGTATTTGCAGTTTAACGTCACTGTATGGTAACAAGGACCATTAGCGACGCCATCCTCCTAACATTTCCAACCAGCTTCATAACCTACTAAGAGTTGCATACTTACTTTCTGGCTCGCATGATTACTCACTTACTTGAATCTGGAAGTTACGTAGAGATGGTCTAAATTTTCTTTGTGGGAATTCTCTGCTTGTTTTTAAACACCTTTAAAATTGGTTCAGATAATTTTATAAATAAGTAAATTTATGCTCAATTGAGAACACAAAACGACCAAGATGAACGCAATGCAATCGAAATAAGAGAAACCACGAATGACGTATAAACTGTGAGACCGCGAATGGAGTGAAATGCATTCGACTTCGAATTCTTGACCTCGGCGTATGACGTATAGCCTGGATGAGAGTAGGGTGGGGAGGGCGACGCTAATAATCTCTAATCATAACAACGCCGTTAATCCAGGACTGGCTAGCATGTAACAGTTCGCCATTTTTGATTATATGTAAGCGCCGTTGAATAAATAACATCATATGAAAATATTAATAAATTAATACATTATTATTAAGAATTATTATGCTGGCGAACACAAAGGATTTACGTAGAATCCGCTGGTGTGAATTTTATTGGGCGTCAGGATTTTGATTCTGTGCGTTCTAAGTCAAATAATATCGCACAACGTGGAGAAAATTCGCCGATCTATCTACTTCGATTCCAATGACGAATGCGCGATGTCGATTGTTCTATTGACGTTTGAACGAGAGAATGAAACGTATAAGACACCTTTATAATCTGGATTGCGAATGCATACATAACGATCAATCTGGTCCGCAACAATAATGTAAACAGCCATTTCGTTAAATTAATCGAATTTCAGCTATAACGATAATGTTTATAGAAAAAACAAGCATGTAAGATAATTGCAATTGTAATTGTAATTGAACATTTATATAGCGCCGCTCACAGATTCAGTGGCGCTCCCGACCCAAGCTAGTGCTTCGGCTAACAAATAGTATAGTCTTCAGGCGTTTACGAAACAGGGGAAGAGAAAGGCCAAGAAGCTCAGAACGTATATAGCTTGTGAGGAAGGCGGTTCCAACAAGTAGGGCCAAGATATGCGAAGCTTCTGGACTGGGCCGTAGCTCCACGCATGCGCGGGACAACTGGAAGGCCATTAGCAGCCGAGCGAAGGGCAGAGCGGCCAGGAAGAGTGGAGACCAAGTCACACAATGCCCGAAGATAAGAGGGGGCTACCCCGAGAAGAGAGTGGCGCATAAGAGTCAGAATCTTGAACTCAATGCGCTGAGGTACAGGAAGCCAATGAAGAGTGTCCCGAATAAAATCAGATATGTGAGAGAATTTGGGAAGACCAGCAATTAGGCGGGCAGCAGCGTTAAATATTGACTGAAGTTTAGAGAGGTTGAGAGAGGTGAGACCAGCACAGGCAGAGTTTCCAAAGTCAACTCTAGGGCAAATCAAAGCATGGACAAGCGCCTTGACCGCTTGAAGGGAGAGTGAGTGGCGGATAGCACGCAATTGTCGCAGGTGATAGAAGCATGTTCGAGAGATAATATATATTATATACACAAATATATTTATATTTAATATATATATATATATATATATTTGTTAAATAAAGATCCATTTTGCTGACAAGCCGCAACACACCTTCACTCTCAATCGCTCAGCGCTTCGGCGTAAAACTCCGATTCAGTGTCCGCGCTGCAGCTGGGAGCGCCTCTGAGGAGAAGCTTGTAGGGGCGCTATAACACGTGCACATACAAGCAAACAAACGGTCAGAAGATTAAATACATTGTGGCTAAGGAACAGTGGATTACTTTGTTCATTGCACACAGATTATTTTATTTGTTTTGTTAGTATGCTTCTGTATAGAGTATAATACTAGATATGAAGTTTTTATCATCCTATGTTGGCAATTCAAAACTCTGAGTTCTCAGGCGATGACTGCAGCGGCGCTTGATGACAGGCGGAAACAAACTCCGCAGAGAATTTTAAAAGTATACGATGGTCTTAATCGATACGTCAGAGTGTTGCTTCAGAGAAAATGGTCTGGATACGATTGCCTACGAATGACGAATCCATGATAGGAAAATGGTCCATCGATGAATTGCGAAGTTGCACTCTAAACACCTTTATAATGCTTCCTACGGAATTTATTTGTGCGTCATATACTCCATTTTAGAACCCCACTGTAGTGCTCGACACACAAAAATCGAAATCAGTCCATCATGGCTAAAGCGCGAACATTTACTTGCATTACCACTGTAATGTGAAATAAGATTCCACTTTTCTCTTTGTTAACTGGTCGTTGGAAAGTCTCTTTTCGTTGTCTCAAGATCAACTGCTCTCTCTTGGACTTTCGTAGTCGCACTGGAAGTCTCTCTGATTAGTGAACTCTGAGACAAATGCTATATAAATGTATAGATACAAAGCAATACAAGGCAAAGACGAGATCCTAATCTGGCAAAAAGCCGACGACACGAGGGTAGGTCTACTATCGCCATTTCTGATAGATCAATCATTGAAAGCGGTTTGAATGGGGCTTCCGGTCATCACCTTTAAAACACCTTTAAAATGCTTTATTCAGCTTTATATCTATTGGATACATAATTCACTTCGTGATTTAACTCCGCCACTGGTTGCACTCTGCCAGTGCCAGTCCCAAACCTGGATAAAAGAGGAGGGCGTCGCTGATGGTCTTTGTTACCACACAGTGGCGTTAAACTGCCACTACACACACACGCACACGCACACACGCACACGCACACGCACACGCACACGCACACGCACACGCACACGCACACGCACACGCACACACACACACACACACACACACACACACACACACACACACACACACACCTCAGGAAAGCCTTGGAATTATAATAAACCTCTTGATACCATAAGCTATCATGCATGTAAATCTAAACCGTTCAATTTTAAAGCAAGTATAAGCCAACAGCACAATACAGTCACGTTGTGAACCGTGCAATTTCCACAAAAGCAAATTCAATAACGCAACGTAAATAGTGCGTCGTACTAGGATGCAATGTAACTTGATAATTATAATGTAGCGTATTGTAACGTTTCGTTTGTTATTGTGACGTAACATAAAGTAACGCGATTTACGCAAAATAACGCGATGCATCTTACGTCGTCTAACGCAGCGTGATGTAACGTAATGTAGTTTGGAATAATAAAGCATGATGACACGGTGAGCCAGAACAGCCGTCACGAAGAGCTCGTCTTTATTTTGAAGCTGACACTCAATTCTCCTTGTTGAACACCTTTGAATTGGTTTCTAATGGGATATATAAACTGGAAATTCGATCAAAGCGAGGATTGACCTGTTTAAGGCACTCTAGAACGTTCGACCAAGAACTTAGTTTCTCACAGCATGCCAAACTAGTAACACGCTTCTATTACCAGCTCCGCCAATTGCGTGTTGTCCTGCGGTCACTATCTCATGATGCCGCTGTGGTCCTTGTAACCTGCAACCGCCTTCGTAACTAGCAGAATTGATCATTGCTGCTCAGTTCTTGCTGGTCACCCACCTAGCTTAATAGGTCGTCTTGATCAGGTCACGCGTTCTGCTGCTCGGCTTATTGTTTGTATGTGCACTTGTTATAGCGCCCCTTCAAGCTCACTACTCAGAGTCGCTCCCGACTACAGAGCGGACACTGCATCGGAGTTTCACGCCGGTGCGCTGAGCAATTGCGAGTGAAGGACTTGCCCAAGGTCCCTACTCGGCGACTTGAGGTGGATTCGAACCTCGAACCTTCCGGCTTCAAGGCAACGACGCCACCACTACACCACCGCGCCACACGCCTATTGAAAATTTGACCCGATTACTGACAATAGCCGTGATATTTTGCACTAGTTAATAGTCTCGCAGCGCATCTCGTACAGAATAGCAGCACTTGTCTGGCGGTACCACACTGGTATGATCAGTCCTATTTATATGATCTCTGTCTCTGACAAAGCCTCCCGTCGAGCTTTATGCACTCTTCGGCCAATGGGTATCTGCTGGTCCCTCGAAAATATAAATAACCATCTCAATTAGTACATCAGTAAGAACTATAAAGCAGGCAAATACGAATGCACTTAATATAGTATTGTAGAATCCGCCGAGGTGATGCTTTTTCTGGCCGTAAGAGGGCTAGAATGTTGTGGGTTCTAAGAATATCGTAGGTCTACTCTGTTGAGAAATTCACCGACCAATCGCCAGGTGGCCAGACTGGCGAACTTGATCGTCGTAATCGTGATCGTAATCATGAGTTTATATAGCGCTACTTTAAAGAAAACTCATCATATGCGCTCCTCGTCTGAGAACACCGAGTGAGAATAAAAAGAGGATGGTTGAATAACGCTTTCGGAAGAGTTAGGTACCAAAGAACGACTAAGAAAAAGGCTAAGAAAACTGCTAGGTGACTTATTTCAGAAGGATGTACTGTAACAGACTAGCAACGACGAATACGGTGTAAGTTCCAACGCGAAAATTTTATATGCATCCCACACTCAGATTATAAAGGTGTCTGAGGCCACAGGGGCAACCAGGTCAATTGGAGTGGCAGAACGAAGGATTCTACGACTTAGAATCGAGAGAACACTGGCACACATGCCCCAAAGATTTTATGTGGGCTCCGCCATAATCATTAGAATCTTTACTTCAGTATATATGCGGGATATTTTATTGTATATGTATAGCCAGTGTAATATATTTTAGGGATATTACTTTCGTATATAGTTCTTTAATAATTATCAATCAAAGAAAGAGTTAATTCGTGGAAAACAATCTCGATTTGAATGACGAATGCACGAGAGAGAGAGAGAGAGAGAGAGAGAGAGAGAGAGAGAGAGAGAGAGAGAGAGAGAGAGAGAGAGACGCAAATTTTCCATGTAGGCCTAAAACACCTTTATTATTTTAGTGTGGCATGCATATACAATTTCCGCGTTGGTTGCCATCGAGTGCAAAGGGCCTGTACAGATTAACTTTAACGCCACTGTGCGATAGCAAAGACCATTAACGACGCCCTTCTGATTTACCCAGGCTTGGTACTGGCACTGGCAGAGTGCAACCAGTGGCGGAGTTAAGTGCAAGAGTGCTCGAAAAGCACAGACATTATAGCCGCACGATGTCGTTGATAAAAAACAGATGTAAAGATTCCATGAAGGTCAAGTATCCCGATTGCCCCTATATATGTGCTGGCGCCCATTATTCATAGTTTTCACATATAGACGCAATCAAGGGCGGATACAGAAATTTTCGAAGGCGGGGGCAAAATTTTCGGTCTTGGGACAAGGGAAATTGTTTGTCTTGGTCGCCGAAAAATTGGATGACTGTTTTTAGTCATCAGTCATCCTGGTTATACAACTCATCCTGATTTCTGCTTTCTGCTTCCAGCATTCCTGAACATCACGTGTATGGTTCTTCGATCCAGGGTTTTAAAAGGAATTTTTGGAACTGTAAAACCAGCAATTTTTATCCACTGTGCCCTTCTTTGGACATTTTCAGTCATTCGCCAGAAGTTTCCCCCACCATGTTACAAGTTAACGGCTGAAAAATCTGACGATCTTTCTTAATTTTCCACTGCACAACCTCTTCGCTTCATTCCGATCCTCCATATGAAATTACCACTAATTCGGCTCGCACTCACCTTTTTAATGTATCTCACTGAACAAGATTGCTTTTACAACAGCACGAATTCATTTGCAATTGCACTCATGGGCGGAGTTTATCAGAGGCTAGGGTGGGCTAAAAAAAACCAAGAAGCCCCACAGTCATGTTTTTACCGTGTAAAAGCTCTATTTTTTCCGGTTTAGCCCCCTCAAGCACTTCCAACTTATGACTTAGAAAAGGTCATCAGCTTTTTCGGCCGGGAAATGTATAGTTAGTTTCCTGAGATTTGAACTTGACGTCTAATAAAATAGGTCATCAAATTTTCCCGACCGAAAGGAAAAACAATTTCGTCACCTCGCCTTCTGGACCAAGTTTTAGTCCCCCCCCAAACATAAACCAAACTCCGCCCATGATTGCATTTTTTTGTACAACTGCACGTTAAAGAAAACCCTGAACAGCACTCACGGTATGTGCTAATCCCGACAGAAAAAGCAGGATTTGAAGCGAGAGAAAGATGAAGAAAGACTGCCAGAGAGAAGGACCGAACGAACTGATGGCAAAAGTCCATTTCATAGAGAGGGAATTCTCTATGCTGACATAGATAGCATCTGGATTAAGACATGGCTGTCCCGACGCGAGAAACAAAAATGTCAAGCCTATCAGAGGATCATGCAGAGTCGTGCTTTTCTGTGGTTGGCCCGATGGTATGGAATGCCCTCCCACTTGAGCTTCGCCTGTTCCATAGACCACTCTCTGACATATACTATGAGCACTTAAAGACCGTCCTATTTGGTCGTGCTGGGATCGGGAGCACCCCTGAGTAGTTTCATCGAAAAGGTGCTATATAAATATTTGAATGAATGAATGAATGAATGAATTAATTAGTTAATTAATTAACCCGTCGGAGGTGAGGTTTGGCACACCCAGAGGTATTCTACTTTAAACTTGTAGCATAAAATGTGGAGCCAGCACAGATTATTTTTTTTTAACTTTGTGTACCGGTATATGAAATACGGACACTTTACCGCAATTTCAGGTATTTTGAACGAACAGTTTTTTTTTTTATCTTGCTGCATATTTAAAGGAAATTGTATTTTTTCGTATGCAAACTATAACACATGTTGATTTCATGGGCCATTCGTTTAGCATGCGAGTGTGCCTTGAACACGCCAATACTGTGTTGATACATGGCATTGAGAAGACTAACGACATGATTACTAAAAATATTTTATCTTGTATTAAAATAAATATGGTTACTTGTGCATTTGATAATGGTGTGCATGAGGACTCAAACTTACATGGGCTAAGTACACATTGGATGGGTTCGCCATCTGGCCATCTAACATGAATTGAAAACAAATATTTTGCTCGTGATAATCGCCTGTTTAGTTGATAATTGATCATAGAAGAATAGTTTAACTCAGATTAATATTTTCCATTTGATATCAAGACTCTGAAATAAAGTTACGTATTGGGGTATGTCACACCCCCACCTCACCTCTGGCGTTACAATTCGTCACCTCACCTCCGAAGGGTTAAAGAGCACCACGTTATTTTATGTGGACTCTGGGTGCGCAGCAGTGAGGACTTTTCTAATATTTTGGTATCTTAAGGACTAGGGGCTGAACCCCAGGAACCCCTGGCAATTCTCACCATGAATGAATGAATGAATGAATGAATGAATGAATGAATGAATGAATGAATGAATGAATGAACGAATGAACGAATGAATGAATGAACGAATGAGCGAATGAATGAATGAATGATTGAATAAATGAGTGAATGAATGAATGAATGAATGAATGAATGAATGAATGAATGAATATAAGTGGACGAAGTGGCCGAGAACGGACGAAGCCTGGGATCACAAAGAGGTCGGTCTCGATGTTTAGAATAATTGCGGGGAAGGAATTAATTGTGTGGGTTGCGGTTGGGTCTGTTCGGGTGTGGGTGGATCAGTCCAGATTTGACGAGGGCTTATTACAACAGAGGCCGCTGCTCTCGACAGAAATTTGTTTGGCGTATTACAGCACTTTTTTAATTATGAGTTATGGGATATGTGGGGAGAGAATTAAAGGTTACTTCGGAGCAAGACACAGTTGAGACTTAAAACCCAAAACAAGAACTCTGAATTGTATACTTAAGAACAGAGAGTTGTTCACTCATGAATGTAGTGATGTAGGAGAATCGAGGAACTTGAGCTGTCAATCTATAGATAGCAGCAGCATAGGGCACAGATTTTACTAAACTGTTGTGCACCCTTTCCTTGTATGTATAATTAAGTATGTATGTATAATGACCAATTATATAGCGCCTTAACAAGAATCTCAAGAAGGCGCTTCTTTCGACTCGTGTTCAGCGCTCTATACTTCGATTTTTTGTTGTTTTTGTTTTTCAAAGTGAAGGTTGACCGTATTTAAACGGTCTCCCTGCGGAACACGGGCTTACAAGGTGTTAACCTGTGCCAGAGGCCCGGTCGGCTATACTCTATAGGCAATAGTACTGGCTATCATTGCACGGATGCTAAGGCAGTAGTAAAGCCCTAGAGCATATAATTTCACTTTGATCTTGACCAAAAGGCCTAGAAGCGATAACGCATGACATATTTCTGACGCTCATAATTTTTTTTATTAACGAGTGTTTAGCGAAATTTACGGGAGCTAAACACTTCCAATTTGATCGAATACGTGCCTTGCAATTTTGCCTAAATAGTGCGGTATATCCAACCTATTTCTGAAGAACAAGAGACATGTTATACGAAGAAGTAGAATGTCCCATATCTAACCTGTGTTAAAGTTACGCGACTCTTGCGCCATTAAGCTTAGCGGCGGACTTGTAGCGTCGTCCGTTGTCATTAGCAACCATTATTAAAACTGAGGATTCAATGACAAAAAGCGCTGAATAATAACTAGTTTCAGGCAATCATAAATTGTAGGCTGTGAAATTACGTAGGTCCTTTTCATGTGGAGCTCATTCAGTACCCAAGTTTTTGTCCTAGGACCCCTATTATATATAATAATTATACACTACAGACCTTGGACCACTCTTATTTGCAAATGAAATTCTGAGTCAATCCTACGCTGATGACCTCCAGGCATAATGTTCACAGCCCAGCATCTGCCGCTACTGATGAGGTTCGAGAAATTTGTGGGGCTATGGAAACCCTGGAAGCCTGGATGTCGTCTAACCTTTTGCGACTGAACCCTATACCAAGACGCAATATATCTGGTTTAGGACGCGTCAACAACAATACTGGGAAAAATTGACGTGAAAGCCTTAACATTAGAGTTTCCTCTTATTACTTTCCCACCTTTTGTGCGGGACCCTGCCAATCACCGCGAAGTCACGATTCTGTTTGATAGCAGTGCAGGCAAATTAAAACAGAGAAAGTCTCCACAGAAATGTTTAGAGAGTCCTTAATAATTAATGGGTCATTATACATTTCTGATTATCCAGTGAATATGGCTCAGATCATCTAGGCCTATCAGTTGAATGCCCATGGAACAAAGGCACATCTGCATTTAGGCCCATAGGATTTTTCTTCCTTGGCAACGAGTTGAAGGTTAGTAGTAGTTTCGGTTTAACGTCACTATGTGGTAACAAAGACCATTAGCGACGCCCTCCTCCTTTATCTAGGCTTTGAACTGACACTGGCAGAGTGCAACCAGTGGCGCAGTTAGTTAAAGGTTATTGGTTGAGTTACACGTTTTACGACATTTAAGTTATTATGCACTAGTCTAACAAGTAATTTCTATTGCGACTTCGTCTGTAGCTGTGTACAATGTACAATTCGGTGAGCCAAACCGAAACCGCTATGCTTAATGCACTGCCGCTTTGATGTCAGTAGCCTGTAATAATGATAGTATCATGCATAATAGCTGAAGACATGACCAATTAATGATTTCTTTTGCAATAGACGAGATGCATAGCACAAGAAACGATTCAATTGGTTGGGAGACCAGAACAGAGTGATGAGCAATAATCAACATGGACTGCTCTATAAAATGCGTATCAATACAATATAATGCAATGAGGCAATGCATCATAATGCAATGTAAATACCAGCATGCTGACAATTAACTTGTATCACGATTTTTTCACTAAGACTTTACGCGGTGACTGAATAGAATAAGACAATATTAAATTAATGTTATTTTTAAATATTATGTAGAGTCACACCATCACGTTTTAAAGGTGTTTAAACGGCGTGTTGCACCTCATTTACAACATCAAAAGGAATTTCAATGAAGCACCAAGTAGGTAAGCGTGCAAGGTCCTCTAATTATTATTGAATAAATATACGATTATATTTTTCATTTGTTATAATATTTGTTATAATAATTGTCATGTGGCTAAAATAAAAAGGTGATTGAATTAATTGTACAGTTATATAGCACAATACAGTTAGAGCGCATTATCAACAAATTATAATAAGCAATACCTGTTTTATTATTCAGAGATTGCCAGTCGCAAGCCATTAAATAGGAGGACGTCATCAACCTGCCAGGTAGGTCTATAACTGTGAAGTCTTCTAACATCATAAATACTGATTCAGTAACTTGCTCTTAAGTGCTGTAATACGCCGAGCAAATTTCTGTCCAGGGTAACGGCCTCTGTTGTCATAGACCCTGGTCAAATCCGATCCATCCATCATCATTGGAGTGCTCGGTAGTACAGTTGTGGTTAACGTGTTGTACTGCGGTCATTACTCAATAATGTCCGAGATCTTTCGTCACCCGCGTTTCCCAAAGAACCTAGCTATTAGCGAGGCGCGGTGTTGTAGTGGTAGGTTCAGTGCCACAGAGCTGGAGGGTTTCAGGTTCGAATCCTCCACAAGCAGCCGGGTATATAGTGACCTTGAGCAAGTCCTCCACTCTCAATTGCTCATGCGCTTCGGCGTTAAACTCCGATGCACTAGCCACCCCTTAACAAACTCGACAATAACGTATTCGCTATTGGTGAGAATGACACAAACGAAAACGACGACTGGCAAATGCCGAAACCAAGCAATTGAAGTCGACAACACTGTATAGCTACCTCTTAGTCTACAGTTTCTTCCTTTCTCTTCCTAACACTTGAAACCTGTGTCTATGTTAAGACTGACCGCCAGTTTGCAACATTGAATAAAGAAATTTCTTTTAAAAATAGCATCACGATAATATGCTTTGAAGGTGTCCAACAAGAACCATCTGTCATCAATTTAGGAATTTCCGCATATTAATGTCGAGCAACAAATCTGATCAATCAATCAATCAATCAATCAATCAATCAATCAATCAATCAATCAATCAATCAATCAATCAATCGATCGATCGATCGATCGATCAATCAATACATCAATCAATCAGTCAATCAGTCAATCAATCAATCAACCAGGTAAACAACCAATCAATCAATCAATCAGTCACTGATATATTATATGTCATTTACAAGGCAGTGACTTTTATTCAATCATTTAACCAGAATCACAGATATTCGTTCCTTGTGGTTTATCGAAGGGCATTAACGATGTCTCGTGACTTTTCAGTGTGTCATTACTCTTTCGGTCCAGAAAATTGTTTGTAAACTGAAGTTTCAGCATATGAAGTTGAAAGATACATATCTTTTTATCCGTTCAACTCTATCTCATGAGATCTTGGAATCATATTTTTGGTCAAATTCTCTGAAAATTTTGAAAATTTTATCGTGATATGTTATCCGGCATTGGAGATATATGAAAAATAATTTGGCTTAATTTTTTTGAATCACGGTGTAGTTATCGTCATAAATCTCTTTTTTTCAAAAGCTAATCAATCATAATTATATACGTCTTACCACTCTACCTGTCACACGGACTGGTACCCCGTAGGTCTAAATACAGGGTGCGCCAAAAAAAGTAATCAAGGTCGTTTTTGAATCGTCAAAAAACGGTGGGTTACCTCACTAAAAGTGATATAACTTTTGTTCTGTTTGATTTTGTTGTTGTAATTAATTTTGACCATTGTACGTAAATATGAATTGCCTTTAAGACGGCAAAGTTTCATAGATATGGGATGAAAACCGTAGGGAAATTACTTTTTGGCGCACCCTGTATATGAGGGTCGATATCGCAATGAAAGTACTCTACCGGAAGTGTAGCATTATGCAAGGTGACTATTAATGGTTTAGATGATTAAGTCGGCTTTCACAGTTGCTACGACTTATTATTCCTAAATTTATTGTAACTCTCAAAACGTCCCAAACTTAGGCTCGTGCGTTGCGTCTTTGCCATTTTTGGTAGCATGACATTGACCCACTGCGCATGCGCGCATGACATATTAAGTTAGCTTACTGACCACAATAAGGCTTGATTTGATTTAGAGATTTGATTTGATTTAGGTGCTATCTTATGGATTATGCATTACGCACAGTCGTTATATAAGTTACAGAAAATATTACAATTACAAAAATTCAGTCTACTCTGAAATATCCAACTGTCAAACTGTTTCAAGAACCATTGACGAGTTAAATGAAGAGTCCTTACTTACTGTCTAGATTGCTTAATTTAACCCAAGCGGGACCAAAATGTGATTATAGATGACGTAACATACAACGTGAACGAGTTAGACACCTTCCAAACGTCTCTCAGCAATTTTATATAAACTAACAATTGCGTCATAATTTAATTTTCTTTAAAAAACGCCATAGTGTTCATTTTTGCACCTTAAATTAAAATGATTGTTGCTATAATACAATGTTAGATATAATTGAAATTTCGTCGATTTCAAAATTCGCAATGAACACTCATTAAACGCGTCACTAAATCACATTAAATTCCAAAGAGATGCTTCGGAGTATTAGACATCGTTGGGAGGTTATGCGATATACAAAACGTTGCTCGGAGAACGACTTCTATATTTTCTTCTATTATTATTATTATATTCGTTTTAATGGTAACAAAAACTGATAGACACACCGCTATCAGGTACAAGAAGCAGTTGATCAAATACAATATAATACCTATAGAATGTCTTTAGCCTTTATTAGGAAGAATGTGTATGTGTGCGTGCGTGTCCGTGCGTGGCTACGGTCGTTTGTGTGTTTGTTGTATGCTTGTGTGCTTTGTGTGTGTGTGAGTATGTGTGTGTGCGCGTGCATGAGTGTTGTTGGTGCTAGATTCGTATATGTTTTATATTCGTATTTTTTACACTTCGTGCAAGCTGTAAGTGGATTTGGTGAGATATCCAAATTAATCTATAAAACGAAGATCATCATCACCATGTGCATAGTCGCCCAAAAGACGTTTGGAGCTGTGTTATGGCTGGGCTGTAGGACGGGCAGGGTAGGAACTGAGGAGGGCTGGCTATGTGAAAAAAAGCTGACATACATGTAGCATACAACGTGAGTGAATTAAACACCTTCAAGACGTATCTCCAAATTCTATATAAACTGACAATTGCATCAAAATTTTATTATATCTTTTAGCTCAGAGGACTCAAACTCAAATCAGCTTGTGGGCCGCATTTGGAATTTATAATGACCCGCGGGCCGCAACATAAAAATATTATCGTGCACGTGAAACTATAGAATTTGTTATGTGCCATAGCAGCACACAATAGCCTATTGTAATGATGATATAATCCTGTAAAATTCACATAATATATTTTAAGTGTAACTTTGGTACTACAAACAAAATTGAAAAAATATATTCTATCCCAATTATTGAAGAATGCGTAGGCGCTATAGGCCTACATGTAAAATAAAAAAAATTATGCCGTAATCAAAATTTAAAATGACTCTAGTTGTTTTGAGTAGGCTATCCTAAACAATGTTTCGAGCAAGGCAACTCAAATTTAGTAGAAGACTTGGAGTTTTCTTAAGTGATCTAAATGTTCTAAGTCCTCCAAACAAAAGCCACCAAAATTATCTTGGCCTAGTAGGAGAAAAAGTACCCGTTAGTGTTCAAAACCAAGCAAATGGAAGTCAATTTGCAAAAATAAACACACGCGGAAGTGACATTTTTCAACACTGCATCATCTGAGTAGACCCGGTAGACAATTATTACGGGGATACTCCTTTTCGCGACACCGGCATACAAACTTCGCTGTAGCATAGGCCTAGGCCTACTTCTGCTTCGGCGTTGCATCGCACTGAAGATCCACTAAATCCCATCTGCATATATGCTTAGCTTATATGATATAATTTATCTGCTGTTATGAATTCTATGTCCATATCAAAAGAAGTAGAAAGCAGTTTAAACCTTTGCTCAACTCGTAAAAGAACTGCAAAATTCCTTTAAACCAATTTCTAACTTTAAAAGTGTAAATAATCAAAAACCAGGCGGCTGTTCGCGGGCCGCATTAATCGGGTTCGCGGGCCGCGTGTTTGAGACCCCTATCTTAGAGGAAAGCTGCATACTCGAGCCTTTACACCCTACCGAACATAATGAGTTAAATCGGAGCAACCCATTTTTCGACCATAGACGGCGAAGAAGCGAAGTGTGTAAACTGTGAAGTACATGCGGCTTCATTTTCTCTGCATCGGCGTATACGAGGTCGAGTAAACAGTTCTCCCTCTCTCCCGCTTGACACTCTCATTGACAGTGTACGAACATTGCGCTCATTTTAACTTAGTTCGTGGCTAAAAAGTCCACCTCTACTCGAAGTCTCGTAGTATCAGTTCCATCATGGATAAAATTAATACCGAGGACGATTATAATCAACTTTGACGTCATACAGCGTCTCTAAATAGATGGCACCTTCCGCGCATATCAAATAGATGTATTAAACACCTTTAAAACGGTTTTCAAACACTTTATATAAATGTCATAGAGGAAAGATGATTGATAAAGTGAAACAGTCTTACCGTTGTTTTGAATAATGTTCCTGGAAACAGATTAATAACTGACTTGTTTGCAATGTGAAATGTATTTGAATTATAATTTTAGCTGGTTTGATTCATTTTAGTATTGAGCAAAGATAAACTTAATGTTTAATCAGATTTATAATTTCCTTGGATTTGTTTCTATCGTTCGTGTTTATTGTTTGTTTGTTTGTTGTTGTTGTTGTTGTTTTTTTGGTTGGTTTTTTTTTTTTTTTTTTTTTTTTAGTGTGGGGTTGCTTGTTTTTTTCCCCAAATAATTATGTAATAGATGAAACAGACATTGAAAAATTTTGCTCTTTCTATTATTGTTCAATGTTCATGTCTCTAAATGGTGGATGAATACTTTGATTTTTATTTTAATGTTGAATATCTAATCCGCCAATAATTTCATTGTTGGTCAATGAATGTTCAAAATTGCTTGTAAACATGCGATAAATATTTGATGTTAATCTAATTAAGTAACCTAGATGTTGTATTTTGTGAACATCATGAAATGTGCAAATGTATAATAATATTGCCATCAAACTTCGGAAAAAGGAAACGAAAACAGAGAGAAAAAGGACAAAAACTGCTGAACAGTTGAACAAAAGTGAATAGACATACGTTAAAATCTTTAAAGACGTCAACAGCCTTTGTAGCTATAAGATGTCGTTAAACTGCTGGTTAATAATAGCTGTTCATTCCAGTTATTTCACACTCTGGATAATAATAAGTTAGACAACGAGGTGTCTCAAATTAAATGCTAAGGGCTCTTGCTGCCGCAAGATCTCGCAAGCAATAAAAGCGAAGAATGCGCTGGTGGTACGATATAGAATATCCCCAAAGTAAAATACCACACTACCAGTTATCAAATTTCCATATTCGATTCTCAATTTCTCACTAAAAACTTTCATGCAGCTATTAAATCCCCGATTTGAACACCTGTAGAACATTTTTCCCTGCTGGATATCTAGGCCTATCTGATTAGGGAGAACGGTGGATCGGCTTTTAGACAAAATAACTCTAATTGGTGTCGGTTTCCATCACCCTACGTCTAAACACCCTTAAAACCACATGCAACAATTTATATAAATAAAGAGAAGATTCTGTAACGTGTGTAACTGGTCTAGTACCTTGCTCTTAAGTGCTGTAATATGCCGAGCAAATTTCTGCCCAGGGTAACGGCCTCTGTTGTCATAGACCCTGGTCAAATCGGATCCATCCATGTAACGTGTGTCTGTCTGTCTGTCTGTTTGTCCGGAATGCATTTCAACAGTTTTTGAGCTTTTCACTCCAAACCTTCACTACTGTGTAGGTCTCGGCATGAGACACAAAGTCGAGGGGTTGGCGATTCTCTACCACCACGGGGGCCAGGGTGGGGAGCGAAACCCCAATTTTTTTTCAATAAAACGCAGCTATTGATCTCAATTTTTTTTACCTAGATAGAGGGCCATCAGAACCACCAGGTTCAGTGGTTGGCGAATCTCTACCACCATGGGGGCCAGGGTGGGGTGGGGCGAAAAACTAAGACGGCAGTTTCTTAAACACCTTCTTAAACGCTTGCATGGTCATTATATAAATGTCGAGGGCAGTTAACCTAATTTTCACGAAAATCCTAATTTCACGGGTGGCGTACTGGCGCAGGTCGGTGTGGTGGGGTGAGGTGGGGAGAGGGTGAGGGTGGGTGATGGTTGGGTGGGGTGAGGGGTGGGGGTGAGTGGGGAATTTCCCCGAAAACCTAATTTCACAGGTGGCAGACCGGTGGAGGTCAGAGTGCGGTGGGGTGTTGTGGGGTGGGGTTGGAGGGGGGCGTGGTGTGGTGGGGTTTTGGCCGGGAGCGGGTAGAATCCTCAATTTCCCGGGCAACGCCGGGTACCCCAGCTAGTTCTATATAAATTGGAATTTTAACGCGAGTACGCGGTTAACACTCTAAGCACTTCACATTGTCCCAACCAAACTTATTGCAAGAACAATAAAAACATTTAATCAAATTAAAATAAGTGCATGCAAAGTGCATTTGATCTGAATCCACAGTCATGTGAATATATTATTAGAATTTAACTGAAAGCAATCTTAGGTTGCGGAAGGTTAAGGTCTAAGTACGTTACCGCTTTATGTAATACGGCATGATATAAAATGCTTCGTAATATAACAGGTGTGGATTGTCGATACGAAGACTATTCGTTATAATTTTCTGTTTGATTTTGCAATAATTCCTGTTGAACACCTTAAAAACGGATATTACCGATGCAATATTTAGAAATTTTTAGCCTCATCGTTGAATTGGACCGTTACATCTGATATAATTTACTAAACAACATTTGAAGTGACCACTAATATGAAAGCTAGGTTTAAGCTAACTCTGCATAACTTTGAATGGTCAGCTAATTATTATGCAAGATCTTTGTTGATTGTCACTTCACCCAGACGTATCCTTTGTATCGCTGCAGGTTGTTCACATGCATGCCATGTTGTCATTGCGACTCTTCTAAAATTATGTTTGAAGTGCTTGTAGAATCATTTTCTGTTTTCATCTAGTTTCATCGAAAGCCACATTTCTAATAACTTAAATTCGCCACAGCTTTACATTATCTGGTTTAACTCGCATTTAAATTAAAGCATTAACAATGTTTTATTTTTACTTTATTTGATAGGCAGTATTTAACGCGACTGTTACGCATAGGCTTCAATTGCCAAAAAGAGAAAAACAATTCATGAAGCGTCTGCTCTTCATTTAGACACCTCTATAATGTTGTCTTCAACAATTATATATATCAAAATTTCTATTGAATTTTATAATAAGTCTTTCTTAAGGGCATAAATATTGAGAGCTATAAAATTTAACACCTCTATAGAACATATTGCAGAATCTAAAATAGGAATAAATTTTAAAACCCCATTGATGGTTTTTTCAGGGGAAAAATTAAATATTATTAATCTAAATAGAAATAATTGAAATGCTGTGGCGTTGGCAGGAATTTTTCCATAGGTGACGCATAATAAGAAGCAGAAGTCTGCATGGAGCATACACAAGAGTTGGGTTTATAATAAACACGTCGTTCCAAAAGCCAAAAACTTTCAGACAAGCACTTTATCAGACTCACAGAGTAGCGTTCTTTTAGCCTCAGCGTAATGCATCATCAAAGACTCAACACTGTTCAATAAATAATTATTACAACTGTTTCAGTACATTGTCTTTAACCCATAAATAGTATTGAATAGAAAGCTTCACTTGTGTGCTAAATACGTGAATGCTGCACTGTAAACAGCAAAACAGCAACAACAAGTTTATTTCAATCAGTTAAGTCTTAGTTTAGCGCTTTCTATTACGCTTCTGTCAGCGATTTTCCCCAATCGGTCAATGACGTCAACAATGCGCTTTTTCGGTTTAATGAACAAGCCAATATCGAACAAGCGAAATGTTAATTCGGGGAAACTGTGCAAAATTTGAGTGCCAGTGAATTACGAATTCGCGAAGAGAATTCTTTCAACTAATGCAGTGGCGAGAAATTAACAGCAAACTTTCATTTTAAACACCTCTATAGCGGGATGACAAATTTATATAAGAAATAATTTAGCCTGATACTTATTGAGTTGTTAATGACGCTTAGTAATCGTTTATAACTTGTAATTGGTCTTAACCCAATTATTTTCGAAAACTAAAAACTAATATCGATCTTCAACAAGACTGGTTTGTTGAACTTGCTTGAATGAATCGTATGTCTGCCAAAGGTCATTCGCAATTTGAAAAACAATTGATCGTTGAAAAGGTAGGTTTATATCAGGGTTAAGGGGTATATACTGCCGCCAGAATGACTTAATGATGAATGATAATCGGAATTTGATACAGCGTTTAGGCTACAGCGCAACACTTTTGAAGATTGTAGAATGTAGATACATGTAGGCTTTATCTAAAAAGATTCCTTCGATTAACTTTCATTGGCTATGCCTGGAAAGGGAAGTATTTGTTTACCATTTATTACACACAATCGAGCCTTGATGTGATAGGCCTATAGCATGGAATGGGCTATACATGTACTACAGGAGCTGCGTCTGCTTCCTGGGATCTTACAGAAGCATTTGTATTCAGCTAAAAATTGCAGTTTTGACATTCTACAGACTTTGGGAACGAGTAATGAGTATTAAGCTTGTATATTATACGCGTCATTGAAAAAGCTAACCAACCATGGCCTTATACCTCTCTAAATTCCTGTTATTGGATCTAATGAAGATGTGGCTTTGTAGCACCATCGGTTGATTCCTTGCGCAATACGTAATGTCCAGAAAACGCTACATAAATTTTTGTATGAACGAATGAATGTGCCAAGGACAAGCTCAATGCGTTGGGTACCTCATCGACTAACAGCACAATTATAGTGTTTGCACCCATTATTCATGTCTAGTAATAACCCCATTCACTTATCATTATTCGTGTGTCCTAATGCAGGACCATTATTGAGTTGTCAAACAAACCGACCTAGTCGATGCAAAAGATAATCGCAATTCTCGAACCGATCCCAAGTGGGTTTTGTTGGACACCTTTAAAACAAATTCACTCGACGTTTTATGTTCAGAAAATCTCTAAATCCATTAGATTACAATGCGCAAATGCCCATTCGACAGACCATTATTAGGTAGGCTATTATTATTGATGCACACATGTATTGAACTTTGGTAACAGAAACTACTTACTGGGTTACTAGCACAATCAGTTGTATGAGACAATCAAATGTACAATTATACTGTCTAATGTATATTAGATCCTTTTTTGTCACGATGTGTAAGACTAAGCGAGTGTCAGATGAACTACTGTATGTTGTCTAAATTTATTATACTTATAATAACTGACAGCATACATGTAAACTCGTTCAACAGAAATCATAATAACTGTAATAATTTTATGTCGACTGACTTGGAAAACTAAGGCAACGCTATCCGTGTGGATCATGCCGTGAGAGGATTTGTGCTGGAGTTGATGAACGATATGTTTTGATTGCATGCGTGATAATTGCAGTCGAAAAGTCGTCGTTGTGTTCAATGTTATCATTGTTGCCTCAACCTTCATCATCGTGATCATCAGAACGAAGATGATTTGCGTCGACCTCCTCTTTTCTGCATGCTTTGGACTGGCACTAATATGCTACGATTATGATTCGATACACTATCGTGTAATGTAACAAAATGAAATATTATTTAATATGATGTGAAATGCTATTTTGCCACATGATATCATATGATACGCGTCATAGAATATTTTATTGACCTGAAAAGAAATGCTTCAGTAAAAACACCAGAAAGCAAGCGAAGCTCCTATGGGATCCCATCCCAGACCATTGAACTCTAAACCGATATTTTCCCGATTCGATAAAATTAATGGATTCATTACTCATCAATGCATTTCTTAGGGCAACATCAGTAAACGAATATTGATGAACCGATTGTTAATGGACAGCAAAAGGATGAGATTCGATGGCCAGCAAAGGTGAATCGACCATGTGAATTTTCAGTGTATGGCGATGAAATAAACAGTTGTCTTCATTTTAAACACCTTTATAACGGAGTATCAGAATTATATATAAAGCGCAATTTTGTGAAACCTTTGATGACATAAAGAGACTTTAGCCCCTCCTCATTATATTCGATTCTTCGAAGCCGCAGTTCGTGCAAATGTAACCACAGGCAACTCTTCAGTGCAGAGCGCAAAGACGGTACCCGTAGAGACCCGAGGTACAGAGCATACGCAGGTAACATTCCTGAGGGGAAGCCGTAGACATTAGGAAATCAGAGCTGATATACTATACTCAATTCGCTGCCGGTTTGGTGTCAGTGTAATGTATCCAGCAGTGTTTAGTCTAAACGTCTCTGGGGTGAGATATGTTCCCCCATGATTGAATTCCCCAGAAAATTTTGACAAAATGATATTGGTTCTTAGTTGCTGTTTTCATCAATGTTCTACATGAAGTGTTATAATAATGTTTATGTGGGGCGTGGTGGTGTAGTGGTGGCGTCGTTGTCTTGAAGCCGGAAGGTTCGAGGTTCGAATCCACCTTGCCGCGTAAGGACCTTGGGCAAGTCCTTCACTCGCAATTGCTCAGCGCTTCGGCGTGAAACTCCGATGCAGTGTCCGCTCTGCATTCGGGAGCGCCTCTGAGTAGAGAGAGCTTGAAGGGTCGCTATAACAAGTACACATACAAACAAAATATACCGTATACTATATACTATTATATGATTTCAATTACATTATTTACCACTATTATAATATAATGCTATCATGTTGCAATGAGTATAACTTACTCTATATAATTATTTGCATAAACACTATTTCTGCCCAGCTCAAAATGGAGATGATATCCCCTCCAGAAAATTTGACAAAGTGACAATTGTTTTAGTCGCTGTTTATCATCGTATGACACGGCAAAAGAGACGGCTGCGTAATGCCGAGACCAAGCAAATGAAGTCGACAATGATGCGTAGCCACCTTTCAGTCTGTCTTCTATTTCAACACTATAAACTTAATATTGTAGCGGGAATCACTTTACAAAGTATTTGTAGACATTTTCTCTCTTAATATTATAATATTATTAATAATTATTGTAGCGGGAATCACTTTACAAAGTATTTGTAGACATTTTCTCTCTCAACATAATTATAGCATCATCTAAATTCGTTTTAGAGGTGTGCAACAAGGACCATCTGGAATCGGTTTGAAAATTGCGACTATCTCTTCACATAGACTAGATCTAACTGTTTTAGCAACTCATTATATCGTAGGCACATTGTGCTAGGTTTCACCAATCAATCAAGCAATCAATCAACCAATAATTCATCAATCAATCAACCACATGAATTTATATAACGCAGTGCAGAACGTGGCGAACTAAACCCAAGAAGCCATCCGGTCAATATCCACAAGAATCTTTAAACTCGACCATTGATCGTATTCAGGTTCTGCCAGTCTCAAGCCTCGACATTGGATGAGGGCGAAGTTATCGAACTCTCAGTTAGGCCTATAACACAGTACTGTCATAGCACTAAAATAGATGAAAATATATTATATGTTAATGCCCGTTTCTGCTGAACTTATTCAATTGGTCTCTTTCTGAAGGTCACCTTCCAGCTATGGTATGGTATGATATGGGATGGCATAGTATAGCACACGTATTGTATATAATTATAGGCTTGACCCCTGTTTAACAGAATAGCTATTATAGAACAACCGATAGTTTCTCGAATCGATAAAAATATGGCCTTATCAACGCATTCATTTGCACGGATCCAACCAACATCAATGAATCGAAATGATAATTATTGACAGAAACTGGACGAGATTCGTCGGCCTCGGAAAGGTAAATCTACGATGTGGATTCTCTCCACCCGGTGCATGGCGAAAATATGAGCGGCCAAGTCGTATTTTAAACACCGTCATAACGTATTTTTTCGATTGTATATAAAGCGTAATTTATAAACTTTTTCGGTGGTTCGCTGGAATCGTCATTCGAGTATACTAGTAATTGAAAGTAACTCAATTATTTATGGTTAAAGAACTAATTTAACGCAATCATCATTGATTCATTAATTGTGAACTTTTCTTTACTGATGCTTCAAGGCGTCTATTCAGAGGCGCTCCCTGCTCTGGCCTATTACTATTAGTTGTCCAGATATATATATATATATATATAAGTTTTCCAGAGACTTCTATCCATATACAGGTTGGGCGCAACTTGAGCCCAGTGAAAAACAGGGTAAATCAGATAATGAGCCAAAACTCACGTCGGGAGGGAGAGGGCCGACTATTTTCCCTTAATCGATAGATGGCGTTATCAACGCAATTGCAACGTGAAATTATCAAGCCCATGATAACGATGAATCGAAATGTTCATTGAGAGAAAACGGACGATGAAAGGCTAATCGACGATGCAATTTTTCTCTATCGGTCCTCTGCGAGAAAATGAACAGTTGAGCAACATTTTAGACACCTTTATAGCGTATCTTACAGTGAATATATAATGCGCATTTTGTTAAATCATTGCTATTATTTTCTAATTTATTTAACAATGATTCCTGTTGAACACCTTAAAAATGTATATCACCCATGCAATATTAAGGAATTTTAACCACGTCGTTCAAGTGGGCCACTTGAGTCTTCCAGAACTGTGACACCCGGGTTAATGGATCCCTATTGAGCCGCGAGGTTTAGGTTTCAATTTATCACACAACATAATTATGAAGTGGTCACTAACACGAACGCTACGCTCGTGACAGAGCCATAGGGATACAAGGGATCCGAGTGGCTGACCTCTCCCCAGCGAGGGACTAATCCAAGCCACAGGGAAAAGAACAAGTCTTCGTAAGTGTAGCATATATTTGTGAGAGAGGGCTCTCATTAAACACCTTTTTAACATTTTAAGCCAAACTCTATAATTTTTTTTGGTACTCAAAAAAGCGGAGAAACAGCAGATCCAAAGTTTCGAGAACAAAATTAATGTATCCGTAAGCTTTTGCGCATTTCTTGGATGCTCAAGCTTACTACAGAGCAAGTATATCGGCGTGCCGGAGCTTCACCGGAGCTCTTGAGTTCCATCAAGGCTCGTAAACTCTCCTATTTCGGTCATATCATCAGGCTCCCTCAGGATTGCGTGGAAAAAGCCATCATGCTGGGTCACGTGGAGGGATATCGACGCAAAGGCAGACCGCGTATTAGCTGGATTGACAATGTTCTCTCTTGGTCTCACCTGTCCGGATCCCATCTCCTCGCCGCTGCACGCGATAGACAGCAGTGGAGAGCTATAGTCCATGCATGTGGCCAACCGTCGCGTAGCGACGTCGGTGATTGACATGACATGACATAATTTTCTTATTTTGACAACAGCAATTATAGATCTGAATATGGTGTGAGTTGACACTATTATGAAATTATGCACTGCTTAGTGTTTCATTACTCATGTCTTCATAAGCGTGTGTGCCAAGGGAGAGGGATCAATAATGCATGCCATTGGGGTATGCGAGCCGGATGTCAAACACAGGATAAAAGCTGACTGGCAGAAGTGATGGTAGCTATCCGGTGTATTGTGTGACCCCAAATTCACGGTTCTCCTCAAAGGAAAGATATACACGACAATGATAAGACCTGTGCTGATTTATGGAGCACAATCATGGACGCTGAGAAGAAGAGAGTATGAGCTTCTGGAGAGAACAGAAATGAGGATGCCACGCTGTATACTCGGGGTCTCTCTAAGAGACAAGCAAAGGAATGAAAACATCAGAAGGAAAGGAGGAGTTGCCTGTATATCTAAAAAGATATATGCGTGAGGTTAGATTGAGGCGGAATGGTCATGTGGAGCGGGCGGAGGATACCAACATCAAAAGAATAATGAAGGCGGAAGTGCAAGGACAAAACAGTCGGGGACGGCAAACAGGACTTCAAACTCCTCAAACTGAGACCAGACGGCGCTCCTAACAGAACCATATGGAGACAATGGATCCGAGTGGCTGACCTCTTCCCAGCGAGGGACTAAGGACTAATCCAAGACAGAAGGAAAGGAAAAACTCTTCATAAGTGTATTGGTAAGAGAGGGAGAGGGCTCTCATTAGACACCTTTTAAACATTTTCAGCCAATCTTATAATTGTCTTATTTGGACAACGGCAATTATAGTGTTAAATGTGGTGTGAGCTGACAGTTACTTTTATGAAAAAAATCCATAAATCACAAATTCACAAAGATATAAATTATTAACTATCTTCAGACTTTGAAATGCGCAAAGGTTCTATTGCTATAATTTTGCCTCCTGTTAGTAACAAACTTTATTATTTTATGCGTGGCGACATAAAAGTTTTTTAAAGATTATAATTATTATCCCAACTAAGGATATAATCTGCTATCCAACTTTTCATAAATCACAATGATATGACAATAATTGGATTTTTGGCAATCATCGAAAGTTAAGATTTGCTCTCCTGAACAAATTCGAAAAGTGGAGTTAGAACCCTTGCACTCTAAACAGACGATATGTTTCTTTGGTTCCAGTGCATTTCCCGAACCTTCTATAAATAACTCCTTTTAGTTTTACACTTGAAAATCTGAATTAATGATAGGAATCAAGCGAATCACAGTGGGGGTATTTTTTTACCCCCCCCCCCGGTGACCAAAATTTGCGCGGGGCCTGGACACGTGCCTTGCGTTCCTAGGCCTTAAAACGGCTCTGAGTCTTAGCACAGCGCATCAGCGATGTCTCATGACTGTCCAACATAATAATTATTATAACCTTTTCAGTACATTGTCTTTAACCCATAAATGGTATCGAATAGAATGCTTCACTTGCAAGCTTATACTAAATACGTGAATACTGCTCTGTAAACAGCAAAATATCAACAACCGATATTATTTCATTTGTTTTTTCAACAGATACACCGGCGAGAAATGAACCGCAGACCTTCATTTTAAACACCTTTATAGCAGTAGCACACGAATTTATAAAAGTCGTAATTTAGTATGAAATTTGTTCCGCTTTACACCTCTTTCAACTTCGGAATATAATCGACTATTGATCATAACTCAATTATTTATGAAAACTAAAACTAATTTTAATATTGTTTGGGAGTCGTCAAACTTTCGAAATGTTGCCAGTGATCACCGCACTAAAAAGGTTGAGAACCGCTGTCATAGGACGACATCAGAGGCGGATCCAGGAGGGCCAATCTGACCATGGGCCCCCATTGAAATTTTGCACAGGATCCTACACAGGTTCCTAAAGGTTTTCAATCAACCTGCACAGGTTCCTAAAGGTTTTCAATCAATGCAGCGGAAAATGTGAGAGAAAAATTAGCGCATGATCCAATATTTCAACAAGCTTTCAGTTGATCAGTCAATGCAAAGAGAAAAAAAGTAGCATATGACTTATGTAAATTTCTTTTTTCCGCCCCTGGACGACGTTAAGTTCTGGAATAAAATAATATATGTTTGCATTGCCATCAACAGCCATTGATGTTATAGGACGACCATACAGCTTTGGAACGATAGCAAATCGTTGATCGAAAATGGGTGATAGGTCTAAGTTTGCCGAAACCAATTATCTCAAATAATATAACTGAACTTCAAAGAACTTGATTGAATGGAATTTTGCAGAGTGTCACTGATATACACGTAACATTTAAATTGCTAGAAAGCGTCCTATACCTTTTCCCCGAACAGCTATGCATTTTTAGGTCTAACGGCGTATTAGCGAGGAAATTATTTGTGAGGTCCATTTAAACACCTGTATAAATGTACTTAAGATGCAATTTACTTCATCAATTGCTTAGGACTTCAATCAATTTAAAAAAAATACATGGGTCGTAGGTTCGGGGCTATAGGGACGGTAGGTCCTAATGCCGGGCAGAAGAAGTCTGGAGAGTAATAACTGGGAACGGCTATTAGCTCCCTAGGACATTATCCCCCTGACATTATTCCCCGGACAAAATCCCTCCCGGACATTGTCCCCCCAGTTAGGACATTATCCGTCAGTCTATAATATCAGTACATAAAAATGATGCACAAATTATAACAGTAGGTCTATGTTAAGTGAATATCTATACATTGCACTTTAGTTTAACATCCTGAAAGAATGTGTTAAGTTAAATGAAGGTTTAGTATGTATATTAATTTTTTTAAAGGTCTGAAACGACGCTAAGAAGTCTACGAAGCTCATACGTAAGTGACGTTAGCAAACCTTCTTTGTAGTCATAACTGACACTAACAAGTAGGCCTACTTATAATACTGTGTACGATTCACATTCGTTCATTTCTCTAATGTATAACTGAGTCTAATTTTGAAGGGAAACGACGCTAATAAGTCTACGAAACTCAGATGTAACCTAACTGACGTTAACAAACTTTTGTTGTAGGAAACTAAACAAGTAGGCTGTATAGACCCTACAAACGATTACCATTCGTTCATTTCAAATCTAAGTCTAGGCCTAGGCTTATTGATACAATTAGGACCTAAATGACATTAAGAACTTTCGTTTTCATGTGAATGCCAGTGACAAGTCTTATCGGTTACGACATTATTCCATGATTTGCACATAGGAGGGGATTTTATCCGGGGAAGGGGATAATGCGCTACGCAAAATCGGGTTGGGGGAGGGAATAATGTCGCGGATGGACTTTTGTCCGGGGGGCTAATGTCCGGGTGATAATGTCCAGGAGCTAATGTCCTACACAGCATGGGCGGAGACCTAGGGGGGGACAGGGGGGGACGGTCCCCCCAATGAAAGTGTTGGGGGGGACGGCCCATGCATTTGTCCCCCCCCCCAATGTTTGAGCGTCAAGACTTTTTGGGGCGGCGAAAATAGAAATATTTCGGCGAGATTTGGCCCGAATGACTAAAAAAAAAAAAAAGGTCAACTTTTTTTGGCGGCGGAAACAAATTTTTTTCCAGATTTCGCCGGTCATCGGAAATTTTTCGAAAATCTCGCGTCTTTCCGTCCCCCCCCCCCTCCAATTCTCGGCCCAGGTCTCCGCCTATGCTACACAGGGAGGAAAGCTATATAGACAGCATGGGCTAGTATTAAATCAATAAATCGTTCCTAAAGGCATAGCATTTTATTTCAGACAAGCACTCAATCAGATTCACAGCGTAACGTTCATTAAGGTTTGGTGCAAGGTATAAGCGATGTATCATGACTGTTTAATGTTTCATTACTGTCTCTGTCCATTGTCTGTAGACTTTCCTTTTCTTACGGATTTTTGGCACCGGGACTGCCCCTGGTTGTGGTTGGATTGTACTATATATGAAAGACGCTTTTTAAATCTTTAATAAAAGAACATAATATAATGTTTTACTTAGAAACTGAATTGCACTGCTGTAGACAGCAAAGTAAGCGCAGCCGATATTTTAAATGTTGAAGTTTCTTTCCAGCATTTGAATCTTAGTTTTTTCTCTCTTTTTCTAGAACGCTTCAGTGAAAGATTTATCGCACAAAGGGCAATAACGTCCCAATGCATTTCTGTTCGGTTCAACGAGCAAACGATTTTGAACGACCGAAATGTTTATAATGAGACATTGAGCGGGATTCTAAGGCTTATGAATGATGATTCCATATTATTGAAATCTTTTCTGAAAGCAGCATTGGCGAGAACGATCAGGCTTAATTTTAGACACCTTTTTAACGTTGTAAATGGAACTTATATGATGCAAAATTTAGTCCATGTTTGATAATCTCTTCCTGATTCGTGCAATGGACTAATTGGTGATAACTCATTATAAAATATACATAATAGAAAATACAGAAATTGAAGCTATGAATATCATGAAGTAATCAAACTTGACTGGTTGAAAGAAATTGCTGCATTTGATTGAACGTTCAGTGCTTTAATATGCCAAACAAGTTTTTTCGAGGGCAACGGCCTCTGTTGTCATATCTGGATTCATCAACAGCCTTTGATGCAGAATATCGGAGCTGCGCAAACTTTAAATGATAAATGGACCTAATGAATATTAACAAGCCTGGAGAGAAGAGGATGGCGACTCAAATCATCTCAGTTATGACACAAGTGTCGCAATACAGAAACAAATCTGTTTGATTTTTTAATTTTCGGCGCTTGCCAATTCGTGAGAGTGCCAGTCTAAAGTGTGAAGAAAGAAGGTGGGGGATGCTAATTCTCATTTCTGTGCCACATTGCCAAATGCATACATTCGGCGCAATCATGAATATAGTGTGAATAATACAGTTATCACGAGCAAACGAGTAGTATGCTGCTTTTAAAACGAGTTAATAAAACGTTGAATAAACAGTAACTGTTTGTCTTCGTTAACGTTGAAAATATGCTGGTGTCACGTGATATTCTATTCCCCATTTAGAGCTATCATGGGGATGATTAATCAGGGGATGAATTACTCTATCCCCCGGATGGCTTTTACAGGTCTAGACTATCTGGGAATAATAAACCATTTTATCAAATTTGTTGAAAAATGCGTAGAACTTAAATTTTATGCTGTAATAAAAATTTTAAGTGACTCTAATTGTGGTGTCCTAAACAATGTTCAGAGAAAGGCAACTCGAATTTATTTAGTGACTCTGAGTGTTTTTAAGTGTTTTAAATGTTCTAAGCGCTCTAAAAAAGCAAAAAAATTATCTAGTAGGAATAAACATTACAGTGAGTGTCATTGTTCAAAACAAAGCAGATGAAATTAATTTACAAAAATAAATACACGCGGAAGTGACTGTTTTTTGCTTTTCTTCATTTGGGGGGGATACGATTAATATGGGGGGGTACTCTATTTCGTGACAGGGGCGCAGGACCGGTGGAATGTCAGCGGGTGGAGAGGCGGGGGTCTTGGACGGTAATCAGAGCATCCGGGCCCGCATTAAATTTGAAGATAATTATACTGAAATACTCCTGTGAACAACAAAGTAGCAAAAACCGATAATTATTTCAAATGAGGAAGTTTTTCTTCATTAGTAGAGTCTTTGTTTTCCTCGCATCATAACGCTTCAGTCAGCCACCTTTTTAAAATAGTCGGTCATAAACGCGGCACCCCGTCAAAATATCCCGGTCAAAACAGCCCCGTCAAAACAGCTCCGTCATAATCGCCCACCGCCATAACAGCTTCGTCAAAATCGCTCAGCGACACAATAACCCCGTCAAAAGGACAATTCTCAGTTTATACCACGAACATTATATAAAAATATTTACTAGCTTACTTTAAGCCTAACTAATTGAACTATTGACTTCAATAATTCATTATCTTTCATGTTAACATTTCTGCGTTATTGTCAGATTGTCTTTTCACATTAAAACGAATATATATATATATATATATATATATATATATATATATATATATAATATCCCCGTCAAAACAGCCCTGGGCTATTTTGTTGGGGACCGACAAAATCGCGGAAGGTCACACGATTTCGCAAAGATGTTATGTCAAAGAAATCGGTGCAAAAGCGCTTAATTGGAAATCGATTCAGAGGTTTTAATGGCAACATCGATAGCTAGGATATAATGATTATCTGAATAAAGATAACAGTGGCAGGTAGGGACAATAAGCAAAGTTACTTCTACGTTATTTTTGTAAGGTTATTGATCAAGAAGAGAGATTAGCAAATAACGGTTCTACAAACGGGTCACACAAGATCTGAGAGCGACCAATTCCGCACTTTGATGAAGCCGCATCGAACCGCCAGAGTATATAATGGATGATTGATCTGTAAGCCTATGAACTCCGCCATCGGTTGTCCTCTGCTAGTGCCAGTCCCAAGTATGGATAAAAGGGAGGGCGACTCTTATCATATTTGACATGGCAGTGTCGATAAGCATGTAACAAGCAAGCATAATAGTATAAGCCTATAAAGTCGAACAGTAGTTATGAAACGAAGCTAATAATAAAATACAGTGGTCATTGCGTTACTTTTAACATTAATTTCACATTTGAGTCATTCTGGAACTGAGTTGTCGGTGGCGTAGCCTATACATGATCGGACTATTTTCACGGAACTGCTTACACAGGCTGTTTTGACGGGGCGTTTTCGACGGGGCTATTTTGTTGGGAACTGATTATTTCGGGGTTGTTTGGTCGGTGGGCCATTATGACGGGGCTAGTTTGTCTTTGGGCGATTATGACGGGTCATTTTTGACGGGGCTATTTTGACGGTCACCCATAAGCGCATTTCTTTTAAGTGCTATTATAATGTGCAATCTAAAATAGAAAAATTATAATTTTAGGAAAAACTGGTCCGATTTCAATGGCTATAGGAATGGCGAGTCCACGATGGAAAGGTTGTCTATCGGTGCATTGGGAGAAAATGAACGAAATCACTTCATTTTAAACACCTTTATAACGTCATAAATAAAATTTATATAAGATGCATTCAATGTACTCATCGCTGTCTTAACAGTGGGTATAGAGTCGACGATAATAGATTATAGGCTTTAGCTCAATTGTGAACAGAAATTAAAGATAACATCAAGTAATTAAATTAAAATGTTTTATTGAACTTGTCCGAGTGGATCGTACGTCTGCCAGAAACCATTCGGAATTTATAAACAGTTGATTATTGTAGACGTAGGTTTATCGAAGGAATTTGACATGACATTTTTACTGCTACCAGGAGTCATAACATAATTATGCCACCGGGTTCATGGGTCAGCACGATGCTATGATTAACGTGGGTTTGACTTATATTATACCAAAGAAAATTATTACTGGATTTGTCTATTGAGGCGACGAAAAGAGTTTGTCCATTGGCAAATCTGATTTGCAAAGCGCTCTACTTACACACCTCTAGAACACGATGTAGCGAGGCTATAATTTTGTAGGCTATATATTCCTAAGCAGTAATTGTCATGTCTTTCATTCTAATGGTTCGTCCCCTAGAACACTATGTAGCGAGGCTATAATCTTGTAGGCTATATATTCCTAAGCAGTAATTGTCATGTCTTGCATTCTAATGGTTCGTCCTCTATAGGTAAAAGGGGAAATCGGTAGACTTCATTGCATCGAAGAAAAGCTGTATAATTGTGATCAACAGACTCTGAAGCAATGCTAACCACGCTTAACTTTAGATTAACATATAATTACCCGGCTTTTTTTCGATGAACGCGAACAAGTCTGGAGAAAGGATACCTGCGACGCTAAATTCGCATTTGTATGAAACGAGATCCCTGGTCATAGTTAGTACCTGCATAACAATTATCAATCATAATTATTCATGTCTAATAAGAACTTTCTTCAATTGACCTAATACAATGCGATAGAATGAGTCGTCAAACCACCACAACTATAGAGTCGATGAGAAAAGATAATCGTAATTATTCTCAAACTGATTTTCGATGGCCGCTGTTGGACACCTTTGAAACATAATGAAACGATGTTATAAATAATGGACATCTCTATAGTCGTTACTTCCTCCGTTGCTGGTCTTCTATTTATTAAGAATTCGTTTACAAGATCCCGACCAAACCTATTGCAAGGCGATGTAGCGACTTGTAAACGAACAATAAGAGTAGCCTACGGTACCGGAAACCAATGCAGCACGTCACGCAGTAATGGCGTCGCATGATCGGACTTCCGCCGATTACACACGAGCCTCGCCGCTGCATTCAACGCAGACTGTTATCGACAACAATCATAATAGTAATAATAATTTTCGTTTAATCAACAATCCGGTTGACAGAACACAACCGGTTACAGTGTACAATTATGCAATTGAAATAATTCACAAGAACGCAGATCACAGAATACACAAATCTTAACTATACTAACTGGACAGACAGCCTGAAATACATGGCGCTAAAAACAGCCTACAAAGCAAATCCACCCAACGGGGACTCAAACTCGTTACCTCTCGCACTCTACGCCAACGTGTTATCCATTACTCAATCGCTCCCCACCCCCATCGTGCAGGCACTTCGGCGCACTAGCGAACAGACTGCTACACCGGTCCACCTGAGAAACCGCGAAACAGAAAACAGCTGTCTTTGCAGTCTCGAAGGGCAGTGATCGCATCCAAGCTATTATAATAGTCGATGCGAAACGATAATCGTAATTCTCAAACTAATGATGATTCATACTGGACACCTTTAAAACAAATTACAAGACGCTATATATAAAGGACATCTCCTCAGCCATTGAATACCAGGGTGATAACATATCGGATACAATGTAATTTTATGCAGTAGAAGTTAAGTCCCTATAAAACCATAGAAAGAGAGGTTGCTGTGTCTGTCTATGCAGCGTTGGCGACTTCACCTGCTTAGCATCGACATTCTTTCTTTCTGTCGTCTCCATCGTCTTGTCATATTCGCACCGCAGTGTACAGTCAATGCACTCATTATAACCGAGTTCGTGAGAGGCGCAGGTGTGGCAGAAATTTCGAATAATACATCTGTCTTTACGACTATTTGAATCCACGATCTCTCTACTGAATTTAGCCACTACACAACGGACTCTGTCCACCGGTGTTAAGTGATATTTCAATTTATGCTGAATGGATAATTAGCCTCTGTTTTTAGACTGTGCTTGAGAAAACAGAGGGGCAATTGGAGGACTGTGAGATGACCAATTCGGTTTCAGGATGGGGTGGGAACAAGAGACGCTATCGCTACATTGAGAATACTAACAGAAAGGAGCTGCCATATTTGACAGGACTTATATATATATATATATATATATATATATATGTGTGTGTGTGTGTGTGTGTGTGTGTTCTGTGGATTATGAGAAGGCATTTGATAGAGTAAACTGGAGAAACTACTACATGTACTGAGTAGGATGGAAATAGACTAGAGAGACAGAAAATTGATAGGAAATTTGAACGTGGGACAGAAGGTAAGAATAGAAATAAACGGAGAGTACTCAATGGAGAATAGACTACAGTCAGCATTCAAATAGAAGGCAAGGTGATAGAACAGGTGACGGAATTTTGCTACCTGTGAAGCTTGATGACAAAAGACGCCAAATGCCATAACGAAATCAGAAGGAGGATTGCAATGGGAAAGGAGGCGTTCACCAAAAGAAGAGAACAACTTCGAGGAAAGATAAACAGAAACCTCACGAAACGAATGATAAAAACATTGTTTTGAGTGTGATATTGTATAAATGTAGTTCGGAAACCTGGACCATGAGAAAAGAAAACATAAAGAAAATAGAAGCGTTCAAAATGTGGACTTGGAGACACATAACAAACGCGGAAGTGCTGGAAAGGATTGGAGTGGAAAGAACTATATGCTAGAACAATAATAGAAAAAAACAAGAAATGGATTGGACATACGCTAAGCGGAGACAACCTGGTAAAAATGATGATGGAAGAAGAAATGGAAGGGAAACGAACAAGAGGAAGACCACGGCAGATGATGTTGGACTCGATTGTGAAGAAAATGGGATATCAAGGACCAGCGGCGACATTGGACAATCAGACCTGCCTAGTGGCAGAGAACCAGAAGAAGGATCGTTAGCGCCGCCCACCTCATTTGTCGAGACCCACCACTGGCACTACCAAGCGGATGGCATCGAAGATTAATGTATGCATCTCAATGCGAAGTCAATAATTGACGATTGTATTTTGCAATGTAAATAGTGTCATGTGAACGACTTCATATTGCTAGAAAGCTGAATGTTAGTGAGGTTGTACAGCACTTGTCAGACACCATTTAATGGTGTCATTCAGATACTACATGTTTCTTTTTTCTGAAAAACATTTGTTTGCAAATAGTAGGTCCATGCGAAAAGATAATCGGAATGCTTAAACTGATTTCTGATGGCTACTGTTGGACACCTTTTAAATACATTAATAAGATGCTATATAAAAATATCATCTACTCGGTAATAATTCATTACAAGTGACGACCCAATTGTAATAATTGATAATTGAAATGTTCCTACGTAACATGCATGTATTCTATTTGACACTGTTTAAAAATGAATCAGTTGTACAACAATACCAATTGCATAGACCGCCGCGCACAGCGCTCTGCTGTCCATGATGACTCAATTTTAATTAATAATTATCAATTATTGGTAGTGGTTTTGCAGATTAACGTCACTGTGTGGTAACAAAGACAATCAGCGATGCCCTCCTCCTTTATCCAGGCCGTGGACTGGCACTGGTAGAGGGAAAAGAGTTGCGGAGTTACAAGTGTGTCGTAACGGCCATAATGTATTTATGCAGCAGATGTCAAATACGTCTCAATCATGGCTGAAAAGGCCGTTAGCGTCGCCCTCCTCAAAATTTCACGGGTGGCGTACAGGTGGAGGTCAGAGTTAGTGGTGGCGTGTTGTGGGTGGTGAGGGATGGGGTGGGGGAGGAGTGGAGTGGGGGTGTAAGGGTGGGGGTGGTGAATGGTGGGGGGGGCTAAATTTGGGTGGAAATTTTTTTCTCCGAAAACTAAAATTTCACGGGTGGCGTACCGGTGGTGGTCAGAGTTAGTGGTGGCGTGTTATGGAGGGGGTGGAGTACGGGGTGGGTATAAATTTGGGGGGGGAAATGTTTTTCTCCGAAAACCAAAATTTCACGGGTGGCGCACCGATGGAGGTCAGAGTTAGTGGTGGCGTGCTGTGGAGAGTGGGTGGTGGGTGGGGAAGGGGGTGGAGTGGGGGAGTGTAGGGGTGGGGGTGGTGGATGGTGGGGGGAAAATTCGGATGGAAATTTTTCCCCCGAAAACCTAAATTTCACAGGTGGCGTACCGTTGAAGGTCGAGGTTAGTGGTGGCGTGCTGTGTAGGGAGGTGTGGGGTGGGGTAGGAGGGTGGTTGAAAATTGGGGGGGGATTTTTCCCCAAAACCATAATTTCACGATTGGCGTACCGGTGGAGTTCAGAGTTAGTGGTGGCGTGTTGTGGAGGGGGTGGGGTAGGGGGTGGGTGGAAATTTTGGAGGGGGATTTTTCCCCGAAAACCAAATTTCACGTGTGGCGTACCGGTGGAGGTCGAAGTTTTTGGTGGCGTGCTGTGGAGGGAGGTGTGGGGGGAGTGAATTTGGGGGAAAATGTTTTCCCGAAAACCAAATTTCACGTGTGGCGTACCGGTGGAGGTCGAAGTTTTTGGTGGCGTGCTGTGGAGGGAGGTGTGGGGGGGGAATTTGGGGGAAAATGTTTTCCCGAAAACCAAAATTTCACGGATGGCGTACCGGCCGAGGTCGGAGTAAGTGGTGGCGTGTTGTGGGGGGTGGCAGTGGAGGAAATTTGGGGGGATTTTTTCCCACGAAAACCAAAAATTCCACGGGTGGCGTACCGGTGGAGGTCGAAGTTAGTGGTGGGGTGTTGTGGAGGGGTGGGGAGGAGTGGGGGAAATTTGTGAGAGACATTTTCCCCGAAAACAAAAATTTCACGGGTGGTGCACCGGCGGTGGTCGGAGTAAGTGGTGGCGTGTTGTAGAGGGGGTGGCGGTGGGGGTGGGGGGAATTTGGGGGACAATTGACGGAACCCGGGCGAAGCCGGGTATAAAAGCTAGTATAATTATAGATCCATCCATCCATCACAAGTATTGCCAGGTCTTGCACTGTCTTCCTTTCCTGCAACGCATCTCATTTAGGATTGCATCTTTTGTGTGGCGATGTTTATCAGGTTGTGCACCCTCTTATCTGTGTGAGCTTTGCCTCCCTCTTTCCACTTGCCTAGGCCGCCGCGCTCTGCGCTCTGCTGTCCATGGTGACTTGATGGTTCCTTGCACTCGCTCTGCAACAATGCAGAGGCGATCGTTCTCTGTGGTTGGTCTAGCAACCTGGAATGGACTTCCCTTGACTATGCGACACCTCCCAGGCTGTTCTCAATTTCACAAACTGTCGAAGATCTGCTTGATCTCGGCCGGGAGTGCATCTGAATAGGCACCTTGAAGAGTCGCTATAGAAATTGCGATTGATTGATTATAATTATTGTATGCTTACAGTTCTGCGCTGTATTGTTCTGTATTTTACCTATTATATTGAATTGCATTGCATTGCAGTGTCTTATACGATACGCACTACTTTGTAACAGCCTGCCTTGACTATGACTGCTTGTCACTCTACTCTGGCCGTGTATTCATTTGAATCAATGTCTGCCTGGACCGACTCCTGCGCTCTGCCGTGCGTTTTAATGGACTAACATGAATTCGATAATTTGGTCATATCACCAACCATATCCAGGAGACATTACACTATCTTCCTACCTGGCAGCGGATTTGAGCCATGGGCGGAGACATGGGCGGAGACTTGGAGGGCTGACGGAAAAACGCGAGATTTTCTTGACGGACGAGAGGCTGAGTGTCGCCCAAAAATTTCCATCTTTTGCCGGTCAAAAATTCTGACGAAATCTCGACGAAATTTTCTATTTTCGTCGCCAAAAAAGTCGATGACCTTTTTAGATTGGGGGGACAAAGATTGGGGGGACAAATGCATGGGCCGTCCTCTCCAACACCTCCATTGTGAACCCCCTCTAGGTCTCCGCCCATGGTTTGAGTATAAATACGCTGCCCAGGTTCGGTAATGTTTGTTTGGTATTGCCCCATCAGACTTCCTTCCTTCCTGTCGTTCCTCGGATATCGAAGGCTACCACAATCTCCGCTCTGTACGAAAAGGGATAGGCTTACTTCTGCTTCGATTTCCACGAACCAGAACTGTGCAGCATCGAGTTTCTATAGTTGTGCACTAGGGTGAAGTGAAAAATGAACTTGAAATTTCAGAATCGGCAGGGTGTGCAAATGTTGGACACAAATGTAAAATATGGATGTAAAATACTATTGGGTTTAGTTAACTTCTTGAGGTGCCTCATCGCCCCAAAATTTACGATATGACAGAATTTCGTCTTAACTGTGTTTATATTAACAGTATTTTTGTCTTTCGCCACTGTTATTTTGCTAAGGTGATATCTTTAGTTAGCACTTTTCATATTTAAGGGATAACTCCAAGAATGGCAACCAAAAAGTCGAAAACAGCAAAATCATCAACAACTGATAATGATTTCAAATGTAAAATTTCCTCTTCATCAATATTATTGAATCTTAGTTTATTTCGTACTAAAACGCTTCATCAGCGATTTTTTTTTCATAAACCACCGATTACGTCATCAAAGTATTTCATTTGGTAGCGAATGAATAATCGATCAAACTGATTCAAAAACTGGGTGAGATCCGATGGCCTATGAAAGACGCATCCGTGAATGGAATTTTGTTTATCGTTGCATTGGCGAGAATATGAACGACGTCGTTTTACACACCTTTATAACGGTATTAACAAGATTTATATAAAGTGCACTTTATGCTTTGATCGTCGCTAAAATCGGCTGAACGAATTGACGCAATTATTTATCATGCAAAATCATTGACAGGACTACATCCTTTTTCGCAATCTGCCAGTTCCAGTTCCAAGAATGGCGATGATAAAAAAACGACCCAGATGATCTATCTTATCACTCAGTGTCGTTAAACTGGAACTAGCGACTAACTGTGACACGTTTAATTAATGCAGCATTGAAAAAGTACAAATTACATTACGAATTCAAAGAGACCACTCAGTAGCGTTATGTAAGATCACGCAACATTATCTGCATGATGCAACAAAGCGTAACGTAATGTAACACGATTGAACTTGTTGTAGCGTAGCTTAGCGCAGTTAATGTAATGGACCGTAATGCGACGTAATGTGCCGCAACGTGATGAAACGTGCGTTAAAAGTGGTGACGGGATGTGGTTTAATGCGATGCAATGCTATGTAATAAAATGCAACATGAAACGAGCCAATGAGTCATTACGAACTGATCAGTGGAAATTTTTTATTGACTGTAAATATTCCAAATTGAACACCTTTAAAACAATTTAATTATTCTATATATAAACGTATTGTTTGTTGTAAATTCAATAATACTGGAAATCCTTGGAGCGTCATTCGATTTTGTAGCAGTACCTAGTGCTGTTTTCGTAATATTTTAATAGACCTGACGTTCTAACTGATCCACTGCTCGAACTTTGGCAGTGCAAGTCCCAAGACAGGATAAAGGAGGAGGGTGAGGCAATTGATTTTTGTATCACGCATTGTCGTTGATCATAAACAACCAATCGTTAGCCGGCTTGAGGTAGATTCGAACCTGCAACCCTACTACTACAAGGCGACAAACGTATATCTGGCAACCTTAAGACCCCATTGACTAGTTACACGTGCATTTTTAGGCAGTTCAGAACGCAAACTTTGACCTTTATATACAGTGCTCCACAGGAAATTTTGAACGATAAATAATTAACCAGCTTTTCGATGTTCTTTAACAAGTCGGGAGAAAGTAGGCAACGGCGACGATAAATTCGCATTTTTATGACACAAGGATTTCTGGTGATATTGACAATAATAAAGTGAATCTTCTTCACGTCTTATAATAACCATATTCATCTGACGTAATACAAAGTAGTATAATTAGTAGTATACATTCGTTTAATTTGAAAAAAAATGTGAAAACTCCAGGTGACATACCGCACCAGGTTACAATCCGAATAATAATTATTTATTTATTGTCATTATTTAAAATCTTCAAATATTATCATTATTAATTATTATTACATAATTATTATGTAAAATAACACACAAAAGTAATAATAAAGTTTAGTAATAATGATGTAACAAAGTAGCGGCAGTCATAAAGCAGGTTAATGAAGTCAACTGTTGTAAATGAAAAGGAGGTTTCTTGAGTCATCATCATGTCCTGCAACAGTGTCGAACAGGGAGGGATGAGTAACTGCCGTTGCTACATTAAACTCCTGCCATGACATGCGTGTTAAATGATGGTGAGATAATGAGGTAAATGTTGAGTTGTCAAACCGCCCCACATAGTCGATGCGAAGAGGTAAACGCAATTCTCCAAGTGATTTCCGATGGTTCTTACTGAACACCCTTAAAATCAATTCACACGGCACTATATATAAAAGAAAATCTGTACATTCATTGAGTTTCTGGATCACGTAATAATGGGTGATGGTTATTACGGTAAGCATAGGTTCACCCAGTGCTAAGACGAGCAGAAGAAACTAAAGACTTAGATGCAGCGGTGGCTCTGGAGCGTCTGCGATTTCATTTGCTTAGTCTCAGAATTAATTGTCGTCTCCTTCGTCGTCTCATGTTTCCACCTATAAGGTACCGTCGGTAAACTCTGTTATAACCGATTTCGTTGAGGGCAGCAGCTTGGGGCACAAATTTTGAAACACTATGAGTCTTTCTGTCTTTACGAAAACAAACTAATGAGATCGCATGGCTTGAGTGAACTCGAAGGTTTAAAAAAAAATGATAAAGCAGTTGATCATTAGAAAGGGATGAATCACACCAACATAGCGTTTTGGCTCTTGCCACAAGATTGTCTTAAAATATATTCCACCTTGTTTACATGTCATGCTAGACGATGTCATGATTAACGTTGGTTTAGCTTAATTACTGAGTGAACAAAAAGCAATTCCTAAAGCGTTAGGCTCCATATAAGATACCTTTATCATGCGTTATTCAAAATGTATATAAGGGAGAATCATTCTGTGAAGTTAGGTTTTTCTACTACTGGATCATCTTGACAAAATCAAGATGTCGGCCGTGTCGTGTATAATGCCTACATACTATTATAGGGTTAAAGATCAACCTACACAGGCACAGGCCCTTTATTTAATACAAGCACCTAATTGCATACATCGATGCAGCGCATGTATACTACCACCTAAAACACGGTAACGCGTCGAAAGATAATCTCTATATCGTACCGGAAAAAGAGTTTTCGATGGCAAGAATTTGCAAGACAAATATGTATACCGGTAATGTAAGGTCACCACTTTATTTGTTTTTTTTATTGCAGAGCAAAAAATGGTTGGTGCACTGAGCCCATAATTAATAAATTATTCGAAAGCAGAAGCTCATTTCAACATATTATGCAGCCACCATAATACCATGTTATAGTCCCTTTCATAACTATGTCTCCAAAGACAAGTGTCATAATGGATAAAAAATTATAGCCTACTGATTGCAATTTACAACTCAAAGCATCGTTAATTGACAATTATAATCAGCACGATTTTGTATGTGCATGTATGTAGCACTCATTATAGCGCTTCTTCAAGATTACTGCTCAGATGCGCTCCCAACGACATCGCGTACACTGAATCGGAGTCTCACCCCGAAACGCATCAGCAATTCCTTATGAAGGACTTGCGCAGGGTCGCTACGCGGTGGCTTGAGGTAGATTCGAACCCGCAACCGTCCAGCTCTAGAGCACCGACTATAGGCCCACCCCTGCAGCATAGTCTCTCCCCACAGTATAATATCAAGTAATATCAGATGTTACGCTTATTTACCAGTTCTTTCAATGCCAGAGTTTCCTAGACTCGTTTGAATAATTACTGTCAATATCGCGTGGAGGTGTTAAAATACACGCGCACAGCACCATCAACATCTTCAAACCTTTATGTAATAATCATAGAGGCAGCCAATGACAGTCACACAGACTTATTTTCTAAGTGAATAAGAGCTTATAATATTTACCGCATAGGCCAAATGATATCCAAAATTTGGGGAACGGACATTAGCCCCCCTGGACATTATCCCCCCGGACATCATCCCCCCGGACATTAACCCCCCCGGACATTATCCCCCCGGGGTAGGACATTATCCCCGCTCAGTATATGATATAATTACCTAAAAGTGATGCACAAAATGTAATTAATGGGCCTATGTTAAATGAATATCTATACATTACCCATTGGTTCAACATCCTGTAGAAATATGTTAAGTTAATTGAAGGTTCAATAGGTATATTATAAGACATTTTAAAGGTCTGAAACGACGCTACTTAGTCTACGAAGCTCATACGTAAATGTCGTTAATAAACCTCCGTTGTAGCCATAACTGACACTAACAAGTAGGCCTACTTACTGTATACGATTCCCATTCGTTCATTTCTGTAATGTATTGAATCTAATTTTGAATGGAAACAACGCTAATATCATAAGTCTACGAAGCACCGACGTAGCCTAACTGACGTTAACAAACCTTTGTTGTAAGACACTAAACAAATAGACTGTATAGGTCCGACACTGTATACGATCCCCATTCGTTCATTTCAAATCTAAGTCTAGGCCTAGGCCTATTGATACAATTAGGACCTAAATGACACTAAGTACTTTCCTTTGCATGTGAATGCCAGTGACAAGTCTTATCGGTTACGGCATTATTCTACGATTTGCACATACGGGGGGGGGAAACTTTTGTCCTACGCAAAATCGGGGGGGGGAATATGTCCGGGGGGCTAATGTCCGGGGGGATAATGTCCAGGGGCTAATGTCCTACACTTCCAAAATTTATCCGTAGGCATGCGCACGTTTCAATTGGTCAATATCTTAGAACCTCACCGCACTATGTGACCTATTAATTATGACGTGATTTATAATGCTTCGTAGATACTGACGTATACGCTGTCGATGCGAAAACTTAATAGATAGTTCTATTGATTTGCAATGGGTTTACGTTGAACACCTTGAAACAAATTTAATCGCGGTTATATAAGGGAAATTTCGTTACTCACATCGCTTATATCGTCAAATATGACTGTCTTACTTTAGGCATAAAGTTTCAGTTGTCAAGATGATAAAATGAAATGTATGGGTTTAACGACTCTTTTTTCATATCGAAGATGATTTCAGCGTCGACTCCACGTTTATATTGCGACCGAGCCACCCGCAGTATGTAAAGATCCGACCGGGGAATCGAACCCGTCCGCCGGTGTCATGAAACGGAGTATCCCCCCTGAAATCTATCCGGTGGGATGAATTAATCTATCCCCCCGGATGGAATTAACTGGTCTATGCTATCCGGGGGGATAAACCAGTCTATCCCCTTTTTGAAAAAATGCGCATAATAAAAATATTTATGCTGTAATCAAAATTTAAAGTGACTCTAATTGTTTTAAGTGTCCTAGGCAATGCTTAGATAAAGGCAACTCGAATTTATTTAGTGACTCTGAGTGTTCTTAAGTGTTTTAAATGTTTTAAGTGCTCTAAAAACAGGGTAAAACAAATTATCTAGTCGAAAAAAACATACATGTTAGTGTCATTGTTCAAAACAAAGCAGATGAAAATTAATTTGCCAAAAAACTACACGCGGAAGCGGTTTTTTCGACTTTTTTAATTTTGGGGGGATACAATTAATACGGGGGATACTCTATATCGTGACACCGGCGCGGCGAGCGGGCTACAACCCACTCGGCCACACAGGATCCTCAAGATGATAAGAGGAGTCTCTGAATATATAGCCTGAGATAATGACACTGAAGTGCTACCGTATTTGCATTCATGTGAACCCACGACATATCGATTGACATTTAACCACTACACAATGGATTGTGATCATCGGTGCTAAGCGACAAAGATATCTCAACTATGGCGCAAATGGTCGCCCTCCTCACTTGTCGAGTGTTAGACTGGTACTACCAAGCGGATGCCATCGTTGCTTAATGTATGCATCAAAATGCGACGTCAATAATTGGTGTGTTGTATTATATTATGTAACAAGTAGTCATAATATTGAGCAGGTATATGCCTAGATCTTTCAAACACTAATCAACCACATAGATCTGCTTCTTGGTATCCTGTAGCCTATATTGACATCATCGAGACAATGGCAAAAACACAGTCTACATAGAAATATCTAACTGTGCAACTGAATTGTACAAGTGGCGTGCAACATGGACGAGTTGAACACCTTCAGAATCATTTCCTTCAATGATATAATAATTATAATGAAAATTTGGACAAAGTTTAACCATGTCATATCTTGTGTCGGTTCAGTTCAAATAATTATTCAAGAGCAGTAATAACAATAATCAGATTAAACTTTATGTCGACTGCGTAGGACTTTGTTTTCATACGTAATATTAAGCTGTTGTACTTCTTTAAAAAGCTAATCTACCGCATAGATCTGCCTCTGTGTCAAACGGATTGGTATCCTGTAGCCTATAATATTGACATCATCAATACTTGGTTTTGCAATGCCTGATACTTTGTGCATTGCATACAGGCGTAGTAAAATTTATCAATTAAATGGCAAAACACAGTTTACATTGAAATATTCAACTGTGCTACTGATTAAAGAACCTCTTACGGGTTTGTAAATATATAAATTAATAGGACATGCCGGCGTTTTATGCATCATTACTCATTTTAGTTTTAAACTTATTCAATTCACCGAAACTCGCCTGAATTTCTAGAAGTAGCTTGCAACGTGGACGTGTTGGACACCCTTAAAACATTTCTAAAGATGGCTATAATAGGGACAAAATGTCCAACTACGTCGATTTTATTGTTGTTTCAGTTAAAGTATTCAAGAGCAATATCATGCCAACAAATTCAATTTTATGTCGACTGCAACGGCATTTGTTTTCGTAAGCTGTCATAAAGCTGGGGTAACGCAATAGAAGAGAATGGTTTCAAACGCTTGTTGAGCTCCTCTGAGTAGATACAATGATGTATATCTTGAATAAGCGCCATATAAATTATCAGAATGAATGAATGAATGAATGAGAAAAAAATGAATGAATGGATGAATGAATGAATTAAATTTGGCAAAGAAAGACCAAGAAATTCATTACGGAGATCGCTAGGCAACTTATTCCAGAAAGATGAGCCGACCATGGTGTACGTGAGACAACTATTTTGGCGGTAGCGCGACTGCAATGTCCATGGAGGCACCCGACTTCATATCCCCACAACTGTGGCTACCAAACAGTCCAAACCTCAAATCAGTTGAATATCGAATCTGGATTGTACTGGAGGAGCGTGCTTATCGTTACCGTATTCGCGATAACGGTCAGTTTATTACGCGTTGAGTGGAGGCTGACCACGAGATCATCGATCAGGCCGTCAAAGAATAGCGTCTACATCTACGGTCGTGTGTCCTTGAACAATGAGGACATTTTGAGCAACAGCTCTAGCTGAACTTGACTTTCGTATGGCTCCTGTATTGTGGAAATGTCTCCATTTCGTTAAACCTCGGAGATTTTTTAAATATTTAATTAAATTGCAGTCGCGCTACCGCCAAACGCCATAAACAGTCTTGATGGAAAATAGCAACGTTAAACTCCGAAGTAAAAAAGCTTACAGTTTGCCTATCTAAAAAATGTTTTTCAGCGCTTGGGTCGATGACCTGAGTGAATATTTTTTAGCCTATTGTTCAATTCATGATGTCAACCGTATAGCCATCAGTTAAAATTGCACATGTAACTAGTTGTCCCTGTTAGTGGGATATTCATCCCTTAGGGCCTTCCTTGTTGCCATCCGATTATGTGAAGCATGTTATACTGTGTCCATTGTTTATGGTTGCAATAAATGAATTGAAATGAATTGAATAAAATTGAATTGAAAATGTTATATCGACGTTCTGGCGCGATCATGAACGTCTATGTGTCAGTATAGCCTAAGACACCTTCATAATCTGATAATGAAATGCTTAATTTTAAGAGTCACCCGTTGGAATTCAATAACACTGTGTCCCAAGGTGGCCGTAAGATGTCGCTGGTCATTAAAAACGAAGAACTACTCGAAAATAGTTGTTGAAACCAGCGTTGCCACTCCTTGGGTTTTTTCACAAGATCTTGGGTTTTTCGATCCGAACTTGGGAAATGGGTTTCTTTGGGACGAACTTGGGTTTTTTGCTTGGGTTTTATTTTCGACCCAAAAGGGTAATTTTTTGACATTTTCAAATTTTAGACATTTTCGGGGAATTTTAGACATTTTAAGAAAGATATGTGTCGGATGACTAAAAAAGTCATCAGAATTTTCGGACGGGAAATTGTGGACATTTTTCGAAAGATTTGTGTCGGAGAATTTTTAACATTTTTAGGAAGATTTGTGTCAGATTACCTATTAAAAAAAGGTCATCAGATTTTTCGGCCGGAAATTCTGGACATTTTCGAAAGATTTGCTGAACTTGGGTTTTCTTGTTTTTTTTGCCTCTCCAACTTGTTTTTTTCTCCATTTTTTAGAGTGGCAACGCTGGATGAAACCTGTAAAGATTTCAGGAAACGCAAGTAAACCACTGTTGCCATTGTGTGCGGGCGCCCATGCTTTCAACAGTTTTTATATCTAGAAGCAATGCTGCTTGGTTGGAAGCACCTAAAGCAATGCATGGTCTCTGTAGCTGCAGAACAGAAGAAGTTAAAGAAGAAGTTAAATAAGAAACTGATGATTACTGGGACACTTGTCGTTCTTCAGGAAAGAAGTGTAGCGTAACTCATTGCATTATGCAATGCGATGCAGAGCATGAGACGTTATATAGCTCAATGTGATTAATGTTGTGCAAATGTAGCATCAATAATTTGTGTAACATACATGCAACATAATCCTACGCGATTTAAAGACTGTGATGTAGCGCTGTGTAACGTAATCAAGAGCATCGCCATGCAACGTGACGCGCTTTAATGTATACGTATGACTTTGTATATGCACGTATTGTAGCGTTCCTTCAAAAAACTATTCAGAAGCGCGGACACTGGATCGGAGTTTCATGCCGAAGCGCTGAGCAATTGCGAGTGAAGGATTTGCCCAAGGTCTTAACAAGACGACACGACTTGGATTCGAACCTGTAATTCTTCGGTTGCAAGGTAACGAATATACCCACTACACCACCGCGACCCATAAAAATATGTAGCTTAAAGAGACGTTGCACGTTGTAACTTGATGAAAACGCAGCGTAACTTGACGTGACGTAATGTCATAATTTGATGTTCTGCGATGTAATACGACATAATGTTGCGTGATTCGGCGTTATTTAATGTGTGGTATAATTGCACTTACAATGCGTCTTAACATTCAATGCTTCTCACTGAACACCTTTAAAACCAGTTCTCTTGAATCTATAAACAATTGAAACTTTGTCAAAGCGTTAATAATGAATAAGAAATACGGGAACCTTCGCTCGAGCATAAATAATTATCTCTGCACAGTGCCACAAGGAGTGGTGCGAACCTTTGAAACCAGTTAACGGTAAGGACTGTGCAGGGGCCGAGAGCCTACGACCGGATCGCAACAGCATGGTGACTCCAGTAGGACGAGTGACATTACGCCATTAATCCAGGTCACATCCATCTTCACTTCTGCATTGCCCGCCAGCCTTTAAAATCAAATGATGTCTTTATTCATTCATTCATTCATTCATTCATTCATTCATTCATTCATTCATTCATTCATTCATTCGTTCATTCATTCGTTCATCCGTTCATCCGTTCATCCGTTCATCCGTTCGATTGATTGATTGATTGATTCATTCATTCATTGGATGATTCATTCATTAATTCATTCATTCATCCGTTCATTATTTCATCCGTTCATCCGTTCGATTGATTGATTGATTGATTGATTGATTCATTCATTCATTCATTCATTCATTCATTGGATGATTCATTCATTCATTCATTGGATGATTCATTCATTCATTCATTCATTCATTCGTTCATTGATTGATTCATTAATTGATTGATTGATTCATTCATTCATTCACTCATTCATTCATTCATTCATTGGATGATTCATTCATTCATTCATTCATTCGTTGATTGATTGATTCATTAATTGATTGATTCATTCATTCATTCATTCATTCATTCATTCATTGGATGATTCATTCATTCATTGGATGATTCATTCAATCATTCATTCATTCATTCGTTCATTGATTGATTCATTAATTGATTGATTGATTCATTGATTCATTCATTCATTCATTCACTCATTCATTCATTCATTCATTGGATGATTCATTTATTCATTCATTCATTCATTCATTCGTTGACTGATTGATTCATTAATTGATTGATTGATTAATTCATTGATTCATTCATTCGTTCGTTCGTTCATTCATTCATTCATTCATTCATTACAAGAATTTTAGCCCCTTCGTAACGATTACTCAGGAGCACCTCGATGGCTAAAAAACAGTTTGGGATGTTCATAAAAAGAGTCTGAGCTGATCTGTCGCTTGCGAATAAACTGCTTCCAATGATTTCACTTTCTCAAAATATCATGCACAATTGACGACTTACCAACTCACTCACTAAAATCGTATCATTGCGTATAGTCTTTATTGTTGAGTATGATATTCATCGCTTCTTTTTAGAAACCTTTTAACCGAGTTCTGCCGACGCTATATAAATCTTATGAAGAGCTTATCGTTGAATTAGAATCAAATATCCATCAAACATAGGAAAAGAGCAACAACTTAATGTTTATACTGCTAGGCAGTGAAGGGTCCGAATTGCCTTCAACTTCACTTAATTTGCATCGACATACGAGGACGAGTGTAAAGCTCCCACGTCCCCGCATGCTATTCCTTCCGACAGTGTGCGGTCAATGTACTCATTTGACCTGGGTTCGTATTGTAAGTAGATAAGTAAGTAAATAAGAAAGTCAGTCAGTACGTATGTACGTATATCCTCTATTAACCACCTGCATATCCACGTTCTCGTGTAAGAAGCCTGTGGCGGCGCTAGGGGGGGTGGGCTGGGGCTAAGCCCCCCTACAAGAGGCTCAGCCCCCTAAAAAGGGCCATCCGAATTTTTTACATTGAAATAATTATCCACGATTTTCGGCTGACAACTAAAAAAAGGTCCTCAGAAATTTTGCCGGCGAAAATGGAAAATTTTCATGAGATTCCGGTCGATGACTAAAAAAAAAGGTTGTCAGAAATGTTGACGGATGAAAATGCGAAATTTTCGTCGCGAGGCTTCAGCCCCCCTCGAAACTGAAATCCTGGCGCCGCCACTGAGAAGCCTATGTCTTCACAATAATGAATTGTCAATATGAGTATACTACGCCCTAATTATAAACGTCTGGCTGAAAAATTATCAGCAAGAAGCAGGCAACGTTCGCTCGATAGTGGCCGCAGAGAATATAGGTTTTTTTTTTCTTTTTTTTGGTATCTGGCGCAAAAAAGCATCCCTTTACTTAGTCTCCTAGTATCATAGTTGTTTTCCATAATTAATGTACAACATAGAGTGGGACAATAATTGCTGAAATCAATGCATAATAATTGATAAATTAGTGTTGTAAATTATGGAATCCTGTCTCGCGGAACCATTATTATGTTCCTTTGAGTTTACCTATTGACAACCTGAATACGAATTTGTAAACTGTACGCTTGTATTACTTTGTGGTGGTGGTGGTGGTCAATAAAGAAGATTGAGGTAGGGCCACATTGGACACAAACTCAGTCACTACCGTAATCGAATGATCGATAAGCGAAGAGTTAATTCGGAGATTGTGAACTAGATTCGAATGCCCTTAGAACGGCGAACGTGCGAAGGGAACTATTCTATGGGCGTATTTGCGTATAATAAATCGCTGGGATATCAAATGTGTTAAACACCTGCATGAAGTAGACTTAAAAATTTATATGTATTTGATGAGCAAATTTTTCCAACTATGATAGTACATTGCAAAAAGGGTTCCCTAAACAGCAGTTGTTCATTTTCTGACATTGCCAGTCACAGTAATAATTGAAAATTGAGGTGAGGCGATGTTAATGATCTGTACAATTGTGCAGTGTCGTTACTGAAACTGCTACTATTTATAGCATTTTGAACTTCACCATCAGTGGTGAAAATCAACTGTTTACATGCATTTTTTTAAAAATCAGTGTCCAATGGAATCAAAACTTTTTTCAATTCAAATAAATCAAATATGCAGGACGAAATTAGTGAGGAAACGTTCCATGAGAGTGAATTGGGGAGTGTATTTTGAAGCTATTCGGAGGTGTCACACCAAATCGTCAAAAACAGAGGATGGGCTCACAAAAAGTGATATAACTTTTGTTCTGTTTCGAGTATTTTGATGAAATTTGCCTATTGTGTGTAGATATGAGTTACTTTTAGGCCGTAAAACTTGATTCAATTTTTTTTAAATTTTTGGCTAAGATAGCCGCAAGAAACAGTAAAAATTTTGTTTTGCCAACCCTGTATATAATTATTACTGATAAAACATTACAGAGGTGTTTTATAGCGATCTTGCGGTTCCATTTTAAAACGTTTCTTATCCAAGCACCATCCGACGTAACACTGTGTCTGTTCTACCACTTTACATGATGATAACATGCAACTTGTAAGTTCTCTGCAAACTGATGTTTCGCATTACGCGTCCGTTATGGTAAAAGTCTTAGCCATGAGCGACATTTTGATTTGTCAAGTATATGATGGATTGGAAGAATGCAAATGTGAAACATAATATCTTTTTTTTTAAAGGATCAGTTAACATCGGTATGAAAAAAACGCTTTAAGACATCAGATTTAAAATTTACAATTTTGTTCCAAAAAATCAACATCACCATGTAGCACGACAATTAACTCAATTACAATATATTAATCATAATAGTCTTATTTTCTCATATTGGACAATCCGGTTGGCAGACCGCAACCGGCTACAGTGTACAGTTATGTGATTGAAACAATTCACAAGAACACAACTCACCGAAGACATGTATCTTAATTAAAAAAAACAAGAACAAATAGTCTGCAATACACAGCGTTAGTGGCAGACTACAAAGCACGTCTATCATACGGGGCTTGAACTCTGGTACGCTGATCTCCATGCCAGTGTGTTATCCAAGGCGCATGTTGTTACGTGCAACTTGTCTGTCACAAATAATGAAAACATTTAAAATCTGACGTTGGAATATTCAGTCGTATATCTGCTGGTAAAGTAAAAGCATCATAATAAACTCGAATTTGGTGTTTCTTTTGTTGGATTATTGGATGGATGGATCCGATTTGACCAGGGTCTATGACAACAGAGGCCGTTACCCTGGACAGAAATTTGCTCGGCATATTACAGCACTTAAGAGCAAAGTACTAGACCAATTTTTTATTATTGGATGGCATACTGTTTTCTTATATATTACACCAATGCCAAACGTTTTGAAGGTATTTTGAAATGGAACTTTGCGCAAATTAATAGACGAATTTTTTTGAAAAGTCGACAGATTTATTTTCACATAATCATATTATGTAATACCGATCAATACGCGTTAATCGTATAATATACTAATATACTATATTATAGTATCTTTATTGCACGTAAACATTGTCTCATATTTAACCCTCAGGCTACCAAGCTTTTTTGTAACACTGACTACCAAGGGGGGGTGGTTACCTCCCCCCTGGATTTTGGGTTGGGTTTGAGATATCATAACTTGTAATACACCATTTGATTCAGCATTCATTTCTGCACAAAATGGTATATTTAGGTTTAGAAAATATGAATGCCCCTCGAAATTATGAATTTTTTACCATGGGTACCCGTCGATTCCACAAATGTATACTTACGCATAGGAAATATATTAGATTCTGTGTGTTTTATACATGATTTATATATAAAAGGTAGTTTACATATAATAAAGTCCAATATTCAACTATAAAAACTAGTAATAAGTCTGTTTTATGTTCAATCAAAACAAAAAAACATGTTTTTGCCGCTGAAAAACGTTTACGCACACATTTCGGCTTGCGTTGTAAAAAAACCCAACATTTTCATACATTTTAATTTATTTTGAGCACTTCCGGTCATCAAAAAACAAATTATTTAGTATCAGAAAATATCCCTAAATGCCCTCTACAGAATGGCATAATTTATTTCTATTAAAAAATAAATTATGGATAAGTTATAATAGAAACAACATGACAATTGTATGAAAATAAAACACCTTTATATATATTTCAATTTATTTTGAGCACTTCCGGTTGTCAAAAGACAACTCATTGAGCATGGAAATGTAGCCCCACATTCCCTCTATAGAACGGTATAATTTGTGTATCTTAATATTAAAGGGCGGAAAAGTTACAGACGATATTCTAGGGGGGGGTGGTATCCACCCCCCTGGTACCTTTGGTATATCGGGTGTAACTTTTGAACGGTAGGGGGCATCATCAAAAGTTTTACCTCAAAATGTGTCCCAATGAACCCTCTACAGCTACCAATTTTTTCAAAATTTTATTCCCGACGGAACGCGTTTGATTTGCGAAAAACCTAGGGGGGGTGGCAACCACCACCCCTTAGTAGCCCGAGGGTTAATGCATCTGGTGACGGTTAAAACGCCAGTGTCAGTCGGTAAAATTCCTATCTGGCTTTGTTTCTACTGATCAACTGTCTACGAATTCTGAATCAGTGAATCGCATTTGGTACACGTTCCAATTCTCACAAGCAACTTTTTAAGCTGGCTTAGTTTAGTAACTTTTAATTAGTCTTATCCTTCATAAGTGGTTGTGTTATCCGCAAGAGTCGATTATTTCCTATTATCAATGAATCATGTTTCGTAACGCTTCTTCAAATGGACAAACCTAGTCGAAGCGAAGACTTAATTAATCATGGTTTTTCTATTGAACCTTGATTTACATTAGTTCGTGTTAAACACCTTTAAAACAACCTTTTGCAATGCTATAATACTGGAAAATTTGTCAATCAAGTAGTTTAATAGGCGTTGACCCTCCGTTAGACAGAAGTTTCAATTGTTAAGAGAAGATCTGCTAAAGCTTGGTGGTAGAGATAATATGGACATGAACTATTAGCGACTTCATTTTCTTAGCCTCAGTGTATGAGGTCGGTCAACCTACCAGTCCTCATGATCTTCGTGTCATATTCTCACCAATAGCCTACTGACATTGCACTTAACACAGCCGAGGGTGCGCAGGTGGAGGACTTATTTATAGCCATACGTGTATCTGCCTTTGCCTTGATTTGAACCGACGACCTCTCGATTGACATTCAACCCACAACACAATGGACTTGATAAAGGAGGAAGTCGATGCAATTTATTTTTATTTTATCACAGGGTGTCGCTGATCTTAAACAACCAATCGTTAGGCGGCTTATCTTCGAAAATAATAGACTCTTCTTTAAAACTCAAATATTTTATGGAAATAAAAACTAGTTTCAAGAAATCGCACTGAACTAGCTTCAAAATGCTGCTTAAGAGGATTCGACAGATCTGTCAAATGCGATTTCGTGAACAGTTTATCGTAAGAAAGCGAATTCTACCGAATGACACCCACATTGTGCTTTAACTGTTACCTGGTGAAATAGTGAAGTAATTAGCCCATTCCATCTAACTCCACCATTGGTTGCACTCTGGCATTACTAGTCCCAAGCCTAGTTAAAGAAGGAGGGCGTCGCTAATGATCTTTGTTAGTTTGTTACCACACAGGGACGTTAACCCTCGGGCTACCAAGGGGGGGGGTGAAGGTGCTCGCCACTCCCCCTTAGGTTTTTTCCAAATAATTCTTGTTTCGCTTCGAATAAAATGTTGACATTTTAAGTACATGTAGCTGTAGACAGTTCATTTGCACATATTTTGAGGTAAAACTTTTTCATGGTAGTCCATACCGTTCAAAAGTTATACCCGATATACCCGAGGTACCAGAGGGGTGGATACCACCCACTTAGATTATCAGCTATATCTTATCCGTCATTTAACATTAAGGGACACAAATTATACCGTTCTATAGAAGGAATGTGGGGCTACATTTCGGTGCTAATTGAGTTATTTTTTGACAACCGGAAGTGCTAAAAATAAATAAAAATGTATATAAATAGGTTTTATTTCCGTAAACATTTCTTGTTTTTTCTATTATAACGTATCCAAAATTTATTTTTTAAGAGAAATAAATTATGCCATTCTATATAGGGCACGTAGGGCTATTTTGTCATACCAATTAATTTGACTTTTGATGGCCGGAAGTGCTCCAAAAAAGAATTAAAATGTGTGAAAACTTGGGTTTCTACAACGCATATCGATATTTCTGTGTAAACCTTGTCAGCTTCTAATGAACTTGTATACATGTATGTATGCATACATGCATGCATACATACATGCATGCATACATGCATACATACATACATATATGCATATATGCATACATGCATACATACAAATATACATACATACATAATTACATATACGCGTGCATACATACATACATACATTCATATATACATAATTATATATATATTTACAAACATACATACATACACATACAAACATGCATGCATACATACATACATACATACATACATACATTCATATATATATATATATTTACAAACATACATACATACATACACACATGCATACATACATACATACATACATACATACATACATACATACATACATACATACATACATACGCACACATACATGCATACATACATACATACATACATTTATACATACATATATACATGCATAATTGTTAACACACATGTTCAAAACACACAGAATCTAATATTCTGTCCATGCATAAATACACGTTTGTGGAATCAAAGGGTCCCCAGGTAAAAATTGTATAATATCGAGGTATATTCACATATTTTTAAACCTAAGTATTCCATTTTGTGCAGAAATGAATGCTCTATCCAATGGTGTATTGCAAGTTATGATGTCTCAAACCAAGCCCAAAATCCAGGGGGAGTAACCACCCCCCCTTGGTATTCCGTGTTACAAAAAAGCTTGATAGCCTGAGGGTTAAACTGCAAATACCACCTACCACCATTCCATCTCGTTTACAAGTGGATAGGTTGCTATTTTTAAAGTTGATTTATTAAGCTACTGGAAAAATAAATGCAAACAATTCCCATGTCAATTTGATTCTCGAAAGCTGAAAGAGAATTTTTGTCTATTGTCCTTCTCGAAAAATCTTACTTCAAAGGACTCGTTTCTAACTACCTTTAAAAGGTTTGGCATCGACGCAATATAAAATTTATAGTATAAAACTGCAACAGATCCACAGCGCACCGTCGTTTACGGTTTGAGTTCAAGGTTTTTAGCAGTTATAAAATAAGACATCGAATTACTAAAATGAAAACCACGCCACTGTTTGCACTCACCAGTGCCAGTCTCAGGCCTGAATAAAGAAGGAGGGCGTTGATAATGGTCATTGTTGCCACACAGTTACGTTAAGCTGGTACTACTACTACTACTACTACTACTACTACTAATCTGAAGAGCATCGTAACATACAACTATACAGGGTGGGTAAAAAAAGTGAGAACATCTTGCAACAAACGAGTTATTTACAAATATAATTAAGTGAATTATATTTGTTTCATGTATTGTTGTTTGCCAGGTATTTTGCTAATCAGAAATCATGTTCAATGTGTCCTCCTTGCTTCTCAACGATTTTTTAAAGCGTCGACGCCACTGATCCTTTATACGTACTACTGTCAATAAAGCACTGCCCCAGATTTCTTCATTCTTCGATTACTGCCAACTTCAGCTGCTCAACAGTGGTAAATTTTCGCCTAAGGTAGACTTTTTCTTGCAAAGCACCCCATATGGCATAATCTACTGAGTTTAAATTAGGACTGTTCGGTGGCTACATGTCTGGCTCGATGAAGGTAACATTCTCCTGACGAAGAAAGTTGATCGTATTTCCGGCTGTGTGAGATGGACCTCAATCAATGACGTCATCAGATCATTTCTTTCGATTCTATGTACAGAAAACGAATTGATTGATTGACTCCGAACTTTTATTTTATCTCCTACTAACTCTCTTACATATTCGACGGAGAGCATTGCATTTTGTAGGTCTGTCAGCGTATTAGCGAGGAAGTGGAACGCAAACTCCATTTAAACACCTTTATTGAGCATTTGAAGGAATTTATATAAAAGAAAATTTCATTTATCTATTGCCTTTCAATGGGAAGTAGTTTATAATTATAGCACTTTTTGCCATAGATGCGTATAAAATTATAATGCGAATGAGGTGTCTGAATGGAACTTAGGCCTACATAGAGATGGGCGAATAATTATTGTAACTGTAGGTGGTTCAGTTTTCCGTAGGCACAAAGCATTTACAAGTTCATGATCAGGTTCACAGAGTAGTCTAATGATCTTTCAGGTTTAGTGCAGTATCGATGTATGATGGCTATTTAATGTTTCATGACTGTTTTTGTTTATTATTTTAAACTTGTCTTTTGCTTGGCCTCTGTACTGTTTGTATGTGCACTTGTTATAGCGCCCCTTCAAGCATTCTACTCAGAGGCGCTCCCGAGTGCAGGGCGGAAAGTGCATCGTAGTTTCACGCCGAAGCGCTGAACAATTGTCAGGGAAGGACTTGCCCAAGATCTCTACGTGGCGACTTGAGGTGGATTCGAACCTCGAACCTTCCGGCTCCAAGGCAACGACGCCACCACTACACCACCGCGCCCCACAAAACGGAACGGTATCTGCTCCAGCCCACTTTCCGTCTGGAGCAACCCGAGTCGCTATGATTGTACTGTTGTAGGACTACTGTGAAAAGCACTTTTAAAATCTGTAGATAGTACAGAATAGAATGTTTCACTTAAGTCGCAGCTGCTTAGAACTGACGGGTAGGTACCGGGTATACGCTAAGCACCTTCTGCATGTTAACGTAAGGCGCTATATAAATGCCCTTATGCATAACTACGTATAATATTATACAAATGTATGCTAAAAGCGATAATGCTGTAAGCAGCAAAGTAACAAAACTGATGTTAACCCTCAGGCTACCAAGGGGGGTGGTTGCCACCCCTCTAGGTTTTTCGCAAATCAAACGCGTTCCGTCTGGAATAAAATTTTGAAAAAATTGGTAGCTGTAGAGGGTTCATTGGGACACATTTTGAGCTAAAACTTTTGATGATGCCCCCTACCGTTCAAAAGTTACACCAGATATACCCAAGGCACCAGGGGGGTGGATACCACCCCCCCTAGAATATCGTCTGTAACTTTTCCGCCCCATAATATTAAGAGACACAAATTATACCATTCTATAGAGGGAATGTGGGGCTACATTTTGATGCTCATTGAGTTGTCTTTTGAGAACCGGAAGTGCTCAAAATAAATTAAAATATATATAAAGGTGTTTTATTTTCATAAAATGCTCATGTTTTTTCTATTATAACTTATTCATAATTTATTTTTTAATAGAAATAAACTATGCCATTCTGTAGAGGGCATTTAGGGCTATTTTTTAATACTAAATAATTTAAATTTTGATGACCGGAAGTGCTCAAAATAAATTAAAATGTATAAAAATGTTGGGCTTTTTTGCAACGCGAACCGATATGTCTGCGTAAACGTTTCTCAGCAGCTATAACATGTTTTTTTGTTTTGATTTAACATAAAACAGACTTATTACTAGTTTTTATAGTTGAATATTGGACTTTATTATATGTAAACTTTTTTTTATATATAAATCATGTATAAAACACACAGAATCTAATATATTCCCTATGCGTAAGTATACATTTTGTGGAATCGATGGGTACCCATGGTAAAAAATTCATAATTTCGAGGGGCCTTCATATTTTCTAAACCTCAATATACCATTTTGTGCAGAAATGAATGCTGAATCAAATGGTGCATTACAAGTTATGATATCTCAAACCAAACCCAAAATCCAGGGGGGGGGGGTGGTAACCACCCCCCCCTTGGTAGTCAGTGTTACAAAAAAAGCTTGGTAGCCTGAGGGTTAACAATGTAGAAGCTTATTTCCATCAGTTGAGTCTTAGTTCCCGTAAAAGAACGCTTAAGTCAGCGATTTTTCCCACAATCGCTCAATGACGTAATGAGCGCATTTCGTATCGTTGCTGTTAGCAAATGAGTATGGAACAACCGAAATGCTAATTTGGTGAAACTGGGAGGAATTCGATGGAAATTTTAGAACAGTTCAGTTCATTTGTGAGAAAATGTGCGGCCATGCACGCTTCATTTTAAACACCTTTATATCGCGTTTTACTAGAATTTATAAATTGAATTTGACTAATTCTCGCTAAGTCGAATGCTTCAATCAAGTCAAAATCGATTACTCGTAATAATTCAGTTATGTTCAGAAACTGAAGTTAACATCAGGTAATTAAATTTAATGAATTGGATCGAACAAATTTGGAAACAGTAGATCGTTGGAAATGCATAGTTTGATGATATGACCATGTGACGAGTGGCGACAGGCAGCCCCGGACGCCGCCCTGCTGGTCACCGATCGGCATCTGCTCCAGCCCGTTTTCCGTCTGGAGCAACCCGAGACACTGGTCTACTTCCAGCATTGAATCGTTGTTCTCTGACTCTACAGAGATTGATCGTTCTTTAAGGAGGATGTTTTGGTCTTGTCTGAGAAATAAAATGCTAAACAGTTTCGGATCTGCTCCTGACTTCTTTGCAGTCGCCAGTTGGGTAACTTCATGAGGCCTTTCCCAGAACAGGGTTCGCATCTTGTTAGCAGTTTATCTCGTCTGTTCACCTTCTTCGTCAATGACTTCCTCTTCCTCTCCAACCGAGCTAAATGCTGACTTGCCACTCTACCACTCGTGACCCTCGAATCATCGCTATTAATAGCCTATGCAACACCAGTGTTCTCTTATATCGCATGGAAAAAGGGTACTTATGACAGCTCAAAACTATGCTGTATTGCCATGGAAGTGTTGGGGGCACTTATGAGAAGTTCATCTGAAGAGGTGCTGCGGAAATTCTTGAATGAATGTGCGAATGTTCCTTTATTATAGTCGTGCTGAGTGAACCCGAGATCCTTGGTCATACGGACTCCCAGCACCAAATGTTGACAACCCATTTCATATCTCATTTGGCCGAATAATTACTTAGCAAATAGTCGTTCAAGTGTGCGTAAATATCGTGCCTGTCAAAGACCAGAGGCAGAGTCTTGTAAATTATGTTTGTTTGCTTGCTTGTGTGCGCACTTGTCATAGCGGCCGTTCAAGTGCACTACTCAGAGGTGCTCCCGATTACAGTGCTGTGGTGGCTATGCAGCGTAGGCTCTAACCGATGATTTCTTTATTCAACTCAAAACTGTACACTCTGACGTGCAACTGTAGAGTCGGGATCGACTCTGAGAATTCCATTGAATTCACGCCATAGAAAGTCGATGCCAAAAGTTAGTTTTGATTTTGGAAATGATTTAAAGAGGGCCTTATTGGACACCTTTGACGCGGATTTATCCTTTGCTACATATATTTTTTAAATATTGCCCAAGCAGACGTTTTAGCATAACTTGTACAGGCCTAATAGTTGATGTCATTAACTGTAAAGCATTTTGCAATAAACTCTAATGACATTAAACAATATGTTAAGGCTAAGTTAAATCGTATATGATGGGCACCTTAATTCATTTCTATTGCAATGTAAATGCTGTAAATAATTTACAATTATCGTCGTCAACGGCCTTTGATGTCTTACGACGACTTTAACCCTCAACAGCTAACGTGTAAAAACTTACGTTACAGCTAACCTGGGGTCCAGCTGGACCCCATTGTATTTTGTTTAATATTTGAATTTGTAAACACGATATCGATGATGAAAATCAATTCCCCACTGTTTCTATTGGTAAATTGGACATGTTATGTGTACTTGTTATACCGTCCCTTCAAGAAACTACTCAGAAGCGCTCCCAACTACAGCGCGGGCACTGAATTGGAGTTTCACGCTGAGGCTCTGAACAATTGCGAGTGAAGGACTTGCCCAAGGTCCATACGAGGCGGCTTGAGGTGGATTCTATGCCCTACTACAAAATATGCAAATGTCTGCAAGCAGCAGGGACGCCCGAGGAGGGCTAGGGGTCTAAGCCCCTCTAAAAATCCGATTTTTTACATGGAAAAATGAAATATTTCCATGTTAAAGTTTATGTAAGTCTATATCCTATTGCCGTAGTGAACATTAGGGTTAGGGTCAGAGTAAGGATTAGGGTCTGTCTATCTTACCCTGTCTGACTGTCCGTCTGCCTGTCTGCTTGTCTGCCTGTCCGTCCATCCATCTGTCTGCCTGCCTGCCTGCCTGCTTGCCTGCCTGCCTGCCTGTCTGTCCATATTCTGTTTGTCAATCTGTCTGTCTGAGGCTCGGAACAATTGCGAGTGAAGGACTTGCCCAAGGTCTGGCCCATCCATCTGTCTGTCTGCCCGTGTGTCTGCATCTCTGTCTGTTTGTATGCCTGTCATTTCGTCTGTTTGTCAGTCTTCTGTCTGCCTATCTGTCTGTCTGTCTGTTTGTCTGCGTGTCTGCCTGCCTGTCTGTCTATCTGTCTGTTTGTCTGTCCCTCTGTCTATCTATCTATCTGTCTGTCTGTCTGTATGTCTGCCTGTCTGCTTGTCTGCTTGTCCGTCCATCCATCTGTCTGTCTGCCAGCCTGTCTGTCCATATTCTGTTTGTCCATCTGTCTGTCTGTCTATGCGTCTGTCTGCATTTCTGCCTGCCAGCCTCTCTGTCTGCTTTATGCCTGTCCGTTCGTCCGTCTGTCAGTCTTCTGTCTGCTTGTCCGTCTATCTGTCTGTCTGTCCGTCTGTCTGCCTGCGTGTCTACCTGTCTGCCTGCCTGTCTGTCTATCTGTCTGTCTGTCCGTCGCTGCCTCTCTGCCTGCCTGCCTGCCTGCCTGTCCGTCCGTCTGTCTGGCTAATTGTCTGTCTGTCTGTCTGTCTGTCTGCCTGCCTGTCTGTCTGCTTGTCCGTCCGTCCGTCTGTCAGTCTTCTGTCACCCATGTCTGTCTGGCTCTGTCTGTCTGTCTCTGTCTGTCTCTGTGTCTCTCTCTGTCTCTGCCTGTCTGTCCGTCTGTCTGTCTGCCTGTCTGTCTGTCTGTATGCATGTCTCTATGTCTGTCTGTCTTTCTATCCGTCTGTCTGTCATTCTGTTTTAATATTTTTGGTATTGAAATAAGAAAAAACCTTATGGAAATCACACGTAATTTTTGGGGTCCGCATGGACCCCAGAGGAAAAAAATTAATAAAAAAATTTTGCACCGCGTTTTTTAAAATCTTTTTCAGGAACAGCACCCTAACATAAAAACAAACAATTACATAAAATATTAGGGTAGCAGCCACTTCACAAATATGAAAAAACATATGATGAACATGCTTGGGGTCCACATGGACCCCAGGTTAGCTGTTGAGGGTTAAACCTTGGAGAAATAATTTCTTTTTAAATTTGCCAATAACGCTTAACCACTGACTGCGATTCATTTACAGAGTTCATCTTTGAACACCTTTAACGCGGAATTATTATTTGCTATATATATTCGCAACATTACTTTTGCTAATCACTCAACCACTAACTCCGATCCGATTCGTTTCCTTGTATATATACATTTTATACGCCTCTTGGAGAATGTCTGTTCAGAGGCTAACTGGCAGATCAATAACATCGCCATCATCGTAGGATCGAGGATCGAGGCTGCAGCTGCTGGCACTACCTGAATATGGTAAATGGTAGAGTTTGTGCAGCATCATTATGGCACTTTGCCGTTGCTTTGATATGGAAAGGAGTTTAATTCCTCATATTCAGTCGTCAATTTTGAAAGAAATGTTTCGAAAACTGAATTACTTTTACGGATTTACAATGAACTCATATTAGTCTGACAGAATTTACACACGTTGGTAGTCACAACTTTGGAAAGATATTCGGTATTACTAGTTTCCTTTTGCGAAACGGTTATTTTCGCTCATCTTTATTATAACGTTGTCCAGAATAAAAACATATAAGAAACAACAAAAGGGTAGCTCTTTACAAACATGCATGTGCGAAGTTCGTCATAAAGGTGTAAATGATGTGAAATGCGCCGTGTTGAACACCTTTAAAAGCTGTAACTCTGGCCATATTTATACGTTTTAAAACATACGTTTGCAATATGTACCAGAATTTTGTTTCTTTGGTAATCAGGAACTCAAGGTTAAAATCTAATAGTCCATAATTGCCCGCATTCTCGTAGTGCCAGTCCAACGTTTGGAAGTAAAAGGTGGGCAGCTTTGATATCGATCATATGCATATGGCAACATGGTGTCGTTCAGTACCAATTAATAAGTATTATTCAATCACAGCTCGTGCTCTGGAAGTGCCAGTCTTAAGGTTGAATAAAAGAGGAGGGCAACGCTAATAATCTCTTTTTCGAGCTAATCTTTTAAAAATTTAAAAATTTGATCTATATATAATTATCATATTTGAAATATATCTTAGCAAGAAAAAACAAAACAGCAACTATCTGAATATTTAATAATCGGTTCGATAATAGATGCTGTTTTGTTATTTTTGCTCAAAACATTATTATCTTCGCACGGTTCGACCATTACATGGGCAGCAATAGAACAAAACAATAAAAGTTTTTTGCATTCTAAACAGACAATACCATTTACAAGACCTCTGCTAAAGGCATAGAACAACCGATATTTCTCCCGAATCGTTTAGTAACGTCATCAACGCAATTTATATCAAATAATACATCAATGAACCGAAATACTAATAGAGATAAACAGAACGAGGTTCGACGGTCTATGAAAGACTAATCGACGATGTAAGTTTCCTCTATCGGTGCAAGACGAGAAAATGTATCTGTCAGGCATAATTTTCAACACCTATATAACGTAATATTCAGACACTATAAAAGGCAAAATTTTCTTGAACATTTGATATTGTTTCGATCGATTTCTATAATCGACTCTTATATTACTGGCAATAACTCAATTATTTACGAAAACATACACGAAATACAATTAAAAAATCAATTCAGACTCATAATTTATTTTCCGCCGCTTCGAGACAAGTACTCAGAGGCGCTCTCTACATTTGCCTTTATTATAATTTTGGATGTCATTACAATGACATCAACTAGCCAAAATAATGCACATTGTTTCCCACACACACTAATGCAGCAGCAGCAGCAGCCGATATTCCAAATGCAGAAGTTCTTATCCATCAGCCGAGTCTTAGTTTGCCTCGCATAAACACTTCTCATCATCGATATTATTTTGAATCAATCGATGACGTCTTCATCAACGCTTTCCATCGGTAGTTACATCTATGCATTATTGCATATGCTAGGGAGCGATGAGCTTTCCAAAAGGTGTGATTCCGCTAGTGGCGCCTATTTACCAAAACAGTATAATTCATTACTACAGCATGGCAATAGATTAGAAAAACCGATGCAAATGGCGGTTTTTTGTTAGACAAGTGAACAGTTGCATCAAAATACCTTCGATAGGCTTAACTTGGATGGATGGAACCAGATTTGACGATGGCCGTTGCCTTCGAAAGAAATTTGCCTGGCATAATACAGCTCTTTATGCTAACCTTGCCTCTGCTTAAATAAAGAAATGGACGTTATGTTATAAAGGTAGTTTATTTTATATATGTGCCTGGATAAAGAAGGAGGGCGTCGCTAATGGTCTTTGTTACCACACAGTGACGTTAAATGCATGCAACTACTAACTCTGCATTAACATTTTTTCGAGCGCAACGGTCTCTGTTGTAAAGCCATCGTCAAATCTGGATCCATCCATCGAACTCTCTTCATCTAACCTAATACAATACGACAGTGATGTCCAACCTTTTTGACACCGCAGGTCACTAAAGAACTTTTGTTGAAGCCGAGAGCCGCTCCAGGGAACTCAAAAGCATCAAAAATGATCAAATGTAAATTGTTTAAGCTATATTAAATCTACTTTGGAATAGCCTAAGCATACCGGATGCACCGTGGGAACTTGATTTTGTATTCACAATGTCAGATAATAACATAACAACTTAGACTATAAATTATTCATTAGGTGGTCTGCGATTTATTATTTTCATTTTCGCAAAATTTGAAAAAAAATCACATGCTCAGGCGGGCCACTTCAAATGAGCCCGCGGGCCGCATGCTGGACAGCACTGCAAAACGATATAATTTGCCCAACCACCCCGCCTGTTACAGTAGTAGATGCGAAAAGATAATTTTTGATGGTTCCTGCTGGACACCTTTGAAAAAAACTAATACGATGCTATATATAAAGGACATCTCCTCAGCCATTGAATACCACGCTGTGAAATCGGTCATGATGTAATTCTATGCAGCAGAATTTAAGTCCCCTAAACAAACTATAGACAGAGGGCAGCGCTGGCTACGATGCAGCGTTGGCGACTTCACTTTCTTAGCTTCGGCATTCATTCTGTCGTCCCCATCGTCTTGTCACATTCGCACCGCAGTGTAAGTCAATGCACTCGTTATTACTGAGTTCGTGAGGGGGCCCATGTGGCAGAAATTTCAAATAATACACCTGTCTCTACGACTATTTGAATACACGACCACTCGTGTGATATTTAACCCCTACGCAATGGATGATGGCCACCGGTGTCAAGCGACGTATGTCTCAATCGTGGCTGAAAGGGTCGTTAGCGTCGCCCTCCTCATTTGTCGAGGCCCACGACTGGCACTACCGAACGAATGACATCGGAGTTTAGTGCAAGTCTATACATCCAAATTTGATGACAATAATATTATTGATGATTGTATTTTACCATGTAAATAGTGTCAGTTGAAACAGTCTATATTATTAGAGAATTTAATGTTAATAAGATTGTAAAGCTCTTGTTAGACACCTTTAAATGGCTTAATTCTGATGCTATATATATATTTTCACTGGAAATCATGATGCTCATCATCCTCAATTCCCTGCATTTGTTCTGCACAATAACAGTCCCCATGTTGCAAGGGTGGCCTAACTACTGCCGACGATCGATCAAAACTAGAGAGTTTTCATCGTAAGATGCGACGTTACGATTTTTTGACTCCTGTTATTAAGAGCGTTGAAGCTCTTGTTCATGACAATGAAGATCGACTACTTCGCACAATGAACCGATTCGACTCACACGTTTTGATTAGCATTTTCCCTCCTCCTCCTCCTCCTCCTCCTCCTCCTCCTCCTCCTCCTCCTCCTCCTCCTCCTCCTCCTCCTCCTCACAGTTTTGAACTACCTATTAAGGACGAAATGAATTATACTTCTCGAGTACTTTACAGATGTTCGACCATTGCTCCTCTTTCTGACTTCCACCCATTTAATTGAACTATTTTGATTTTTCTGTATCATTTCTTATTTGTAACTGACTGTGGTATGTCAGCAAGAACTCAATAAAACGAACACACACACACACACACACACACACACACACACACACACATATATATATATATATATATATATATATATATATATATATATATATATATATATATATATATATATATATTGTAAAGTTGTTTCAACGGTCATCGCAATTCATTTCCTCGCTAATATGGCGATAGATGTGCAAAATTAAGAGCACTCCGTTGAATGTCTACGACAGTTTAAATGCCGTAATAATTATGGTGTGCGTCATTCTGTCATCTTCTAACGATCAGTTGTTGGCGAGTTGCCAACTGCCTTTCGCTGACGTTCGATTTCACATATGCAAGTTCATTAAACTTGCTTAGTTTAATCATTTTACATAATTTTATATAATTATGTTTTAGTTTCGTCAAAACTCCGATTTCTCACCCATTTTCGATCAGCGATTCGGACGAAATTGCGTTACATATACATTCAGAATAAAACGTTAAAATGGTGTCTAAAATTTATTTTGGTCGTTAATTAGTTCGCAAATGCAAAAATTCTCATCGTGGACTCGCCTTTCCTATGCCATCGAGTCTTGCCTATACATGTAAATGGTTTCTCTGATTTAACGTATTAGCTGACTGGTATCCGCTTCCTCTAATACCGAAGAAAAGTGTTTATGACAATCTATGTGTAAAAACAGAGATCTTGAGGATATGGACCATATGGTGGAGCCAGTCACTCAATGCCCTGCCTGGCAAACGGGCAGACCATGTGGACAATCCACTGCGGGAAAGGGAGCGAGCGCAAGATATCCATCGTATTATAACATGAGACGTGATCAACATTTTGGGATTTGCATGAGTCGCGCCGCAGAGCGCAGGACAAAAAAGGAGCTTGGATGCTCAGGCTTTCGGCGAAAATCCGGCAGAGCTTGCTGGCCCCACTCTATCGTCGATCTCGAAGGGCTTTGAGCTCCGGTGTGTGCGTCTTGAGGTCGATTTTTCAAGGGTAAGCTGTGATCTCTGGTTCATTGCACGTGTAGCACGCAAAGAGAACAACCTCGCAAAGCCGCGAAGCGAGGGATTCGCGTGTGTGTCACCGCGGAGAGGCTTTGATCTCCTGAGTTGGCGCGAGGCGCACTGGTCTGTCTGAGAAGTGCAGAATATACAGTCTGTGAAGGGACGGTGAAAGAGACAATACAACATATAGATCGACGAATTCGGCCGGTGGCTTCAGCACCAACCGGGCCATAAACTCAGTGTTACGGAGAAGAGTGATCCGTCAGATCGTACTCATAATATTATATGTTATCTAACTATCTGAAATCAACATTTTCTTCTCGCTGTGGCCCAGGGCTTTTTTAACGTGCAGTTGTACACAAAATGTGCAGTTCTAAATGGATATGTGCAGCTGTAGACTAGTAAAAAAGATCGTTGTCCTCCAATTGGAAGTAATTTACCATGGAGGGTGGGAAAGGAAAGAAGGAGTTGTGCGGTTCTAAAAATTCCTTAAAAACAGCCTGCTGTTGCCTTCCGTATTTCTGCCAGTTGATTGGTTACGTTTGCTTCCCTGTTGTTTCTGCATCTGCTCGTCGTCGAGTTCTGGCTGGCCTTGAGCACGCCCTACAGCTTGGTTTCACGCTAATCGTTATCGTAGAATCGATAATCTGATCTACGCCAGTTATTATAGCGCCCTCGGTTGGTGCCTTGAGCACTATGCATTGTAATGTAATTTAGTTATTGATATAATAGCGTGGCTCACAGCCAAGACCATTCAGTAGCGCTCCCATTGCGAGAACTCCTAAAGAAAAATAGATTTTAGAACGAAAGAGAGAGAGCGAAAGAGACAGACAGGACAGACGTATACAAGAGACACAGAGGGATAGACAGACAGACAGATACAGGCAGAGACAGACAGACAGAGGTAGAAAGACAGAGACAGATAAACAGGTGGATACAGACACAGAGACAGAAAGAGATAGACAGAAACAGATAGACAAAAGCAGAGGCAGAGACAAAAAGACAAGAATATTCCACAATTTGCACCGGGAAAATTTTATTATGAGTAATTCTAATTTGTTTACATCATTAAAAGGCTAATTTGTTGCTTTCTCTCTTACTTAGTTAGCCGAAGTTCGCCTCTTTTGGGCATGACGTGCAACGTGACATGTTAGACACCTTTAAAACGGGATTCCACCATGCTATAAATAAGGACAATTCCGGCTGAGTTTAATTATTAACATCACCCAGGTTGTCAAAGCCCAACTTATCTCTAGTGTTATAAATAATCTTATATATATATATATATATATATATATATATATATATATATATATATATACATGTGTTTCAGTAAGTCTGAGTCAAAAGGGCTGTTCGTTAGACCTCTCCAAAGGTGGTCCGGGTCGAGTTACCATAGGATCAGAGGAGGCGGAACAGCTACGAAGGCCGGTGTCGTCTCACAAATACCAGGCGCTGGTAAGCAAAACAATGGATAAATCCCACATTTCAAGGACTTACTTGGTCTAAGGTGAGGTCTTCAAGGTAGCCTACACATGAGCGCTCTTAGCCCAGCCACGGCTAAATAGGACAGTTTGGACACTCTTCAGGAACAGTGTGTAGTTGAACTTGGGTACTAAGTTCAATCTACCAGGGAGGCCCTTCCATGTTGCAGGACCAGCTGCAGAGAATGAACGGCGCTGTCGTTTAGCAGTCCGCGAGTTGTGAACCAGAAGCACAGCTTGGTCAACTGATCGAAGGCTAGATCGATGCTGGACACTCAACACAGAGAAACATAGAGTTCTCAAAGTACCGCCTAACCAACGCCCAGACGATACATACAATCCACTACGGGAAAGGGAGCCAGCGCAACAAATCCAGCGTGTATAGCATGAGACGTGATCATATAATTTTGGGATATGTATAAGTCGCAGGACAGCCAATGCATTCGACCAGTCACCGATCATAGAGGACTCTGCAATAAGGTGTCGGAAATTCCCAGCAGATAGATGCATTCGAAGTCACTTGCTACAATGATTGTAATTATATTAACAAAACGCAAGGTCTACATTGCACAGCTTTACTGAAATACCTCTATAATACTGTTATCAAACTAAAAGTACACATACCACAAATATCAGTTCTTGTCATGTAAAATTTCAGTCCATATATTAGCTAGGCCTATATTATATTTCCGAAAGTGTGTCCCTCTTTTTTGACTCTTCGTCCCAGAAAAGGCTCGAAAATGACAGAGAGTTGGTTTACAACATTTTTGCAATTGATTCTTATCCAAATTTTGAGGTCATTTCCGTTTATCAGCAATCCAGTTGACAAACCGAAACCTGTTACAGTGTACAATATTATTATGCACAAGAACGCAGATCACAAAAATATTAATTATACTAACAGAACAGACAGCCTGCAATAATTGTATTAGGCCACAGTCAGAACACACACCGGGGTCATGTTTGGCCTTTGGGGAAACGGGGCTGGAGTGGAGGGGTGGCGAAAACCCGAAATTTAGGGGTCAACGCTGGGTATCCCAGAGGAGTAGTGTTGAAAACCCTGCATTTTCCGGGCAACGCCTGGTCCCACATCTATTATGTATATAAGCATATTAACTGGTCTAGTACCTTGCTCTTAAGTGCTGTAATATGCCGAGCAAATTTCTGTCCAGGGCAACGGCCTATTGTCATAGACCATGGTCAAATCGACTCCATCCATCCATCACTTGCTTGTTAAGGGATATTTGTCGTAATGTTCGCTATGATGTGCAACGCGTTTTTCTGAACACCTTTAAGACTTTTTACTCCAGTGTATGTATAAGAGCGAATTCATTCCAAACGTCAATGTCATCCTTTTCGTTCCACAATTATGTTGGATCATGGGCTCGCGTTTGCTCCTCACAATCACCGACTTGCTCGAGAATGTTACTATCAACTGTGTCAGCTTCGCACAATAATTGCTTGTTCACTAACATCTAGTGCTGTCACCACTAGACTAATCCATTCTTTCATTACCTTTCGTCTTGACTATTGCTCGTCACTCTACTCTAGCCTCCCATCCAATCAAATGGTGTGCCTGAACTGAGACATACGCTCTGCAACACGTCTATTGGACAAATCCCTATATTTTACCATGTATCCGGCTATATGCTGGATACATTACACTGGCTCCCCACTAAGCATAGCATTGGATTTAGAATCGCTGCTCTAGTTAGTCAATGTCAGCTTAGAATTGCCCCAGACTACTTGCGAGAGCTTTGTTGCTCCACTAGTACCCAAGACCACGCCCCCTCCGTTCTGCACAGAAGAGATTGCTCTTGGTCCGATTCGCACGAACTGCAACGATGCAGAACAAAGCATTTTCTGTGATTGGCCCAGTTGTCTGGAATGGGCTCCCACAGGAGCTACGTCAACTTCCTGGGGTTATTACTGAAACACTTTTTATTAAACTCAAACTGTCCTTTTTGCCGTGCTAGATTCGGGAGCGCTTCTGAGTAGTCCCCTTGAAGAAGCGCTATATAAATTTTTGAATGAATGAATGAATGAACTTGTCGATGTAATTGTCGAGGTAATGACCTTGAATTTGAATTTTTGAATGAATGAATGAATGAATGAACTTGTCGATGTAATTGTCGAGGTAATGAACTTGAATTTGAATTTTTGAATGGATGAATGAATGAATGAACTTGTCGATGTAATTGTTGAGGTAATCGTAATTCTCAAACTAACTTCAAGTGGTTATCGTTGGGCACCTTTAAATCGAGATCACACAATGGTATGTAAGTTTGGAATCTGTTTCGTCTGTAGGTACTTGATTGATGCCATGAATAATTATGTCAGAGAGTTCAACAACTAAAATGATATCTGCGTTAATTTTATGCCGAAGCAACAAGTCCTAAGTGTCCACGTAGCGCTGTCGGTTTCATTTGCTTAGTCTCGGCATATAATTATGTGCATATTTGTGTTATATCAGTCGTCTCCTCGTCGTCTCATATTCCAACCGATAGCGTATACAACTATTTATTGACGAGTTCGTTAAGGAGTGTAACACTGCATCGGAGTTTCACGCCGAAGAGCACGAGCAATAGGAAGTGAAAAACTTGCTCAAGGTCCCCACGTGGCTGCTTGAGGCGGATTCGAACCTGGAACCCTCCAGCCCCAAGGCACTGAACCCACCACTACAACACCGCGACTCGCTAATAGCTATAGGTTCTTTGTGAAACGCAAGTGATGAAAGATCCTGGACAACTATATTCAACAATGGCGGCAGTGCTACACGTTGACCACAACACTACCGTGCATTCCAATTATGGTAGAAGACTTCACAGTTATAATAGGCCCACCTAGCAGGTCGATAACGTCGCCCTCTTGCGATGTCAGAGTTTGTGACTGGGACAGTCAACATGGATAGGATAATAAATGTTGCTTGTTATAATTATTACAATAATGCACGCTGACCGCATTGTCTTATAATACTGTACAATTGATTCAATTACATTTTTATTCTAGTTACGTGGCAAATAAATCATTATGACAAATGAAAAATATTATAATCGCATATATGTGCAGTAGGCCTACTAATGTAAAGGACAGACGCTTGCGTACTTGATGCTTAATAAAAATTCCTCTTGACGTTGTAAATGCGGGTAAAACACGCCGTTTAAACACCTTTAAAAGCTGATTGTATGATTATATATAAGGTTTTTAAGTAATATTTATTTAATAGGTGTCTGCTGAATCAACTGAAGTCGTAGTGAAAAAACCTGATTCGAGCAATTATTAATAGCATGCTGGAATTTCCACTGCATTATGATGCATTGCCGCAGATATATTGGATGCGCACTTGTTATAGCGCCTCTTCAAGCTATTTACTCAGAGGCGCTCCCAACTACAGCGCAGACACTGCATCGGAATTTCACCAATTGCGAGTGAAGGACTTGCTCAGAGTTCCTACGCGGCGACATGAGGTGGATTCGAACCTGCAACCCTCCGGCTGCAAGGTAACGAACATACTCACTGCACTCCCACCCCATGCACATTATGCTGGATAAAATAATAAAAAGCTACTGACACCAAGCAAGAATATTTTCATCAATCCAACTCCAATTTAAGCAGGAACATTTTCATCAATCCAGTTTCCATTTAACCCATTAGTGCCCGAAGTGGTAATACCCACCAGATTAAGTTGTAGTTTCAGTAATCTCAACAACTTGGTGCAGTAACATGGCTGGGAACTTATTTAGTGATTCCTGCTACAATATGAGTACTTTCCATACTGTCCGATATAACGGACGTCGGGTACTAGCCTACTGCTTAGGTTACCATTGCAGAAGCAAGCCTTATTCTTATTTCATACAATGCTTGGTGAATGTTTTTGATGACTTGCGACATCTATTAACTATATGACTGAATTATCTCCATTTATCTAATGCCAAGTACAGGGCACCAGCTTATTTACGAGCGTCTCATGTATTGTGAAGAAATGGCTCGTAAATCATTCTTGTGCAAATTTGTAGGTCAACGCGATTATTTTTAGCTCTCAATTACTTTGGATATGAACATTTAAGGCATTTAGTCAGACGGAGGAGCTATTCAAGATCAAGGTGACCAGCGGCGAGCTAGAGCAGGTGGACTCCTTTGTCGATCTGACAAGCAGAATGAGGAAGAATGCAGATTGTGCAGAAGAGGTTAAATCAAGACTGGTCATGGGGGATGGCAGTTTTGATAAAGTTAACTCAGTTGTGAAAAAAACAAATCAATCAGCACAGGGACAAATCTGCGACTGATGAAGGTCATGATGTGGTCAGTAGCGACATATGGATGCGAAGTGTGGACGGTAAAAAAAGATCAAGAGAAGTGCATCCAGGTTTTGAGATCAACTGCATCAGAAAACTATTGCGTATCTCATGAACGGAAATGAAGAGAGCAGACCAGGTGTAAAGACTTGCAGGACAACACATTAAAGTATTCATCGATCATATTTCCCTCGTTTTATAGCTGTGCGTGAAACCGTTTTAAAGGTGCTTAACAGGCTGAATGGAGTGACAGTGTGAAAATTAAGACGATCTTTCTGTAACGACTGTTTCGAAACATTTGACGGCGTGTCATAACATTACATTACATCAAACCTTATTATGCTACCAGATAAAATGATACATTACACTGCTTTAAACGACTTTAGGCTGCGTCGCGTTTAGTCTTCTTGCATCCGTTGAAGTTTCCTTCCTAACGATTTGTCAACTTTCGATGAACTCTTTTTCAGAGCTGAATCTGCTCTTTCCCGTTCTACCCTCTAAAACTCTTGTCACATAATTTACGACATCGATCGAAAGTCTATCAGAGGCCATTCGGCATTTGCAAGCAATGGATCCTTGAAAAGGTAGGCTTACCGAAAGGTATTAGCCAGGAGTCTTTATTGCTACCAGAAGTCTTAAAATATGCCACCAAGTTCATAGGTCGACACGATGCTATGATTAACGTCGGTTTAACCTATTTAAATGTGAAAATAATTCCTGTATTTGAATGTTGTGTTCAGAAAAAAAATTTTGTCGATTGGCAAGCGAATCTGATTTGCAATGCTCTGTGATTATCTACAGATTCTACACACCTCTAAAACACTATGCATCGATTTTATAAATTAATAGGACGTAAAGCGGTAATAATTATGTCCACTTTCTTCAATGTGACAGTGACGTCCCTTAAGTACGAAGACAAGACTTAGTCTTCATTGCATCAAATACATAGCTGTATAATAATTATTGTGGTGAATAGACTCGGAAGCAGTGATTACTACTCGAAACTTTGAAGTAATATATAATGATTCTGCTTTTTTCGATGAAGGTGAACAAACCTGGAGAAAGGTTACATGAGACGCTAAATTCGCATTTTATGACACAGATATCAATGATTACCTATAGAGACTCCACCACAACCATTGAGTAAACCTTTTTCGTGTCTAATAAGAACTCTCTTCATCTGACCAAATACAATGCGATATAATGAGTTATCAAACCACCCCACCTATAGTCGATGCGAAAAGATAATCGTAATTCTCAAGCTGATTTTCGATGGTTCCTGCTGGACACCATTGAAGCAAAATGACATGCTGCTATATATAAAGGACATCTCCTCAGCCATTGAATACCACGCTGTCAAATCGGCCATCATGTAATTGTATGCAGTAGAAGTTAAGTTCCCTAAACTATGTATAGACTGTGAGGTGGCGATGGCTATGCAACGTTGGCGACCTCACTTGCTTAGCTTCGGCATTCTTTCTGTCGTCTCCATCGTCTTGTCATATTCGCACCGCAGTGTACAGTCAATGCACTCATTATAACCGAGTTCGTGAGGAGCCTTGGTGGGGCAGATATTTCCAATAATATATCTGTCTTTACGCCTATTTGAATCCACGGCCTCGCAGCAAGTCTGGTTCTCGCATGGCATTGCTTCCGCCTCAGCCTGCAATTTCCTAATGGAAATGTGGAATGTTCTTGAGTTTTCAGCCGTTTTCTGACTAAGGTATGTTGTGTTCGGGTAAATAATGCGTCCTAGCCTTTGTGATGATCGCCGAATCGTTTGCGAAGGATAATGTGCTCCAGAACGAGATCAATTTTTATGCAACACGTGGTCGCCATGTTTTTACTAACAACAGAACTAATAGCCGCAGGGCTTTGTACTTCTTTTGGAGGTTTTAAAGAATTGGGCAATGTCACTACAACAAGACTATTATTATACTATGTGGATTCTGAATGTATATCTTGTTTCTGTGATGTCTGCCGAGGAAACCGTGAGTAATTTGGGAGTTTTTGGACGATTTCAACTCCTACAATCTCTACCGCATGGCTTGTGTGTTAACCATGAACAGCCGTGTCATCCAACAGTTTTCGCATTGGATTTGTTTCTATGCACATTACAACATTCATCTTATTTTATTGCGGATATGAGGCAGCAGTATATAACATCGGAATTTGTCTTTCCGATAACATCTTTAGCAGGATATTATGGTTACTCAAAAAACATTTTCCACTAACAGCTAACTTCAACAACCAGAAAGGATTGGCACCTGTCTATGGCTGCCACCATAGGCGCAACCACCCTCTGGGACCCACGGAATGCGTCCCCCCAACTTTTGAGTGGTCCCCTAACTTTATTATTATTGTCCACCCCCCCCATCTAGGGCTCTTTTAACGTGCAGTTGTACACAAAATGTGCAGTTCTAAACGAATATGTGCAGTTGTAGAAAAATGTAGAAGCACTTCTGTGCAGTTAAAACCAGTTGAAAAAGGCCATTTTCGTCCGATTGGAAGTAATTTACCATGGAGGATGGGAAAGGAAAGAAGAGGTTGTGCAGTTCTAAAAATTCCTTAAAAACAGCCCTGCCCCCAACTTTTAGGACGTGATTCATTTGGTCCCCCCAACTTTTAGGACGTGATTGCACGTACTGTATGGCTGCCACTACTGTATGTATTTACAGTATTATTACTCTATTATTATAATTTCTGTTTTATTTTACAGTTTGAGACATGTAACCGGGTGCGGATGACATCAGGGATTGTGTAATTTTCTATTAACCATCGGGCTACCACGGGGGTGGTATCCACCCCTAAGTTTATCTTCGTACCTGACAGCGCATTGAGCATAACATGCTTTTATATGATCGTTGCTTTTGTTCGGTAATGTTTGTTTGCTGTTGCCCCTGCAAGTGCAATATCCCATCGACGAATCGCAATAAAAATTCACGAGTGAATGAATAAACGCTACATAACAGTACTAATATTATGTAACGTTACGTAACGAAATACGGTACTTGTCGGTTAATTCACCGCCACACACAGAAACAGCGTTGGGGGCTCAGGTTATGCGCCGTGAGGGTCGGTTATGGTTAGGGGTAGGGTTGGTGCAGTCATTCTTGCTGAAATTGAAGCTGGATTGATGAACAATAATGTTAAATTAAATAGAAGTTATATTGATGAAAAATATTTTCTGACGAAATAGAAGCGGGATTTATCAAACAAATTCTTGCCTAAACAGAAGCTGGATCGATGAAAACGATTCTCGTCAAACTAGAAGTTGGATAGTTGGATTGATTAAAAACAACAACGCTGGGTTTCTGTGTGTGGCGGTGAATTAACCGACAAGTACCCGAAATACAATTACAAAATCATGCTCTGCGTGGTGAAGTCAAAAGTTAGCTTTCAATTTGAAAATGATTTACAGAGTTCATCATTGAACACCTTTAACGCGTACTTACACTTTGCTATATATATTTGACGGTTAACAATTACGTATAATTATTCTTTAAATTATAATGGGAGGTGGACTAGTTAAGCTCACTTAAGACTGAATGTGGGAAAAACTGAACAATTTTTTTTTTATGCAATGATGTGTATTATTATGTATTGTTAAATAAATGAACTTGAATCTGAACTTGATAATTATAATAACTTGAAAGCGGAAGATGGCGATGCTATTGATCTCCCAGTTAGCCTCTGACTTAGTTGGCCAATCGCAATTATCTCTAATTGCCCAATATTTTAGTCGGTTGGGTTCTTTCTGTTTAACACTCGAATGCCCAAGGTATTTTTTGGTACACGAAGGCCCAACGGGGGGTCGGCGCGGACCCCAGCGTTTTTTGTGAATATCGTGAGAAGGGATTGGAATATCGTTACAGAATTTAGTTCTATGTGATCCCAAATGAATTTGCAATCGATTGATGTATCCTATATCACAATAACACCACCTGGTGTAAAATAGTAGTGTTAAAATCTCGTGGTACACATTATATGCTTCCCTGCGTCATTTACCGAAGGCGCGTCCGCATGCCAGTCAGCTGCTCTCACTTCCAGCTATCGCTGACTTGGCTTCCCAGCGCTACAGCCAATGCAATGATACGATGTGTGTTTGTATAACGAAGGGGCCCCGCAAGGAAAGGGGGCCCCTAAATGTGTAAAATATGTAAGGTATAACTAAGTAAGTGACATTTATTGACGCTATTGCACGATCCATATTGCAGACCTATTTATACATAATGAGCCCTACATAGGTTTATTGTAGGCCTATAAAGTAAATACTGTCTCCAGTTTTTGCATTGTAAGAGGCCAGCCGTCCGGACAAAATTATTATATTCTTTTTGCTACGGCCCTGTACTGTAGAATATTAATGAAGTTGCCCAAGCAAAAGATTTAGCATAACTTGTATAATAGTTGATGTTATTGACTATTAACCATTTTGTTGCTTATCAATAAACACTAGTGAAATTGAACAATATGTTAAGGCTGCCTTAAGTTATGTATATTTGGCACTTAAATTCATTTCACCTTATTGTATATGCTGTAAATTGTCGTCAACGGCCTTTGATGTCATATCAAGACTGTTTTTTTTCGTTTGATCTCGGCTGGGAGCGCAGCTGAGTAGGTACCTTGAAGGGGCGCTATATAAATTATGATTTTTTTTATTTATTGACGACATTAGACCTTGGAGAAATAAATCGTCATGAATTTGATGGAATCTTTTATTTTATTTTAGAAGATTATCTCGACGCCAGTGAACAGAAAAGGTAACGAAAGAATAAACACCTTAAAATACTTCTAGGTCTGGTTATATAACCCAGAGAACGCGCATAAAAATAATTTTTAGCTGTTTCTCCAGAGATTAGATTCATCTTTTTATGACACATTTACTTCTAGCAGTAAAATTGAGAGCGAGGTAGAAAGACAGAGAGGCGCAGAGAGCGGTCCTCAGAGAAGGAGGCATGTAAGCAGAGAGAGAGAGAGAGAGAGAGAGAGAGAGAGAGAGAGAGAGAGAGAGAGAGAGAGAGAGAGAGAGAGAGAGAGAGAGAGAGAGAGAGAGAGAGGGAGGGAGGGAGGGAGGGAGGGAGGGAGGGAGGGAGGGAGGGAGGGAGGGAGGGAGGGAGGGAGGGAGGGAGGGAGGGAGGGAGGGAGGGAGGGAGGGAGGGAGGGAGGGAGGGAGGGAGGGTGGGAGGGAGGGAGGGTGGGAGGGAGGGGTTAATGGGATAATGTGAAACTTTGTCTGTTATCTGTTGTCATATAGACCCTGGTCAAATCGGATCCATCCATCCATGGTAAATCGGATGATGTGAAATTTGACGTAACTACGACTTTTCCATAAGGGAACGCGTTATGCAATGCATAGGACTGCATGCAAAATACCCAGAAATGGTCGCTCGAAGGCATTGATTTTTAAACAGGTATTCAATAAACTGACATAGTAACATTGTTTAAGGTCAAGTGCAAGACATTAATGAAGTCTGTTCATTGCCTATTTACTGTTTTGTTCCATTATCTTAAGACTTTTATTTTCAGTGAGTACTTTACATCGGAAGCGCCTCTGATTGAGATGTACTGTAAAAGTCGTTGTTTAAAGCCGTAAATAGTCTAATATAGAAACTCTTTTTCAGAGCTGAATCTGCTCTTTCCCGTTCTACCCTCTAAAACTCTAAATTTACGACTTCGATCAAATGTCTTTCAGAGGCCAATCGACCTTTGCAAATAGTTGATTCTTGTAAAGGTATATGCTTACCGAAAGGTATTGCTACCAGGAGTCTTTATTGCTACCAGAAGTCTCAGAAAATACCACCAATTAGCTCATAATCCAACATGATGCGATGATTAACGCCGGTTTAAAACTTATTTAAATGTGGAAATAATTCCTGTATTTGACTGTTGAGTTCAGAAAAATGAGTTTTGTCCATTGGCAAGTGAATCTGATTTGCAATGCTCTATGATTATCTACACACCTCTAAAACACTATGCATCGATGTTATAATTTAATATAACACTAAAACTGCAATAATTTTGTATACATTCTTCTTTCTCGTGACAGTGACGTCCCCTAAATAAGAGGACATTATTCTTCATTGCATCAAATAAATAGCTGCATTGTGGTGAACAGATTGTGAAAAGTGATAACTACTCTATACTTTGGAGTAATATATAATTGCCCTACTCTTTCTGATGAACGCGAACATGACTGGAGAAAGGACTTTTATGACACAGATATCAATGATTATCTGTAGAGACTCTAGCAAACCATTGAGTGAACCTTTTTCGTGTCTAATAAGAATTCTCTTCATCTGACCTAATACAATGCGATATAATGAGTTGTAAAACCACCCCACCTATTATAGTCGATGCGAAAAGATAATCGTAATTCTCAAATTGATTTTCGATGGTTCCTGTTGGACACCTTTGGAACAAAATGACACGACGCTATATATAAAGGACATCTCAGATATTGAATACTGTAACATTGTCGTAGCGGCCATAATGTAATTGTATGCAGTAGAAGTTAAGTTCCCTAAACTATGTATAGACTGTGAGGTAGCGGTGGCTATGCAACGTTGGCGACCTCACTTGCTTAGCTTCGGCATTCTTTCTGTCGTCTCCATCGTCTTGTCATATTCGCACCGCAGTATACAGTCAATGCACTCATTATAACCGAGTTCGTGAGAGGCGCAGGTGGAGCAGCAATTTCGAAAAATGCATCTGTCTTTACGACGATTTGAATCTATGACCTCTCAGCAAATCTGGTTCTCGCATGGCATTGCTTCCGACGCAGCCTGCAATTGTTTAGGGGAAATATTGAATTTTCTTCAGTTTTCAGTCGTTTTCTGACTAAGGTATGTTGTGTTCGGGTAAATAATGCGTCCTAGCCTTTGTGATGATCGCCGAATCGTTTGCGAAGGATAATGTGCTCCAGAACGAGATCAATTTTTATGCAACACGTGATCGCCATGTTTTTACTAACAACTAATAACGGCAGGGCTTCGTTATACTTCTATTGGAGAATTTACACGCGTTGGAGGCTGAAACTGGCCTGCGAATTCCATTGGCTATATATTTCTGGGCAAGACCCCGTTGTACTTTAGAGGTCAAGATGAGGATTTTGAACTTAATGCGCGCAATTATTATAGGAAGCCAATGGAGCTACTCAAAATGAAAGTATAGAGATATAAGAGTGGCGTGAATTAATCTGGCGGCAGCGTTAAGGACCTACTGGGCAGTGGGCAGACCAATAAGAAGTGAATTACAGTAGTCAATTCTGGAGCAAATGAAAGCATGGACTAAAGTGGTAAAAACAGAAGACGAAAGAGAATGACGAACTGCCCTTAGACGCCTTAAATGAAAATATGAAAAGCCTGTTATATTTATAGTTGTTGCTTTGAGATGGGAAGGAGTTTAATTCCTCAGATTTAGCCGTCAATTTTAAAAATAATGTTTCGAAAAGTGAATCGCTTTTACGGATTTGCAATGGATTCTCATTAGTCAGACAGAATTGGCACGCGTTGGTAATTATAGGAAGACAATGGAGCTACTCAAACAAATTAATATACTTTGGAAAGTATTCGATAGTCGAAATTTTCTTTTGCGAAAAACGGTTATTTTCGCTCCTCTTTACAACAGCGTTGTTCAGTATGAAATATATAAGAAAATAATTAGAAGCACATGTCCAGAAGCAACAAAAGGGCAGTTATTTACATACATGAATAATATTTATTGCATATGCGAATTTCGTATTAATGTCATAAACGAGGTTAAACGTGCCGTGTTGAACACCTTTAAGAGTTGCAACAATAACTCTATATTTGCGTAATAAAGGGAAATAGAATTAGATTCTTTTTACGTTAACTGTAAGCCTTTGCTTTCATTACGATAACGTAAAATTCTGGAATAATAACAATTAATATTTAATTATAAGTCCGCTGCACTAACCGAGTCGAGACTCGATCTAATTATGACAATCATTGATTGGGGGATTAGCGCTTAACAGACTGCCACACCTTGGTTTCAGGATGTTAGAAATATGCTTTCGTTGTATTGTACATTTTCTATATTTTCGTCAACGGCCATTGATGTTATAGGACGACGTTAAACTTTGGAATAAATACATTAAATCAAGTAATTTATTATTCCATTCTTCCGTCTTCCAAGCTGACACACGATATCAATCAATCAATCAATCAATCAATTAATCAATCAATCAATCAATCAATCAAACAAACAATCAGTCAGTCAGTCAATCGATCAACAAGTCAATATATCAATCAGACATTACATAGCGCCCCTTCAAGATACCTACTCAGAGGAGCTCCCGGCCGATTACCAGCGATACCCGCAGCTGTGATAGAGCGCGTCTGATTGAAGAGTGGCAGCTGTTTGACCAGGAGATCATCGACCGGACCATCAAACAGTAGCGTCTACGTCTACGGTCGTGTGTCCGAGAACAATGAGAACATTTTGAACACCATATAATTAGACCTATAGCTGAATTGCACTTCCTTTCAGCCTTTGCATGTTGGAAAGTTCCATTTTTTCGATGCTGCACCTCGAACGCTCATAAATTTGACAAATTCACGAATATTTCTAATCGGCGTTAGGAGTTGGTTGCAATATGGCCACTGTTGTTGCATTTGCAATTTCAGACAAATCCTAAAAGTTATGTCCGAATTATGACACTTTTTGTTGGCGTTTACTTTTCATCGGCACATCGTGTGCATTACGGTCTAATGCTGTAATAACTGGAAACGCGTCGGTTTGAATACGGTAATACCTTTAAAACTAGTTCCTCTGTATGTATATATATACATATATAAATATATATATATATATATATATATATATGTGTGTGTGTATATACTAGATGTGTAACCCGGCGTTGCCCGGGAAATTTAAAATTTTAAACACTACTCCACTGTGGCACCCAACGTTGACCGCTAAATTTAGGGTTTTCGTCAACCCTCTACCCCACCCCGCTTCATCAAAAAGCCAAACGTAACCCGCCCCTGCGGGGCGCTACGGAAATTATTACTGGGCTTATATGACGTCATTCGGGCTGTAGACTCCTTTGCTAAAGCTCGATACTGCTTACCAAAGCGTGAGCGATGAAATCTGTCTTAAAACGCTTCTGTCTTAAAACGCTAATAACTCGAGTTCTAAAGTGAAAATTTAGGGTTTTAAACACTACTCCACTCTGGTATCCATCGTTGACTGCTAAATTTCGGGTTTTCGCCAACCCTCCACCCACCTCGCTTCCCCAAAAAGCCAAACTTGACCCACCCCTTCGGGGCGCTACGGAAATTATTACTGGGCGGGTATGACGTCATGCGGTGCAGACTCTTGACTAAAGCGCTAGCGTGATCAATTACTGATGAAATCTGTCTTAAAACGCCAATAACTTTTGTTTTAAACTGAATTAAAACCTGAAAATAGTTGTGATGACCTTATAATTTGGATAGGAATCGTTTGCAATAATTTTTGTAAACCGACGCTGTTTCATTTCCGAGCCTATTCTGCAGGGGAGAGTCAAAAGCGTACAAACAAATAAACAAACATATGAAAAGTGTTTCGGAATTATAATATAGATAGTAGCAAATCACATTGTAACTAGTTGGACCGGCTCCGCGAAGTCTAAAAGTGACACAGGTTTCAATCAATCAATCAATCAATCAATCCATCGATCGATCGATCGCTAGATAGATTTCGTCTGTCAGTTCCTTGTCGATCGATATCGAGAGACGAAGGGACAATTAATTTTAAACACCTTTGGGACCGATAGTAGATTTTAAACACCGTTATAAAACTATCTCTAAATGTTATATAATCTGAAAATGAAAAGAGCAATCGTTTAGCGATTAGTCTTTGGCAGAGGAGATCATCATGGTAATCATGATGATGAATAACAAGATATAATCGACTCTTGCTTACTTATAAGAGCTCACTTTTTATGGAAACTAAGACTATTCTCAGTGAATTAAAGCAATCTAGCGTAATGAAGTTGCTTGGTTGGATTCGAATGTCAACCAAATGTGATTAAATATTCATAAACAGTTGATCATAAGAAATGGAAGTTTACCAAAAAATTAATGACACCGACATTATTAGACGTTCGTTTAATGACAAAACTATGTGACACATGGTACGTAGAGATAATAATAGAAAAAAGTATTGACAATGACATGACGTCGACATGGCGCATTATAACAGACGCCAGGTGTATTAAGGTTTCAGTGTTTAATCATCTAGGCATCTCCAGGATGGAGCAGTTACTCCCAAGGAATAACCTGCACTATTATTTGATTACAGATTTGTCCACTAATAGAATGAAGAAATGAATGATACATAAAAAAAGGTCAACCGATCAGAGAGATGAGAATTTACTACCGATATTTGAATTATTGTACGTAAAACGAATATAAGAGGTCATCAGAAAAAAAACATTGCAACAGTTGAAATACTAAGTGGAAAAAAAATTGAAGCCCCTCCTTCTGTCCGCGCTATCGGCGGTAATCGACCGTTTTCCCAACCCACAAACATTGATTCCTAAGGGGAGGGATAGGGAAGCGGTGGTGTAGTGGATATGTTCGTCGCCTTGCAGCCGAAGGGATGCAGGTTCGCATCCGCTTTATGCCGCCGCGTTGGGACTTTGGGCAAGTCCTTCACTCGCAATTGCTCAGCGTTTCGGCGTGAAACTCCGATGCAGTGTCCGCTCTGTAATTGGGAGCGCCTCTGAGTAGGGAGCTAGAAGAGACGCTATTATAACTGCATACACAAACAATTACAGACTAAGTAAGTAAGTAAGCATAGCCTTTACAGACAGTTCATTGTTGGAAGTGGATCTTACAGAATGACACCAGCTTTTAATTTAAACCGTTACCAAGTGTTTTACATAATTGGACGAACAGTTCTGCCATTCGTAGGTACATTGACGCATTAGGGAAGAAATTAATTTCGAGCTCCATTGAGACACCTTTATATAGTATTCTGAATAATTTATATAAGAGTCAATTTCTTTCGTAACATATCTTTTTGTTGCCTGTTGTTCCTAGACCTAGGCGTTGCAATAATTGCCAAGCTTTTGATCATCCCACATTGCTTTGCAAAAAGCCAACCATTTGCAGTAAATGTAGTGGGTTGCACAATATCTAGATTGCCAAAATATGGATCAACCAAGATGTGCCCATTGCCATGGGTTACATAGTGCAGCCTTCAAACAATGCACAAAGTATCAAGAAGCCCAACAGCTTTTGAAAGCAAAATCTGATAAATTGCCTCTGTTTTCAGATGTTTTAAAGAGAAGATTGCATAAGCCCCTAGATGTTGACTTGCAGGATCAAAATGTAACACAAATGAATGAAACAAACACTGATATAAATGAGCCCAATTTATTTATGCAACCGAGCATTTCACCTGCTGAAGGCCAAACCATGAATGATTTCATGGATTTCAACAGTGATAACTACAGGGTTGTGGTTAGATTAGATAAAGGTCTGACAACCAGGCGATACCAGCGAGTAGGATGATTTCTTTTGTTGATAGTGTTATAGTGATGCTTGACAAGAAGAATACTAGATCTGAAATTCGTTTTATGTTAATAGAATCAGCAAATCATCTTTTCAAGGGAAGAGTCTCCTTCTCTTGAAAAGGTCAATAAATACTTATTGTAATTAAATCATAATTTAAATATTATATAAATTATGAACCTTGTTATAATGCAATGGAATGCAAGAGGACTACTTAAAAAATAAGGATCAATTAAAAAATGATCTAAGGCATTGTGTGTATTCACCAGATCTGATTTGCATACAAGAAACTTTTATGAAAGAAAATAAAAGAAACCCTGTTTTCGATGGGTATAGTATGATAAGACATGATAACAGAGATTTAAGTCAACGAGGTGGTTTGACTTTGCTAATTAAGGATGGGCTTAATTTTACAATTATTGAAAGTAAAGATATTCCAAATATTGAAAATCAATGTTTGGAAATTAATACTAATATGGGTCCCATTAAGATTTTTAACATATATATATACATATATATATATATATATATACACCTCCTTTAGAAAAGGTAAAAATATGAAACTCTGAGCAAGATCTTCGAGAACAAAAGAACAGTAATAGTTGGAGATTTTAACGGTCATAATAAAATTTGGGGAAGTAGGCCTAGTCAAAACAATACAAATGGTAGAATTTTAGAAACTATTATAGCAGATAACAATCTAACGATATTGAACACTGGAAAAACAACCCATATAACCTCAAATCAATCAAATATAAACTCTGTTATTGATTTAACGATCACATCTCCAGATCGGGCTTTAAATTGTTCCAATTTTGTTGAAAACACATCGCTAGGATCAGACCACCTTCTAGGAATTACAAAAGTTAATGAAATTATCACCTTTGAAGATAACATGGGAATGCATGCCTGGAATCTTAAGAAAGCAGGTTGGAGAAATTTTTGAAGTGAAAGTGAATTTTATATTACAGAAAATCTTTTGGATGATGACACAAATAAAAGCTTCTCGAATTTAACAGCAGCTCTTTCCACATCAGCTAATGAAGTAATTCCAGTTAAAAAGTATGTCAAAAATAAAAACAAGAGACATAAACCGCTGCCATTTTGGAATGAGAACTGTGATAAAGCAATATATGAGAGAAATAGAATTCGTAATAAGATGAATAAATCACGGAATTTAGATGATTATGTAGAATTTAAAAGACAAAATGCAGTATCAAAGAGAGTGATTGCAGATGAGACAAGAGCTAGCTGGGATACCTATAGTGGTGAATTAAACATACAATCAAAGTTATCATCCATATGGAATATGACACGAAGAATGAAGGAGTGACATCTGCGACATCCATTCCTACCCTACGAAATCAAGGCACCAAGGTTAAATCAAACTTACAGAAAGCTAATTTAATAGGGAAAAATTATATTATAGGCTTCACTATTCGAGTGTTAATTAATTTTTTAAATGTTTGTTTGATTTTCTCATTAATTATATGTATCCAATTAAATAATATGACAAAACTCATACTGTGCTTCGCTGTCAAGGATATGATGAATCAGCAGATTCAAATTTGAAGCACGGTTGTTTGGTATTTAAAAAAAATGATATAAAAATGTTTAATTTATTCGACAATGTATTCAAAAACTGAAGTGAGTGTTTTGTTATTGCTTTTTGTTTTTGTTGTTGTTGTTGTTGTTGTTGTTGCTGCTGCTGCTGTTGATGTTGTTGTTAATATTGAATGTCATATCATTGCGACATGATTGTGTTGGAATATTATTTGTCGTCTTTGATCTTCTTTGACTAAAATTGTATCTCATATTATTCTGTTTAATAATTACTTTTATTGAAATGTGAAAGCTATGAAAATGTGTTTTAAGATTAGCAAGCAAGAAAAGTGTGTGGAATTTCTTGCATGTGACAACAATTACTGCACAATATTAATGAGGTTGCTCAAGCAAAAGATTTCTACGTTAAGTGATGTATATTGGACACATCAATTAATTTTATCTCATTGTATATGTTGTAAAGTGTCGTCAACGGCCTTTGATGTCATACGAAGACTGTTTTTTTCCCGCTTGATCTCGGCAGGAAGAGCCTCTGAGTAGGTACCTTGAAGGGGCGCTATATAAATTATGATTGATTAATTGAGAAATAAATCGTCAAGAATTTGATGGAATTTTTTATTTTTATTTTAGCAAGATTATTTCGACCCCAATGAACAGATAAGGTAACGAAAGAATACGACACCTTAAAATACTTCGAACGCAGGCTTATATAAGCCAGGGAATGCGTATAATTATAATATATTGCCCCCACTGTTGTTTCTCCATCTTTTTATGACACATTTAAGTTAATGTAAACTGAAGAAAGTTATCGCTTTACTAATATTATAATATATAGATGTTTAACGTTGTATTATATTGTATGGAAGAGTGGAGGATATGCGTCGCCCGATGTGCAGGCATGCACAGGAAGGACTAAATAATAAGTTAGTAAACGTTGTATTTGGAGACATGGGAGGTTGACGTTTAACCCCTAGAACCCGACCGACCCGTTATCCAGGGATGGGCAAATTACAGGGCAGCATGTAATTGAATTACAAATTACCAATTACTGGAGAAAATGTAATTGAATTACAAATTACAAATTACTTTTGGCTCAGAGCCTCAAATTACAAATTACAAATTACGTAATTTCAATTACATCAATTACAAATTACTTTGGGGCTTAAATCATTGGAATAAAAACCTCAGGCAGGAAGTGCATGCCTTTTCCCTTATTTCTATGTGCATCATTATTTATTGTGTAGCTTTCTTTTAGAAGCAGCAGCCATTCAAACAAGTTAGGCCTATCTGATTGTTTGCTATGCCTTGCAATCATGCCTGTAAAACTAAGGAGCCTATATCTATTTACTGGTACAGACAAAGGCAGGGCATCATTAAATTGTATTTAAAGAATTTGTTAGTAGTTGTAGAGCTATGAGGCATTATTAGTTTTCCTTTTCTGTCATATTCCATATGCTGCAAGATTTCCAAATCGTTTTTGTTTCTGCTAGTCGACTTAATTTATGGTCACTATAACACGCTGCACATTAAAACAATTAAATTCTTCCTCTTCTTCTTTATGACCACTAGATGCTCAGTATTTTGTTCGCTACCGGTGGTATATTCAGATGTTGTTACTAGCAACTCATGTATTCTTTTAGTTTATGGTCTGCAAACTGTGCGGGTAGCCACATAACTTAAAATACGGATGATTCACTGTTGCAAGGTTCGCATGATTCATCAAAGAAATTTAATATAGGCCATTCAAAGTAATTTGATTTTGCAGAATGTAATTGAAATTACAAATTACAAGAAGAAATGTAATTGAATTACAAATTACAAATTACTTTGATGCAGAGCAGCAAATTACAAATTACCAATTACAATTGTAATTTAAATTACGTAATTTCAATTACTCAATTAAATTACTGCCCATCCCTGCCGTTATCCATAGAGTTACGGGAGCTCCGAGTTCAAAGAGTTAAGTTGCATTTTGCACGTCTTGGTGCTGTTCTATTTGAAGAGCAAAATAACGAGAAACAACACATGTCTCGTCGTTTGATTGCATATAATGAAGCCAGAGGTTAAAAGTATATGTACATCCTTATAACCAGTGATTGTAACTATACGTATAACTTATTACCAGTGATCAGCTAGCTAACTCGATAAAGTTTAGTTATTTTTTTTTTATCTATTGGATCCTCATTTTGGTAAATATGATAATGCTGGACGTGACGTAACTAAGACTTTTCCATAATGGAACGCGTTATGCAAGGTATAAGTCTGCATGCAACATACTCAGAAATGGTCTTATAATGTCCCAAAGGCATTGATTTTTAAAAAGGTATTCAATAAACTGACAGAGTATCATTTTTTAGGATAAGTGCAAGGCATTAATGATTTATCAGGACTGTTTATTGTTTATTTACTGTTTTCCATTGTCTTAAGACTTTTATTTTTCGATGAGTCATTGGCATCTGGGGCGCCTCTGGTTGAGTTGTACTGTGCAAGGTGCTGTTTAAAGCCGTAAGTAGTCTAATATGGAATAGAATATTTCGCTGAATACGTGAATTACATGCATGCTATAATAAGCAGCAAAGTTGAATAAACTGATATTAAACAATTAATAAGGTAGTTTCTTTTCGTCAGATGAGTCTTCACCTTTTCACCTTGTCACCTTGTGCCGTCAGTTCGAGGGAGGCTACTATATAACAGTTCGCAACACGTGAAGCTGGGTACGGAGGACTTTGGTCCAACCACCCAGGCAGGATACGCTTATGCAGTTGTCGGTCAGATCACCTTTCTGTTTTAACCCGTAATAGGGAAGTAACCCTATTGGGTGGCAGGTCGGACCTTTGCAATGAATCTTACTTTACCTCTTATAGAACGCTTCAGCCAGCGATCTCTCCACAATCGAATTTGCGAGGGAACTGATGCTAATACGGATAAACAATAATGTAGGCCCTGTTGTCGTGGGTATTATGTAAAACTTGATAACTTGAGAAATTCTCTTGAACACCTTTTATACGTGTTTTTAAAACGTTATATATAAGTAGCCGGTTTTTAAAAATGTTAAATAGATACGAAACATTTTAGCACCCTTTTTTATCAATTTAGCAGTTATGTGGTCAATAATTAAATGATTCACTGCATCACATTAAGATCGACTGCAGTAGGAGGAGAATTGGCGTTTGCAGGTAAAAATGCACTGTAAACAAAACGTTGCTCGTAAAGCGATTCCAATAATTGAATATAATGCAAAGCAGTTAAGTAACGAATCGATTTATGACATCCAAAGATGCAGATCAACCAGGTCACCTTGCGTTGGAGACGATTCTACGCCACTGGCATGCAAAGCTCCCTTAGATAAATCGGGACTTGGCCTGCTGGACAATAATGCATGAGCATTCAAATCTGTAACTCAATACTTGTGTGCGTATATTTGGTCGTCGATTAGAATAGTAAAAACATTTAATAGATTTATCAAGTTAAAACGGGAAATACCAGCGTTTTACTCATCATTAATTAAATTCTACTTACTTCCTTTCTATAGTTTACTTTGGCCTAACTTACCGAAGCTAGCCTTAATTACAGAGGTGACATGCACCGAGAACTAATTGAAGTCTATTCAAACGAGCTTGAACGATGCTATGAGGTCAATTTTGTCTAAATTCCACTATTGTCAAAACAAAAGTTTACGCTGATTAAAGCCACGGTAGTCCTAATAATTCAATAATTTACCCTACAAATACCATGAGCTGGTTAATAAAACGTTGAATGAAATGTTGGTCGCAGTCATATATATGCCGGTACTTGAGCGGTTGGATTTAAGCGGGGGGAGGGCAGGAGGCAGTGGATGGTAATCAGAGCGCCCTGGCCCGCATAAACACTGATGATAATATACTGAAATACTAAACGGTAAACAGCAACGTAACAAAACCGATAATTTCAAATGAAGATGTATCTATTAGTTGAGTCTTAGGTTTTCTCTTACTATAACGTTTCAGCCAGCGATCTCTTCCACAATCGATCAATGACATCATAAAAGCATTTCTTTTTCGGTGCTCTAATTATACATGTAAGCAGACTGATATTTCAAAAATGACAATTGGAAAGAACTGAGTGGAATTCAATGGCCTTTGAATTGCGATTCCATGATGGGGCATGTGTGTATCGGTTCATTATTGCAAGTAAATGAACGAAGACACTCTTTCTTTTAAACACCTTATATAATGGTAGGTACTGAATTTATATAAGATGCAATCACTGTTCTTAACACTCTTAACGCGATGTACTTATAGCAATGTACTTATCGACCTCAAAATCGGAAGCAAAAGCTGGATGGCAAACATTCTGCGTGATATTTGCAGTTTAACGTCAATGTGTGGTAACACAGACCACTAGTGACGCCCTCCTCCTTTATTCAGGCTTTTGACTGGCACTGGCAGAATGCAACCAGTGGCGGAGTTCTGAATTAACTGACCAGACTAAATTTTGTGGTATCCGGTCAGTACCGCGCACACAATACCGCGCACACGATACCGCGCACACAATACCGCGCACACGATACCGCGCACACAATACCGCGCACACGATACCGCGCACACGATACCGCGCACACAATACCGCGATTCACAAGACCGCGCACGATCATTACCGCGCACGATGATAATCGTATACAAGTATTTCAACATGAATCCAGCTTCTATGTCAGATCTAAAAATACCATCATCCAACTTCTATTTAAGCGGTGTCACGACAACTAGTCTACAGACAACTCGTCAAACGACAACTGGTCTACAGACAACTGGTCCAGCGCTTGAGAAATGGAAGCTGGATTAAATTATTTTAGAGGTGAAATAGAAGCTGGATGAAGGTATTTTTATATATGAAATAGAAGCTGGATTGATGAAAATAACGCATGAGAAATAGAAGCTGGATGAAGGTATTTTTATATATGAAATAGAAGCTGGATTGATGAAAATAACGCATGAGAAATAGAAGCTGGAATAAGGTATTTTTATAAATGAAATGGAAGCTGGATTGATGAAAATAATGCATGAGAAATAGAAGCTGTAAACAACCTGGATTTAAAACATCTTAATCTTGAACAGACGTGACTATGATTGAACTACAGATGACGATAGACACATTTCGAGACAGACGGTTCATGGTGCGGTCAACCTTCTGATCGAAGATGGCTAAAGACAAGACAAGGGAGCCTAAGACATAAATATAAAAAATCGAATATCGATCGTGGCAAAGCTACTACCTCGACCGTAAGTTAGCTTAATGAAAAGCCGTAATCTGCAGGGACCCATACATATTCAAAACCTGGTGATGCAGGCCGAGCTCCGAAAGCATGAAAATATATATAATCACTTACCAGACTCACGGCGCAACGTACTCAAAGATTTAGTAAAGATATTTACGCAATTTCACTTATTGTAATAATAATAAATTGGTTATTACTTTTTCTGAATCTGCAAATGTCTTTCTGTGTACGAATCCAACCAATATCTGTGAATCGAAATGTTAATTGAGAGAAATTTGTCGGGATAAGGCGGTCTATGAAAACTGAACCGCCGATGATAATTTTCTCTGTCTGTCCACTGCCAGAAAATGAGCGGTCAAAACGCATTATGAACACCTTTATAAAGTTTTATTCGGATTGTATATGATGTGCAATTTTGGGAAACCTTGCGCTTAATTTGTCAGGGGTTATCCCACAATCGACTATAATTGGCAGCAACACATTTATATATTTAGTAAAAAAAACATAATTTCAAAAAATAATTCATGAATTCATTCATTATGAGAATTCATTTATCACCGATTCATGACAGCTACTCAGAGGCGCTCTCTGCACAGGCCTATGTTATACTTTTCTTCATCCGTACACTGCCAGAAAACGAGCGTTCAAAACGCATTATAGACACCTTTATAAAGTATAATTCAGATGGTATATGAGGTGCATTATTGGGAACCAAACGCTTGATTTATGTTACAATTCTAGTATCATGGCAATGAATAATAACATCTGATTACAAAATAATGGACAGAATTAGGTTAAAATAGTTCTATGAGTGGATTGGAGTGTCCACAATCAAAGTTAGGAAGTGTGCCGAGTGTAACCAATAAAGCTTTTCATCCGGTCACCATGGAATCCGTCATAAAATAATATTTCACCTCGTTTATGAATACGCGTGGAGGGAGGTGAGGCAAATTAATAATATCGTTTTAACCGAATTTCTGGAAAACTAATTAAAGCAATTCGTAAGATTCGACTTTTGACCTAACAACGAGAATTCTACCAGTTGGCTTAGTATCCATCCATCTTTAATACAATTTCTTTCGGTGGGGTTGAACAAGTTTGGAGACAGTAAAATGACGAAGTAAATAATCTTTTTATAATAATTTATAGATTTGTCAAAAAGAAATTTGATTTACCTGCTTACACAACAGCGATTTGGTTTTGATTGGCTAAAAGTAGGTAAGCCTACTTGCATAGGAAGTTACTTGATGCACAACTGATTCATATACATGTAAAACGTTGTCAAATAAAAATGGACATGCGCAAAATTATTAATGTGATCGCTGTTCGTGCAGTAATTAAAATCCAAACACTTACTCGGTTGCCATGAGAAATAGGTATAAAGGTTAGAAATGACGTTCAGAGCGCTATGCTGAACACCTTTAAGACTAATTGCTCCGATGCTATTTTTATCGGCAAATTATATTATCCGTGAATCCTGTATTCTTGGGGATATAAGTCACAGAAAGTGTCAGATAAAAGTACTTCATGATGTTAAAAATTGAATGTGAGATTGTTGCAAAGCTCTTTTAGACACATTATGAATGATGGCGTTATTCATGTGCAATAGCAAAATTTCATTGCGTTTAACATTTTCTTTATTTTCGTAAACGGTCAATAATACCACCAGACGTCGACTCAATCGATACAATACTTTCCGACAATCAAATGACATTAAATTTCAAAAATAACAGTTGATATTGTTTTTGAATTGAGCGATGTCGTCAGCTCTCTTCTACCGGAAGGCCTCTTATAAACGGTATCCGGTCAAAACCGCGCACACAAAACCGCGCACACAAAACCGCGCACACAAAACCGCGCATCACAAAACCGCGCATCACAAAACCGCGCACTATCATTACCGCGCACGATCATTACCGCGCACGATCATAACCGCATTCAAGTATTTCAACATGCGTCCAGTTTCTATGTCAGATCCAAAAAACCTTCTTCCAACTTCTATTTCTCGTTCGTTATTTTCGTCAATCCAGCTTCTATTTCAAATATAAAAATACCTTCGTCCAGCTTCCATTTCTCGTGCGTTATTTTCGTAAATCCAGCTTCTATTTCAAATATAAAAATACTTTCATCCAGCTTCTATTTCTCATGCGCCATTTTCGTCAATCCAGCTTCTATTTCATAACTAAAAATGCCTTCATCCAGCGTCTATTTCTCATGCGTTATTTTCGTCAATCCAGCTTCTATTTCACCTGTAAAAGAACCTTCATCCAGCCTCAGTTTCTCTTGCGTTTTTCATCAATTCAGACTCCATTTCACCTCTAAAATAATTTAATCCAACTTCCATTTCTCAAGCACTGGACCAGTTGTCTGTAAACAAGTTGTCGTTTGACGAGTTGTCTGTAGACTAGTTGTCGTGACACCGCTTAAATAGAAGTTGGATGAAGGTATTTCTTGATCTGACATAGAAGCTGGATGCATGTTGAAATACTTGTATGCGGTTAAGTTCGTGCGCGGTAATGATCGTGCGCGGTAATGATCGTGCGCGGTTTTGTGAATCGCGGTTTTGTGTGCGCGGTTTTGTGTGCGCGGTTTTGAGTGCGCGGTTTTGATAGTAAACTCTTATAAACAACTGTAATATGCCGAGCAAATTTCTGTCGAGGGTAGGCCTAACGGGGCTTGAACTCACTTCCTCTCGCACTCTTGGTAGGGGTCTGCGGGTATACCCGTACCCGCGGGTTTACCCGTACCCGCGGGTCGGGTACGGGTCGGGTACGGGTCGGGTACAGATTTCACGGGTCGGGTCGGGTACGGGTAGGGCTGTCACGGGTACAGGTATACCCGGTTTTACCCGCGCCAACGTTAAATATTTTGGTTACATTTTATAGCGAGTCTTGCACTGTCAGAATATTCACTCTTGTTAACTGGCAAATATAATTATTGACATGGGCTGCACCTAGAAACGCACTCAATGAACATTTATTATACATGAACACACCATTATCATCTTCATCGTCATCACCATCCATTTCACACTCAACCATTTGATGGGCTATGGGTACGAATACATGTTCTCCATTGTCATGTCACTGTTGTTACTGTTGCAACTGCTAACTAGTCTACTAGTAATACTACTGCTGTTACTATCACTGAACTGAATTACATACATGTCTATGAAGCCCGGATAATGACATGACGGGTATTGTACGGGTACGGGTATACCCGCGGGTACGGGTCGGGTCGGGTAGTAATTTTAAGTACGGGTCGGGTACGGGTACGAGTAGCGGTCCTGTGTACGGGTACGGGTCGGGTAGCAAAAATGCTGTACCCGCAGACCCCTAACTCTTGGCCACTGGTCAGCGTGTTAATCACTACTCTACCGCCCCCACCCACCCCGCTGAAAGGGGCATGAAATCGGACCACGGCAAGGGGTCTAATTTTGGTGAAGAAAATGGCAGCCAAACGTTGGCGCAGACCTCCTCCTCTTTCCCGCAGGCTTTTGGCTGGCACTGTTATGGTATTATTCAATGCGATATAATGTGATGTAACGCAATACAATGGAAAAATTATGTGGTACCATATCATGTCATATGACATCATATTATATTTTATTGCGTTGCAATAAATCATAATTGTCTTAACGTATGAAATCAGACCATAGCAATATCTTCATTCATTTATTCATTCATTCAATCATTCGTTCGTTCGTTTTAGAGCTCGATTTGCAAATGATTAGTTAATATAATATGATTTTGACTGGGAGCAAAACCGTGGACAATTCAATAAATGATAAGCCCTCAATGTTTATATAGAGCCAGATTAAGAGATTTGAGAGGTGTCCAACACGGAGCGCTGAACCTCAATTACGACACCAAGACTAATTTCACGCAGCAGCCGAGTATGTAAGTATCTGGCAGTTAATTATTTTAACAAATAACATACGACCATGTTTATATGTATATCTCATATTTGACAATGATTTAAAGGTAACCGATTCAGTAGTAGGCCTACAGTATAAGAGATTTGCGTTTAGTGTGCGCTATGGCAATAATATTAACAAATAACTTCTATTTAGCACAATCTACCATGTACCATTCACAAATCCAAGATACTATCAGGTCAATATCCAGAAGATCATTTAAACTCATTCGTTGATCGAATTCAGGTAGTGCCAGCCTCAAGACTCGGCAACGGAGGAGGGTGACGTAATCGGCCTAACTTATCAGTTAGGCCTGTAAATGTAAAACCTTTTAATACCAGCGGTTAACATGTTGTACTGCCGCCATTGCTGAACTAATTAGTGTCCATGATTTCTGCTCAGCTGTGAAAGCTGCTCAGTTTAGAAAGAACCTATAAGCCATTGTGAGTACCTTGACCATAAGCTGTCGACGGGGAGATGAGACGGCAAGGGGAGGAATGGCGAGCCTCACTCAAATGCTGAGGCTAAGAAAATTAAGCCGCATATTCCTTAATAGTACCATCACAGCCTTGGCGCTAGCTTAATACGCGGCTCTTCATGTTATGTTGGCTACCTTGCGACTGAACCCACTGTTCTGACTCAGCAATTAATAGACGTAATATTGCATATATATTGGCCGTATAATTTGATTTAAAGGTGTTGGTTGGATCCGATTTGACCAGGGTCTATGACAACAAAGGCCGTTACCCTGGACAGAAATTTGCTCGGCGTACTACAGCACTTAGGAGCAAGGTACTAGACCAGTTTTAGAAGGTTTAGCTAAGGGTGTTCAATAAGGAACTCTGTTTATCATTTCCAAAACCAAAATTAGCTCTTTGTTTTGGCGTATTGAACCATGCAAAATATTATGTCGAATTGTATTACGTTATCACATAGCGTTATTCATTCAATCATGAGCATTTCTTCAATGGGAGTTTTCGGGACCAGTCTTTATTATATAAGGTATATTATACAGAGTTCAATAAAAAAAATATTACTGGAATGGCACAGGAAGCAGGTGTGACGCATGTTGGAATCCATACCAAACCACTAGGCCCACAGCGCTAGAGACTCGATGCTGCATAGTTGTATTTCGTACAAAAATGCAAAGCTGACTGCTAACCTAACCAACAGCCTGAAAACATTGAAATACTATTATGTTGCTTCGGTGTCAAGTACAATCACAAGTGCTCAAATGCTGCATTAAGGCTGAACGCCAGGTCAAGTACCAAGTGAAACATTCTAACTCTGCACTATGCACATTTGATCCAGGAGAGATGCTTGTCCGTGACGCGTATAATGAAAATACACATGGAATTTGATCCAAGAGAGTTACGCAATCAGTCAGACAATGAGCTTGAATTTGCCTTATGAATATTCAGGTTAGGCCTCTAGCCATAAGTAAGAAGGACGAATGAGCTTCGAAACTTCGTATTTTTTTGGGAATTATTCGCTTCATGAAGCCTGAAGAGCTATTGTAATACATGAATGTAAGTGATACTGTGATCTAGTGACATTGCGCGTGTGCAAGTAAATTTAGAAACAAAACGTGATTCTTATTAACGAAACGGTGTTAAGACAGTAGGAACTTGTTTTATATTTTTAGAATGGAAAATCCATAATGGAAATTGGATCGTTTATTAAGGAATTTTATAATGGTTGAGACGATGAACTAATTTGCGAAGCTGGCGTCTAAGACACCTTTAAAAATTGGTTGCTTCGGAACTATATATAAAATAGAAATTTGACAAATGGTCAATTTGATAAAAACTCAGCTTACTTTATGTCATAACTCTGGTGGATGGATGGATCTAGAATTTAACAACAGATTGTGGCATCAAATGCTGAAATTTGTTCGGCCTATTACAGCTAAACTGTCACTCTAGTAGCCACACAATGGACTTAAATACTGGAACATTACCACGCGCGACGCATTATTGACCGCGGAACCAATAGCAATGCGTGGCAGACCCAGAAAAAACTTGAACAGCTGAAAGGCGATTCCAATTATAATGCATGAGCAGTGGAATCTTAACTTCAAAACGTTTTTGAATATTACTAATTACTGATCGATTTGCCCCCAATGGGAAGCTGTTGATCCCTCGTTTTGGAACTTCCGCGTCGTGATTTCTCAGATGTAGTTCCATTTCTCTAGAATTATAGTCTACCGTTGGAGATAATGCCCATCGCCACTGTCCCTGAAAATTTTTATAACCGTGACCACACTGGATTCAGAGTGGACTCATCTAAGGCACGCTATTGAAATACTTGAAATAATTCATTGATTGATTGACTGAATGAATGAATGAATGAATGAATGTTTGATCCACAGCTCATCACGTTAAATTGCATATTCAATGCAGATTTTATTTTATGTGGATTTTTGAAGTGATGTCCCATTTCTCAAACGAAGGGAGCGGAAATGGTGAGAACTAAGAGTAGGGCTACAGAGCACACAGAGGTAGACAGGAGCAACGCCCTGCATGCAACGCCACACTAGATATCCTATACTCAATTCGCTGCTTGAGCAAGAGCCAGTGAAGAACGTCATGCACATAGTTGGAGATAAGTGACCTAATACGGCATGTTTCATAATACTTCTTAACAATAGGCCTACATTGTCGATGCTAACACTTAATCGTTATTCTTTGTTTTTGTTATTTTCAATGTTTCATATTTAACACCTTTAAAACGAATTTATTCTTGACTATATAAAAGGAACTTTGTCAGCCATTTCGTTTGACTGTGCTGTCATATTGATCCATAGTCAGATATAAGTTTCAACTGTCAAGTAGAGAAGAGCAATCACTGAAGAAGTGAAGATATATACACTGGGTGATATAGATGGCTAGGAAGTGTAGCCGACTTCCTATTCTTAGCCTCGATGTATAAGGTCGGAGGACCGAACGATCATCGTGTCATATTGTTACGGATAGCATACTGTCAGTTACACTCACGATAGCCATTTTTTCGGCGTATTCGTTGGTTGAAAAATTAGAGCCCAGGCTTCATATAGACACCTTTATAACGTTATATTAGACTCTCTATAAAGCGAGATTATAATTTTAAACTACTGAATTACTGCGAATACGAACCAATATTCTGGTGATTTGAATGTTGACTTCCGAAAGAGAATTCTGTCTTTTAGAAAAACGTTACTTGCGACGCTCCATTTCTAACTACCTCTAAAACGAATGTTACAGAGGCTACATATATTAAAACGGAAACATCATCTGAATAATGTGACCCTAGTTTCAACAAATTCATCATCCATGAAACAATGTGATTTAACAGCAGAAATAAAAACCAATTATACCAATACCAAATTTAAAATGTGTTCATAAATCGTGGCAGACAAGGTGCAAGCAATAATATGCACATTATTTTCTAAATCCCGATAAAGTGAATTAATTATCATGCTGTTTGGTGACGATGATATAATTATTGGATATAAATTGCAAAATGTTACCAATGCTATATATATATATATATATATATATATATATATATATATATATATATATATATATTATAGTGAGCGTCTTTTCATCCTTCTGTCTCCTGCTAATCTCAAACAGAGATATATAATTGACAGCTTCATTAGTTTTCATCCATCCAACCAATCATGTATGAAAAATAACATGTTGGTCGTGGCGTGGCTATACTTTAGCCACAACTGATGCAAATTGCGAATCAGTATTTCTAGTCTGCAGGAAAGAACCTAGTCGTAATTAGGCTCATGGGTCGATATCGGTAGAAATTCAAGCACTTCATTAGATTCATAGCCTAACGCACCTAAAGATTTTATGGCACGGCATCAACAGCATTTCGTTTATATGCTACACTTTAACCCTCGTGCAGTTCTGGATCGATGAATGACTGACAATAATATTTCAAAAAATCCTAGAGTTGTGCCACGCTGCAGACAAAAGTAACACCTATGACAATAAGCCTGGGTCTGCCTTGAACCCATGGATAAGGATGATGGTTAATTACTAATGTGAAAGGCAAAGCGGCAGATATTCCAAAATGTAGAAGTTCATTTGCATCAGTTGAGTCTTGGTTTGCATTTCACCATTAGCTGATCATTGGTGACATCTATTGATGTTTTTGGTCGACTTTAAACGTTGGACTTGACTTGACTTATTGGCCCTAGCGAGGCTTTCGCCCGCATCAACCGCTCCTCTATGGACAGCCTCCAGTCGCCCCTATTTCTCTTTGGACTTAATAATTTTTGAAATAATAATAATTATCGTTGGTCGGAAATGACTTCATTTTGCGGATGCCATGACAAATTTAATGATAAATAAGAGTAAATAAGTTTAAATGAAGTAATCTGAGTGGATTCAAACGTCAACGGAAGGCTATTCGGATCTAGCAAACAGTTTATCGTTGAAAGGGAAATCTACCAAATGACAACTATCATATAAATTGTTGCCATGCGCATTACCGGTACATATAATTACACGGGCAGGACTTGCTGCATATTGTTTTCATCCATCCATCCAACCAATCATTTTGTGTGTCTATCGGCGAATTAGCACACCTTTTTAGAGCTTTATACAGAATTTACATAAGAAGAACTACGCCATTGTAATTTACTGTATTAAGTTGTCCAATATGACGTGTTCACAATGCTAGGTCGAATAAGCAGACATAGTCAATGCGAAGACTTAGCTAGTCGTAAGTTTCTATTTGATTTGGTTCAAGTTAAACACCTTTAAAACAAATCTGCCCAGACAATATTATAATGGAAATTAGACTTACGGTAATCAAATCATTGTATATTCTAACGTTAGGCAGAAGTTTCAATAATTACTATGAAGAAGAGAGGGTATTTATAGCCTGGATTGTAGCAAATTGGATGTGAAGCGTTTGCGACCTCAGTTTCTTAGCCTCGGTATACGAGGCTGATTGACCAGTCTTCAGGATCATATTCCCACCGAGAGCGTACAGCCAATACACTCATCATAGACGAGTTTGTTAGGAGAAACAGATGATTATTGGATATTTATAACCATGCATCTGCTTTTACTATGATCTGAACCCAAAACCTCTGTATTGACATTTTGCTCCTATACAGTTAACTATGGCACCTGAAGTTATGCGAAGTTAAGCGACATCTCAGTAGTAGCTGAAGGGGCTATAAGCGTAGCCCTCCTCATTTGTCGGTGCTTTGGGCTGGTACTACCAAATGTGTGACTCGTATAAAAATCGGCTTCGATAATAATTATTGATGATCGTATTATTAGAATGTAAATAGTTGTCGTCAAATAAATCTTGTATACCTCTTTCAAATAGCTAATCAACCATAGGCCTGCCTGCCTGTCTGCCTGCCTGCCTGCCTGCCTGCCTGCATGTCTGTCTGTCTGTCTGACTGCCTGCCTGCCTGCCTGCCTGCCTGCCTGCCTGCCTGCCTGCCTGCCTGCCTGCCTGCCTGCCTGCCTGCCTGCCTGCCTGCCTGCCTGCCTGCCTGCCTGCCTGCCTGCCTGTCTGTTACAGACCGATTTTCTGTTAATTGGCCCTAATTTAAAACTTTTGTTTTGTGACGCCACCGTTTGCTCATTGTGTAATTTTATATAATCATTTTTTCTATAGCTCCGATCACAGCATTGTCTATTCCGTAGCGTTCTCAGTGCAAGAACTCCAGAGGGTAAATAAAATTCAAGGCGTAAGAGAGTGAGACATAGAGATAGAGACAGAGAGAGACAGAGAAACAGAGAAATATACAGAGAGACAGATACAGAGACAAAGACGGACAGACAAACAGAGACATATAGAAACAGATAGACAGGCACGCATAGAGACAGAGAGACAGGCGGACATACAGATATAGAGACAGCAATAGAGACAGCCAGACAGGGACAGAGAGAGGCATACAGAGAAATAGTCTATTTCTAAACACCTTAATAATTGTTTTTCCGAAACTATAAAAGTAGAAAATTAGTTAACTATTCGTTTACAACGTGTCTTTCAGTACTCGTCGTGTTGAACACCTTTAAGACTTGTTTTAACGGCGCAATATATAAGAACAAATACATGCAGAAAGCAATCAATTGAGAAAAATGACCCCTTTATCATAATGTGTCAAACTGAGCGATTGTCAGATGAACTAATTTATGTTGTCAAAAAATTGAATGTCATTGAAATTGTACAGTTCCGTTTAGACACCTCTTTGGTGTTGTTTGGATTCTATAAGTTTATTTTTACTGCTCTGTACACTTAAATTGTATTGTCGTCAACAACCTTTGTTGTCATACGATGACGTTAAACTTTGGAATAATAAATAAGAAAGCAATCTATCGACTTTTAAAAATGTTTCACGTGTGTCGGTTACCGTTTTAATTACAGTTCATCTATAATTTATCAAAAAAGGAATAATGTCGTGGTGTATGTATATGTGTTCACGCTTGCCCAGAATGCACGGCCACAGTTTCGCGCCTATCTACTATTGACCTTAGACCCTGCACCGGGACACTGTGTCACCATTACCCCAAATGACAGGGGTTGGTGAATTCCAGGCAATGGGGGCGAGGTGAGGGAGAAAAACAAAAATTGCACCATTTTCACACCTGTGACACAGTTTCGCAACTATTCATCTGAAACCTTGCAGCAGGACAGAATGCCACCAGGTCCACACCGCCCCGCCCAGCACCCACCCAACCCTCAGTGGCGAGGTAGGGTAGGGTGGATGCGGCTCGAAGACTGGGTTGGGGTAGGAGATGGGTGCGTTGGGATGGAATGGATGTGGTGGAAATACATCTGTGACTGCTTTTGACTCCAATAACAAGGTTACAGTAAATATTTTTACAATTACTCAAAAACATTACCGAAAGGTCTTGCTGTACATCTAGTTCAATGACCTTAAAAACGTTGTCAAATGAGAAATTATAATATAATGTAAAATAAGAGCTTTTCTCGTGCAATTATTGCAGGCCTGGCACTCAGTAACTGGACTTTTATACAAAAGTTTGTCCCAATGTTGAAAACAGGCTTTCCCTGCAACGAGTCTCGCTGAACACCTTTAAAACGTGTTTTAGAGTCCTATATAGGTGCGAATTCATGCAGCCTGACAATGAGAGTTCGTTATTGAGTTTTATCAAGATAGTTACTTCATAATAATCATGATATTTATATTTATTGCACTCGACCGCAATGCATTGTAATGTATTGATATATATATATATATATATATATATATATATATATATATATATATATATATATATATATATATATATATATATATATATATATTCGTTTAATTCATGAAATACTGTACGCAGTGGTTCATCACAGTCAGACTTCATAATAACTGTTCGTCACTCAACACTCACCGCTCATCATATCAATTCTATATCGTGTTTCAACTGAGTCTTAAGCTCGGCAGCTCGTCTTAATTCATTCATTCTATGGATTTATATAGCGCCCATTCTTCAGGAAACTACTAAGAGGTGCTCCCAGCCCAGCAACGGCGAAGCAAAAAGGAATTGAGAGGTTTATGAAGCAAAGTGTGACTGGTGAGATATAAAAAAATGCAGGTGTGAATTGAGGTCATTACAGATGTAGGGCCTACAACCGAGAAAGCTCGGCATTGTCTCCAGCTAAGTGTGCACGTGGAACTAGGAATTGCCCTTCCTTCACAACAGAGCGAAAAGCCCGAGGCGCTTTAAAGTCAGAAGCTGAGCGACAGAGATTGTGTAAATAAAACGGAGCGCAACAAAGAATGGAGGGTGAAATCAAAGCAGCAATTCGATATGAGACACGTTTGGCTACATATATTATATCTAATTAAATTGCAATTGGTTTCATGTCTCAAACTAAACATCGCACTAGCTTCCTACATTGCAGCGCATTGAGTATAAGATCGCTGCTGTGGTTCGGCAAGGTCAGCTTGTAGTAGCAGCAGCTGCAGTTTGACGCCACTGTGTGGTAACAAAGACCATATTGACGCCCTCCTCCTTTATCCAGGCTTGGGACGGGCACCGTCAGATTGTGTGACCACATACTATTATTATGCGAAAGTTTTGTTGTTTCTCAGAAATCCAAAGCCACCGCGTCCTCCGCTCTGTATTATAGCATCGAGCCTTTACCGTTGTGGATCACGTGGTCTATGATATAATGGACTCCACAGGAGCAACAACTATTTTCTGTGGCTCTTACTGAAGTCAGTGAAGTATTTTTTTTATTCAACCTAAAACTGAACTCTTTGCTTTGCAACCGTAGTCAGAATTGGCTCTGATAATTCCCATTGAAGAAACGCTAAGCAAAGTCGTAAAAGACACCTTTATAGTGTGAGCACAAAATTTATATATGAGGGATTCTACAATATATATCCATTTTGCTGTCCTGATCAATTAAAATACTCTTCAAAGGATTTATGGCAACATATTTTTAATCCGTTACCTAGCTGTGTTTCAGACAACCAAATTAACATCAAAATATTTTTGAAAAAAATTAGTTAGTTAACTATTTCGATGACTTTATAATTTGCAAAGTTGAAGAATCCCATTAAGCCTGTTTTGTCCCACCTGCTCACTAGAGTCAGGAAAATCGAAATATTTTAAATTGTGCGCTATGCATGCACAATTCTTTGCTATTTGTTATTAGTTATGGATTGTTTTAAGTATAAAACATGCTTAATATAATGTTTCAGCTGATAGTTACATTTTAATTCAAGTTTAATGAGGCAAAGTTCTGTGTCCCAGAGGCAATTGTCACCGCCATGACGCCAACAGAATTCGCTGTCAGTTATAACGGTTAGTAGTCTTTACAGTATTTAAAAGCATGCATTTTGTCATTTCGTGTCCACCATTACTTTTGATAAACAATTGCGGCCAATCTTGTCTTTAATTTACAAACTATCAAAAATAATAGATAATCTTCACACTGCGTATGTTAAATAGAAGTCAACAAAATGACGCAAATAATCGGGAATACTTAAGTTAAACTTTTAATGTTATGTGTTTTTTATGGAAGTGATAAAGTCCTGTTTGTGTTGTTAACATAGCCGAACTTGCTCCATTTAGCGTTTAGCAGATTTTACTGAAAATGAAACGATTTGTCACCTCACTGACAGTCACCTCCCTGACACGGCCGCATCATGTCCGTGTCATGGCGGTGACAGACTGTCATGGAGGCGGAATTTTCCAAACATTGTGCAGCAATCCAATATTGTTTAAGTCCCTTTAATAAAGTTTGGAAGCTGTATCAGTCTTTTAATTCGAGAATCTCTGAACACCCACACAATCGGCCAATGTCGACGAGAACTGCTATAGTTGGGTCCACATGTTTTCTTGGTAGACGTGTAGAATCGACCCGAAAAAAATATTGTAATGTCTACAATCACTGACCCTAACCGACCCTCTCGTTGCCGCAACGTGAGAGTCGGTTAGGGTCAGAGTTAGGGTGAGTTTCACAAATTGTTTCGCTACTTGGTACATGTATATACATTGACGGATGTTTTGTTGTGGTACATTTCAGCATCATGGGTCCAAAAAGTGGTAAGCAGAGACAAAAGGAAATGATGGACAGGATTCGTGCAGATCCAGAAAGGTATGCAAGCTTCAAAGAGATTCAAAGGCAGAGATGGGAAAACAGAAAAGAGAAGTTTAAGACTGCAAAGATGAGTGACTTTTTTGAGGCTGGCCACGGAAAGGGTGCTGCCGATGCCATTGGTGGAGTGATAAAGCGTTGTGCAGATGGTGCCATAAACAATGGCTCAGAAATAACGAACGCTGAGACACTCTATAAGTTGCTTTGTGATTGAACCAAAGTTAAACTTTTTCTGATTACAGAAGACAACATTTCAACTGTGGACAACTACCTTTCCCTGTACAAAGTTAACACCGTGCCAGGCACAATGAAGATTCACCAGCTGATTTGGCAGAAACATTCCACACTGCGAGTTCGTGATCTGTCATGTTTCTGTGAGGGACCTCTAACATGTAATTGCTTTGATGCAAGGCTTGTAGAGTTTGCGTATCCACCTTGCAAAATGCCAGTCTGCGAGCAAGTTGATTCCGCTACAGCTGCACTTGAGTTGTCAGCCACAACTGTTGTCACAGCAACAACATCGACCGGCAATGTGGCAGTAAACTCAGCCACAGACAAGAAGTCACGAAATAAAAAGCAGAGAATAGACAACCGAGCCATTGGTCCATCTACTCGTCCTCAAAGAGTTTGTACAAGGAAGTTCAACTTGGCTGAAGCTGTACGTCTCATTCAGGCTGACAGTGACGAGGATTAATATGCCTGTTCGTGGATTACCTGATAGAGGATTTATGTTACGGTACACTATCTATAGCTTCTTAGAAAGGAAGTTGTACATTTTGCTAGAGCTGTTTTTTTTTAATCTAGCAAATATTTCTTCATCCTCAATCTATATAAATAAAGAGAAGATTCTGTAACGTGTGTCTGTCTGTCTGTCTGTCTGTCTGTCTGTTTGTCCGGGATGCATTTCCACAGTTTTTGAGCTTTTCACTCCAAACCTTCACTACTGTGTAGGTCTCGGCAGGAGACACAAAGTCGAGGGGTTGGCGATTCTCTGCCACCATGGGGGTCAGGATGGGGGGCGAAACCCCCAAATTTTTTTTCAAAAAAACGCAGCCATTTATATGATTTTTTTTACCCAGATAGAGGGCCATCAGAACCACCCGGATCAGTGGTTGGCGAATCTCTACCACCAAGAGGGCCAGGGTGGGGGCCGAAAACACTGAGACGGCAGTTTCTTAAACACCTTTTTAAACGCTTGCATGGTCATTATATAAAAGGCCAGCGCAAATGATGTATTTTTCACGAAGATCCTCACGGGTGGCGTACTGGTGCAGGTCGGTGTGGTGGGATGAGGTGGGGGAGAGGGTGGGGGTGGGGGTGGAGGGAGGGTTGGGTGGAGGGAAGGAGAGGGGAGGGGATGAGGTGAGGGGGAATTTTCCCCGAAACCCAAATTTCACGGGTGGCGTACCTGAGGAGGTCGGAGTGCAGCGGGGCGTTGTGGGGTGGGGGATGGTGGGGTGGGGAGGCGAAGGTAGGGATGGATCGGTGGGGTGGGTGGGTGGGGGAGAGGGTGGGGTAGGTGGGGGAGGGTTGTGTTGGGGTGAGAGGGGTGAGAGGGGTGGGGGTCAGAGGGAATTTTTCCCGAAAACCCTAATGTCAACCTCCAATTGACCTTCAAGTTTTCTGCCCTTTTTTCCTTGTGTTCAGTAGCGCAGCCTACGCCTAACCTAGTCACTGTATTTCGGTATCTAAAGCTAGTGTATAAGTTTCTAAAGTTCTTAACTTGTTCAATTACAACAAAGCTCTCTTTCTTGTATTTTCTTCTTCGTTCATAACAACGCAAATAACACAACAATGGATCAACGACGACAAACGCTTGAATTCTACGACAGCAACGCAACTATTATTATCTAACTCCACTGTTCTCTAAAACGTCTTCTATTCTCTACTACCAACTCCTTCTTCTACGACTTAACTCACTGTCTGGGCGTACACTCTTCCCCTTGCCGCTCTGTCCTTCTATCTGCCTCTCTCCGTCTATCTGTCCGTCTGTCTGTCTGCCTATCTCTCTCTCTCTCGCTCTCCGGCGACGGTCGGCCGAGCCGCGCCAACTTTCCCGCCAGTCTGTCACCTGCAGGCCTAACTGTCTAGACGCTGACCTTGAGCTGGTCTATTCGTACGCCTAAACATCAACTGACCACATAGACTATACAAAATTAGCTCACATTACCTCCCTCCTTTCTTTTAAAGAGAGCTAATTATCTATAAAAATTAGCGAACGTACCTTAACTAAACAATGCAAATAGTCCATAATATAATACATCATAAAATATCTTACACTACAATCTAGACAGACAATCAGCTACTACATTCAATTTACCTTTCTTATAGTTCAACAGAATGTCAAAATTTTGCAATGATAAAGACCATCTGACTAATTTAGCAGATTTCGACATTGATTCAGTCAAATAAACTAAAGGATTATGGTCTGTAAACACATTGATTTTAGAACCAATAAGAATTTCTTTCAACTTGTTTAAAGCCCATATGATTGCATAGGCTTCCTTCTCAATCGTCGCCCACCTCCTCTGAGTATCTGTCAGCTTCTGACTGATAAATGAAACAGGACGTTCAATCCCTTCCTCGTCCACCTGAGACAGTACAGCTCCCACAGCAAAATCACTGCTATCACAGTACAAATTAAATGGTTTCCCAACCTCAAACATATATAGAATCACATTTGATAAGACAATCTGTTTAAGGGAATCAAAAGATTTCTGATGTGCATCAGTCCAAACAATGTTATCAGGTACTTTCTTGCTAGTCAAGTCTGTCAATGGTTTAGCAATTTCAGCAAAATTACAAATAAACTGTCTGTAAAATCCAAAAAATCCTAAGACTTGCTTCACTTCCTTCCTGGTTTCAGGTTTCTTCAAATTAATTAAACTGTCAATCCTGTCTGGATTCATCATCTTCTTCCCTGATCCTATGAGGTGACCGATGAACTTCACCTCACCCTTACCAAACACACATTTCTTCAAGTTCAATGTTACATTATGCAGTCTTATTTGTTTCAAAAATAATTCCAAATGTCTTAAATGATTGTCCCAATCATTAGAATGCACTGCAATGTCATCAACATAAGGTTCAGTAAAATCATGAATCGGTTGCATAATCATATTTATCGCTTTTACAAAAGTCCGTCCAGAGTTAATCATTCCAAACGGAACACGCGTAAATTCATACAGTCCATTATGTGTAACAAACGCAGTCTTCCATTGGTCACTCTTTTTCACAGGACAAGTCCAATATGCACTGCGACAGTCCATAACAGAAATGAACTTGGATTTTCCAACTTTGCTCAAGACATCGTTGACGATTGGCATAGGATATCGGCAGTTTTCAGTAAAAGAGTTAATGTATCTGTAGTCACAAGCCAATCTCAAGGATCCATTCTTCTTTTTGACAATGACAAGTGGACTTGCCATTCTGCTTGACGATGGTTGAATAATGTTTTCTTTCAGCATCTCTTGTATTTGTTTTTCCACTTCTGCTCGGTATATTAATGGTATTCGATATGCCACGAATTCTTTTTCTCGAAAGTCTGGTCTCAGCACCACTTCGTGTTCTACTAATGTACATAGTCCAGGTTGGTCTGAAAATCTGTCTGCATATCGATTCAGTACCTCAAGTAATTGTTTCTGCTGTTCGCTGGTCAGATGTCCAATTTGTTCGTAATCCAATTGAAGTGACTTCTGTTTTGTCTCTGAATAGTCTTCCTTCAGCGGTATTTCTACCACTGATCCAAATTCGTCATCCTCTTCCACGATCAGACCACAAGACAATGTTCTCGTAATGAACTTCCTCATCTTGTTAGCATGAATAATCCGTCGACCGTTTTCGTTCATGTCCACCAGATACGAATATTTGGATCTTCTTTGCAGGACCGTGCATGGACCATGCCATCGGGAGATCAATTTATTGGTTGACGTTGGATACAGCACGATGACGTTCTCTCCTGGCTCGAATTCTTTATCTTTTGCTCTTTTGTTGTATTGACTGGCGTACTGTTTTTGCTTTTCTTCAGCACAGCTCTCGGCGAATGTCAAGGCCTTTTCCATGTCTGCTCTTAAATTCTTCAGGTACTTTGCCGGTTGCACTCCAATGTTCGGTGGTAGATTTATTTCTTTGGTCCAGCTTTCTTTAAGGATGGTGAGTGGCCCTCTCGGCAACTTTCCATAGACCAGCAAATACGGTGCCACTCCTGTAGTCGCATTAGGCACTTCTCTCAATGCCCAGACTGTAAATGGAATAATTTTATGCCACTGTCTCGGATTTTCCACAACGACATGATGAATCATTTTCTTGAACGTTTGATTCCATCTCTCCACCAATCCTGCCGCTTCTGGATGTCCTGGCGAATCGAATCGAGGACAACATCCCATCAGTTTCAGAAATTCTCTTGTTAGACTGGCTGTGAAATTCGTTCCTCTATCACTCGTTATCACTGACGGAACTCCCACATCCATGAACAGCTTCATCAAAGCTTCGCATACAGCCTTAGCGGTCAATGACTTCATCAAGAATATTGTCGGCCATCTTGTACATGAGTCCACGATGCACAAACAATACTTATGCCCTGCTGCTGAAGTCGGTTCGATTGGTCCTACGACGTCCATGGTCATTCTTCTGAACGGTACATCCTCTCTTGGTATTGGTGTAATCGGCACTCGATCCATCACCAAACTTCGTGCTTTCAACTGACACTTCTCACAGGACTTGCAGAACTTCACCACATCTCTACGCATTCTTGGCCACACAAAGGACAACTTGATACGTTCCCTTGTCTTCTCTTCTCCCAAGTGTCCGCCAAATACTGACTCATGTGCCAATTCCATCACCTGAATTCTTCTTTCCTTCGGCAACACCAACTGATACACCAACTGGTCCAACATTTGATGCTTCTTATACATCAACCCATTCACCACACTAAACTCTGATCCTTTGTCTTCAGCTATCTTCCACCACGACCTCAGTGACTCGTCATTTCTCTGCTGCTCTTCAAATGTCTTTGCGTCTGCCAATTGTCTTTCATCACTCGTATTCTCGGCAAACAAATCCCTCATACTCGTGTCTATTTCACCATCACTTTCAGAATCATCATCATTATCACGTTCACATGCAACCATCTCTTCTTCAATTTCATTGTTTCCGGATGTTATTCCTTCTTCTTCTTCTTGAACGCTTTGTTCAGCATCGCTTTCTGTGTCCTCAACTAGCAAACTTTCATTTGACTTTTCCTCTTCTCCTTCTTCCACTTCTCTTCTCCGACTCTGTGCTCTTGTAGTCACATTCGCTTGCAATTCTCCTTGTAATACACTCACTGGTGGAACCTCTTTCAGTTCTGCGATTATCTCTGGATGCAGCAAGAACTTTTCTTTGTTATCTTTGCACAAGACTGCCGGAATGCTGGCACACACCAAGGTTAAATATGGCGCGATATTTACTCCCTTGTCTTTCAAATCTCCTCCTTCGTTATGACAACTCATCCGCACTTCGATTTTCACCAACTTAGCTGGAATGGGTTCTCCAGCCACACATTGCAAATGTACTCTGCCAATTTCTTCCACTGTCGCTCCTTTCAACAATTCCTCATTGATTACTGGAATCTCAGTACCAGAGTCGATCAGCGCTCTGACTTGCACGGGATGACAACTGTCATCATTTCCACGTATCTCTACATTGACATGCTGTAGTAAAGACTTCTTCGTACGTTGACATTCATCTTTGCTTTCTGTTTCTCGACCAGTATCTTTAATTGGAGCAGAATTTACTATTTCTCTCTGTATAGCAAATTGAGGCGTGCACTTCATCACTGACTTCACTTCCGTTTCGCGGTTGTCTTGTTCTTCAGACTGATTCGGTGCATTCATTACTTGTATCTGATTTACTCTGAGATTTTCTGCACTTCGAGTAAATCTATTTCTCAGATTTGTCATTCTGGGTGGTGCTTTGCAATCCTTTATCAGATGTCGGTCTGACTGACAATTATGGCAACGTTTCTTAACAATCCCTCTCTGTTCAGTGCTCTCCCGCCTGTAATTGTACGCTGTATTGTTTTCTCTTTGGCGTCCCATCACTGGAATTCGACTGTACATTTGTCTGTCACCCGTTGCTTCTCTTCTATCTTGACCAAACTGTCTTCCAGGAGTACCATCATTCCTTGCTTCGTTATTTCTGGCTTGGTTTCCTGTTTCTTTGTTATTACTATTCCACCTGGGTTGCTTCGAACTATTTCCCCATGCTTCATATTTCGGTTTGTCTTGAAACATTAGACCAATTCGATTGTTCACGTGTACGTCTGCGAGTTCTGCAACATTACTAGCTTCAAAGCATTCAGTACCCTCTTTTGCTAGTACGAACTGTAGTGGACCTGGTGGTAGACATTCTTTCAATTTATCCGCCACCAACAAATCAAATAACTTCTCGTAGCTTTTACCCACTCGCCTACTTCTGACATAATAGTTCAACAGATTCTTCAATCTTGCTGTAAACATCGTGTATGTTTCTTCTGCCGTTTTCCTCGCATCTCCAAATCGTGATCGATATTCTCTCGCTGTCAATTTGAATTCTTTCAGTAAATGTTCTTTCACTATGTCGTAATCGTCTAGATCATTAAAAGACAATCGGTTCAATACCGTTCTCGCTCTTGGCGTCATTAGTGGCAACAGCAATTTGACCCAAAACTGCTTTTCCACCGTAAAACTGTTGAATGCATTCTCAACTGTCTCAAAATATAATGGCACCTCCATCATATCATATGGCATCTTAGGTAATACGTGTTTCATTGCATCACCTATCCTTTTAATCTTGGACACCATTGTCTCACTTTCTCTGATCCTGTTTCGTTCTGACTCCTCACGGCTTCTTCTGTCGTCTTCATCTCTTTTCTTGAGTCTATTTTGATCTTCTTCCCTACGCAGTTCTTCTTGTTCTATCTTCTGCTGCAACAATTCTAACTGTCTTCTGCGTTCCTCCTTTTCTATAGCCATTTCTCGGAGCTGAGCTTCCTTAAGAGCGAGTTTCTTTTGTTCTAATTCTACTTGTTCTTCCCTTTCTCTTTCCGCTTTTTCCAAATTTTCTTTCTCCATTTTCAATTCTTCTTGTCGAATCTCTTCGGCTCTTTGTAATTCTGCCAAACGCATGGCTTCTTTGTCTTCCTCACGAATCTTTTGCTCTTCAATCTGTTGTTTTCGTATTTCTTCATCACCTTTCCTTGCCCTCTCGTATTCTATCATCAATTCCATTCTTCTTCGTTCTGCTTCGTCACGATCTCTTTTCAGTTGTTCTAGCTGAAGCTGGAACTGCTGCTTCTGCATCTCAATCTCTTGTTGTCTCATCCTTTCTGCTTTTTCCACTCTTTCTTTTTCCTCTAGTCGAAGCTTTTCTGTTCGTTCTTTCTCCTCCTGTCTCCGTTTCTCCTCTTTCTCTTTATCTTCTTGTCTACGTTTCTCCTCTTTCTCTTTATCTTCTTGTCTACGTTTCTCCTCTTTCTCTTCTCGTCTACGTTGCTCTTCTTTCTCTTCTTGTTTTTGTTCTTTCTCCTCTCGTCTCCGTTGCTCCTCTTTCTCTTTCTCTTCCTGTCTGCGTTGCTCCTCCCTCATCATCATAAATTGCATCAACGCCTCCATAGACATCGGTGCCGGTGGTTTTTCAATTGGTTTCTCCTCAACGCCACCCACTGCACCTTTCTCTTCAGCTTCCTTTTTAAGCCAAACCTCTGCTAATGCTCCCATCAAATTTTCTCTAGACATCTCTTCGACTTCTTCTACGTCTAGACCCTCTTCAATTAATAACTTTATTAATCGATCAGAAGACATCTTCTTTATACTGGCTTGCTTTTGTTCTGTAAGTTTCTCCATCTTTCTTCTTTACTTCAGTGATTACCGTGAAGAAATCGAGGGAGTGGCTATGAATATCTGTGATTGGCTGACTTTAATTCTTATGGCTCCTTGGGTAAACAAGCAAGTTTTGTATACCTCTCTCTGGCGTTGCGTTGTCGTAATGTCGTTCGTATGCCCGTTGTATCTTCTCACCAGACTCCGAAATGCGTCTCCAATCGACCGGATGTTCAGTTTCCTTCTCCCGTGTGGTCGGCTCCTCAGATTGATTCGATATTCACCGTCCGTAACTTGCTTGGCGTCGAAAACGCTTCGTAAGCAAAATCCACCGAAAATATTCCTCCAATTGAAAATATTCCTCCAAATGAAAATATTCCTCCAAATGAAAATATTCCTCCAAATGAAAATATTCCTCCAATTGAAAATATTCCTCCAAATGAAAATATTCCTCCAATTGAAAATATTCCTCCAATTGAAAATATTCCTCCAAATGAGTTCGCTATCCCAACGTCCTTTGCTTGAATTCAGAATCCCACCGCTGCCACCAAAATGTCAACCTCCAATTGACCTTCAAGTTTTCTGCCCTTTTTTCCTTGTGTTCAGTAGCGCAGCCTACGCCTAACCTAGTCACTGTATTTCGGTATCTAAAGCTAGTGTATAAGTTTCTAAAGTTCTTAACTTGTTCAATTACAACAAAGCTCTCTTTCTTGTATTTTCTTCTTCGTTCATAACAACGCAAATAACACAACAATGGATCAACGACGACAAACGCTTGAATTCTACGACAGCAACGCAACTATTATTATCTAACTCCACTGTTCTCTAAAACGTCTTCTATTCTCTACTACCAACTCCTTCTTCTACGACTTAACTCACTGTCTGGGCGTACACTCTTCCCCTTGCCGCTCTGTCCTTCTATCTGCCTCTCTCCGTCTATCTGTCCGTCTGTCTGTCTGCCTATCTCTCTCTCTCTCGCTCTCCGGCGACGGTCGGCCGAGCCGCGCCAACTTTCCCGCCAGTCTGTCACCTGCAGGCCTAACTGTCTAGACGCTGACCTTGAGCTGGTCTATTCGTACGCCTAAACATCAACTGACCACATAGACTATACAAAATTAGCTCACACCTAATTTCACGGGTGGCGTGCCTGTGGAGGTCGGAGTGCGGTGGGGCGTTGTGGGGTGGAGGATGGTGGGGTGGGGAGGCGAAGGTAGGGGTGGGTCGGTTTGGTGGGGTGGGGGTGGGGAGGGTTGGGAGCGGGTGAAAGGGGTGGGGTCAGGGGGGAATTTTTCCCGAAAACCGTAATTTCACGGGTGGCGTACCGGTGGAGGTCGGAGTGCTGTGGGGTGTTGTGGGGTGGGGGTTGAAGGGGTGGGGCGTGGTGTGGTGGGGCTGAGGCCGGGTCGAATCCTAAATTTCCCGGGCAACGCCGGGTACCCCAGCTAGTAGTTTAATAAACTGATGGTTACTAGATATACTTCTTGTTTGTGCCTGAAGACTTTCCGTTCGAGCATCAACTGCATGATGTCAACTCCATGACGCGTGTCAACTCCATGACGAATACAAAATTTGTTTTTCAACTTTTTAATAGAAATATTGAATTCTGTGCATTGCTGCTTGACACATATGCTACCTATAACAATATGAATCAATTAGGACTTTAAAAAATAAAAAAAATCAATATTGAAATTTTCTAATTTAATCATTGCAAAAGTGCAACATATTATAGAAACCCACATATAGGATAAACAGATCTAATAAATTCAGTGCTATTTTCTAATCTTGACACCTTCATAATCAAAGCTAAGAAATTATACATGATGCTGCCAACAGGTTACAAATCGAAAGAGTCGGCGTACCTCAGCCACCTATAGAGAAGGCTCATAATTATGTCGGTGATAACGAAATAAACAATCTAAACAAGTATGTAGAAAGGGGTGCAGTGTAGCTGAATAACAACCAACTTAATAATCGTTAGCGAGTGGCATGTTATGACCAGATTATTTAAAGCTAGCACTAATGCGCATCTACCCAACCTGTTGTTCATTACTGCTTGCCTTGTCCACAGCTCTTAGCTCATAGGATTCCAGAACAGATCGGGCTTCCACTGACTAAGCGAAATTCTAAACAGTTGATTTAACATGCACATAATTTTATAAGTCTACAAACTCATTGTGAACACGCGCTGTCAACGGTGACTTAATGGTTCCTGTCACACGCTCTGCGACGTTGCAGAGAAGTAACGTCTCTGTGGTTGGTCGAACAGCCTGGAACGGGCTTCCTTTGACAATAGCCTACATATGACACCTACTTAACTGTTTTCAGTTTCATCAGCTGTTGAGGAACGCTTTTTCGTTTGACTTTGGCCGGGAGCGATGACTTTGGATCTTGAAGTGGCGCTATATAAAAATATAATTGGCTGATTGACTAAAACACAGAGATACATGTTAGCCTATACTCACACCTATGCATAATTATTCATTTGGCAATTTTGTCTCTTTCCTCTTTTTCTTGGCTAAAAGACTCTTTGACCGTTGCTGTTCTTTAATGTTTTCGTCTCCATTTTTAGCAACTTAGCAACTTCGCAATTATTAGCAACTTCTTTGTTAAAGTTTGATTTTACGCCTCGAAGGCTGTCTGTCTATTCTTGCTCTCTAATTTGAACTATCCGGAACTTTTTCAAACGACTTTCCCGTTCCTATTTACATTGTTTACAGAACATAACGTTTTTCTAGCCAAATAAACACCAAGAATTTAGCTGATATTTCAGTTTTTAATAAACAATTTTTACAAGGCATGTTTAAACCAATAAAATTACAGGCGCTTTAGATATTCAACATTAGCATGGAAGTAAAGTATGTAACCTTCATTTAAAGGCATAAACAATAATACGAACACCAATGTTATTCATTGACAGTTTTATCTGTTACATCATTCAAAATCATTAATGGTAAACATCAAAATAAAAGACCATGTCAGTAATAATTAATAAGCAAGTACCAAGAGAACGATTAGTGAATGAGATACTCCACTTGCAGTTATAATTGCCCGTCTAGCAAATCCGTTGCCGTTATTATGCCAGAGCAGCGACGAAACTTCACAGTAAAAAGCGCTCTGAATGGGCCTATATAATTTTTCGAAACACTTCGTGATAAAGGTGTTTAAAACGTAAAAGTTTCCGCAAAGGCAAGGTAGCCGCGGAATCGAAAAGAAAATCACACCGTTGTTCAATAAAAAAATGTGCAGTTCAATAAAAAGTAAAATGTGCAGTTCTAAATGGATTTGTGCAGTTGTAGAAGCACTTCTGTCACAAGTTCTGTGCAGTTAAAGCTAGCAAAAAGGTCATTGTCATCCGATTGGAAGTAATTTACCATGGAGGATGGGAAGGAAAAGAAGGGGTTGGGCAGTTCTAAAAATTCTTTAAAAACGAACCTGCAGCCACTTTGTTTGTCATTATTGATAAATCGTCAGATATAATAGGTTTCAACTGTCAAGTAGAGAAGAGCAGTCACTGAAGCATAGGCGCAATCACATCCTAAAAGTTGTGGGGGACCATAATGAATCACGTCGTAAAAGTTGGGGGACCATAATGATAAAGTCAATGGGACCACTCAAAAGTTGGGGGGGACGCGTCCCGTGGGTCCCATAGGGTGGTTGCGCCTATGCACTGAAGATATATATACACTGGGAGATAGAGATGGCTAGGAATTGTAGCCGACTTCCTATTCTTAGCCTCGATATATGAGGTCGGAAGATCTCTTGATCATCGTGTCCCATTGTTACCGATAGCGTACCGTCAGTGCATTCACGATAGCCATTTTTCTGCGTATTCGTTGGTTGAAAAGTTAGCGGTCAGGATTCATATAAACAGTGATGGGAAAAATACTTTTTAAAAGTATTTTGAGTATAAGTAAAAATACTTGGTCACAAAAGTATTTAAAATACAAGTAAAAATACTTTTTTACAAAAGTATTTAAAATACAAGTATAAAATACTTGACTTCGAAAAGTATTTAAAATACTAAGTACAAAATACTCACTACCAAACTATCTAACAATTAAGGAAGTCATATATTACATTGCGACAAAAAATACATAGAATTTTGAACACAAACATTTTCTTCAGCATTCTTTGTGTCCATGTCTTATGTGTCTCATGGAATTAATTATCCCATGCCATCATCACTGTCATCTTAAACACGTGAAGGGCCACCCAGCAGTATGGTGACTTCTCACTTCTGGCCCATATCCTGCTTTCCAGTGATGTAGTCGAGTCCACCTGAGCTTAGTCCGAGTCATTTCCGAGTCCATCTAAACTGAGTCCGAGTTGAGTCTGGGTCTAAAGGTGTCCGAGTCTAAGACGCTAGAGATGGGGGTCCAAGTTCGAGTCAGAATCCATTAACATCAAGATGAACAGAAACATTAAATTTAATGGCATATAAAAATATCGATAGCCCACTACCTATGCAGAAAGAATGGTCAATGTAATTTATCCAAATTGAACTTTGTAAACATTAAGTTAGATAAAATTTTGTTCAGAAATCTGACGCAATGAGATGGATAAAAGTTGTTACACTTCTGAACACAGGTTCAACGTACATACCTTATAAAATCTGCTATCTTGAGACATCCTATCACAATTCTGCCCATCGGCAAAACCCTTTAGGGTACTTTTTAAAGTAAGTCTTCGAAATCTGTGGTATGGGAATGGGCCGAATAGCCTATCCCTTGTGATAATAATACAATAGACTGCACCAGCACAGGTCAACTAAGTGTTATAGGTGTCTTCCTGTATGCTGTAATTCGTCAAGTGTGTACTGTGTAGTCTGTGATCCATTAATGGAGATCAATGTAATGAAACTCTGCACCCCGTTCCAAGGTCACTAATATATATATATATATATATATATATATATATATATATATATATATATATATATATTATAGTGAGCGTCTTTTCATCCTTCTGTCTCCTGCTAATCTCAAACAGAGATATATAATTGACAGCTTCATTGGTTTTCATCCATACAACGAATCATGTATGAAAAATAAAATGTTGGTCGTGGCGTGGCTATACTTTAGCCACAACTGATGCAAATTGCGAATCAGTATTTCTAGTCTGCAGTGAAGAACCTAGTCGTAATGAGGCTCGTGGGTCGATCTCGATAGAAATTCAAGCACTTCATTAGATTCATGATAGCCTAACGCACCTAAAGATTTTATGGCACTGCATCAACAGCATTTCGTTTATATGCTACACTTTAACCCTCATGCAGTTCTGGATCGATGAATGATTGACAATAATATTGCATAAAATCTCAGAGTTGTGCCACGCTGCATACAACAGTTACACCTATGACAATACGTCTGGGGTCCGCCTGGACCCCATGAACAAATATGAGGGTTAGTTACTAATGAAAGGCATAGCGGCAGATATTCCATAATGTAGAAGTTCATTTCCATCAGTTGATTCTTGGTTTGCGTTTCACCATTGGCTGATCATTGGTGACATCAATTGATGTTTTAGGACGACTTTAAACTTTGGACTTGACTTGACTTATGGCCCCGGCGACACTTTCGCCGCATAACCGCTCCTCTAAGGACAGCCTCCAGTCGCCCCTGTCCTGTGTTCTCTTTGGAAATAATAACTTTGGAAATAATAATAATAATTATCGTTGGTCGGAAATGACTGCCAGACAAAATTTAATTATAAACAAGAGTAAATAAGTTTAAATTAAGTAATCTGAGTGGATTCAAACGTTAACGGAAGGCTATTCAGACCTAGAAAACAGTTGATCGTTGAAAGGCAAATCTACCGAATGACAACTATCATATAAATTGTTGCCATGCGCATTACCGGTACATATAATTACACGGGCAGGACTTGCTGCATATTGTTTTCATCCATCCATCCAACCAATCATTTTGTGTGAGTCTATCGGCGAATAAGCGTGGAAAGGAATTGTGAGACACGTTTATAAACCTTTATAGAGAATTTATGTAAGAGAAACTCCGCTTTTGTTGTCACTCGATGAATACACAATCTAATGCAGTCACGTGCTATAGGTGCTTTCAACGTCTTCAAACCGGTCAATGTTTAATCTGAACTAACCAAGGGTATAGGACATTCCATACAATGTACTACTATTTTTTTCGGTATAGAGTTAAAGGGCCAACCAATGGTAACATAGGCTACTGATTCTGCCAAACAGTCACACTGCTGTAATTTTCTTAGTGAATAAGAGCTCACACGTCTATCACAAAAGCCGAATGATTTCTAAGAGTGTAATTTTACCGGAAACATGCGCGGGTTTCAGCTGGATGGGTCTTTAAATTTATTGCTTTAAGTAGCCCAATGTGACGTGATTTATAATGCTTAGTCGAATAGGCCGACATAGTCAGTGCGAGGACTTCGTTGATCGTAAGTTTCCATTTGATTTCCGTTTGTTCAAGTCAGCCACCTTTAAAACAGATCTACCCAGACAATATAAAGGAAATTATGCCTACGGTGATCAAATCGTTTGAAAGCGAGCCTAAACTCATCTTACGATAGACAGATGTTTCAATAATAATTATTAGAAGAAGAGAAGAAGAATTATAGCCTGGATGGTAGCAAAATTGATGTGAAGTGTTTGCGGACCTCAGTTTCTTAGCCTCGGTGTACGAGGGTGATTGACCAGTCCTTTGGATCATGGTGTCATGTACCCACAGCGTACAGTCAATGCATTCATTATAGACGAGGTTGTTAGGATAAGCAGATGGAGTGAATATTTATAACTATGCATCTGCTTTTTATTATGATTTGAACCCATGACCTCTGTATTGACATTTTGCTCATATACAGTGAACTATGGCATCCGTAGTTAAACGACGTCTCAGTAATAGCTGAAGGGGTTATGAGAGTCGCCCTCCTCATTTGTCGACGCTTTGGACTGGTACTACCAATGTGTGACTCGTAGAACAATCAGCTTCGATAATAATTATTTATGATTGTATTATTATAATGTAAATAGTTGTCGTAAAATAAATCTTGTATACCTCTTTCAAATAGCTAATCAACCATAGGCCTGCCTGCCTGTCTGCCTGCCTGAATGCCTGAATGCTTGCCTGTCTGCCTGTCTGCATGTCTGTCTGCTATACGGACCAATTTTCTGTTTATTGACCTAAATTAAGACTTTGGTTTGTACCGCCACCGTTTGCTCATTATGTAATGTAACATAATCAATTATTTCTACAGCTCCGATCACAGCCTTGGCTATTCTGTAGGGTTACTAGTGCGAGAATTTCTAGAGGGGACATCAAATTCAAGACGAAAGAGAGTGAGGCAGAGAGGTAGAGACAGAGACAGACAGACAGCGAAACAGAGAAATAGACATATACAAAGACCGTGACAGACAGAAACATATAAAAACAGACAAACAGGCACACATAGACAAAGAGACAGACGGACATCCAGCGATGGGTGCAGCAATAGTGACAGACAGACAGAAACAGAGAGAGGCAGACAGAGAAAGAAAGACAGTTTATTTCTAAACACCTTGATAATGGATTTTTCGAAACTATAAAAATAAAAATTTAGTTACTAATTCGTTACGACGAGTGGCTCTTTAATGCTAGAAATAACTGTCAAATGAACACCTTTAAGACTTGTTTCAACGACGCAATATATGAGGATAAATAACTGCAATAAAACAAATAACTGTAAAACAAATAACTGCAATCTAAACCTATAAAATCAAGATTGTAATGCGTGCTTGATAAAAAATCTCCTCATCCACGCGTCCGATTTTTTCAAATAATTACAAAACAACTTCTAACCTCCCCATGACAACACTATCGGGATTCGCGATCCAAAAATATTACCTTTTGCCGAGCTTGAAAATTTAATTTTTCTATCGGGAATCATAACACTGTTAAGACGCCATTATTTTGCTTTCAACCATCATCTTCAGCAAACATTGAGACCATCGATGCTATATTGGTGATTGAAACCAGTACATTAATGACGTCAGGGCCGATTTTAAAATAATTATAGCGCGCTATTCCGTTAATTAATATCTGTTCTGAGTTGCACCATAGAGGTGTATTATACATGTATAATGAATATATCACTAGAGAGAGTATCAAGTCTTTATATTGAGGTAGCCGTCTAATTGCACCGACCAATCACATCATATGTCTAATTGCACCGACCAATCATAGGCCTTTGATTAGTCGTTTTGAATTAGGACGACGTTAAAAATTAACGACTTCAAATCTGACTGTTGGCTAGATACGTCATGCTCTCTCTAGCGTTATGTTATACATGTAATACACCTCAATGGGTTGCACCGAAAACCTAAATTTCACGGGCAACCCGGGCACCACAAGTGGTTGGACTGGGCTGTGGCCGATGAAAGAAGGCGAGGTGAGAAGGGCGGCGTGGGAGCGGGGTCAGGCGTGGCGGGGGTATGAAAACAGAAATTTCCCGGGCGTGGGAGCGGCGTGAGTGGGAAGTGGGAACTAAAAACCGAAATTTCCCGGGCAACGCCGGGTAATTCAGCTAGTAAAAATATAAGAAAGAAATACGACAATCCTGAGCTTTTAAATCTTATATCATTAGAACATAATATTATAAGCAAATATCCTACCTTTACACACACATATACAGATGGTTCAAAAGTGGATAATTTAGTCGCTGCTGCTTACACAATCCCTACCCTGAATTTTGATAAACAAATTCGTCTTTGTGATAATGCTAGCACATATGCTGCCGAGCTTACTGCTATCAAAGAAGTCTTTTCCTGGATATCAAAAAATGAAAGCCAAGACATTAAAAACTTTGCTATCTTTTCTGATTCTTTAAGTGTTCTTACTTCTATCAAGAGTTCATATACAAAGTCCCGACCATACTTATTACAAGAAACAATAAGAGCCATTAATGAAATTAAAATAAGTAAAGTGCATTTGATCTGGATTCCAAGTCATTTAAAAATATCAGGTAATGAAAGAGCGGATGCTTTAGCCAAACAATCCCTGAGTATGCCAATTGTAAATTCAACAAACTATATGGAACTGCAAGAAGTCTTTTCAATTGTAAAATTGTATGTAATTGACAAGTGGCAGAGCTACTATGATAGTGTTCTAATGGTTATCACTATAAATATATATGTCCAGTAGTGAACACAAGTCTGAAATTTACTGACCTTAATAGAAAGAAAGAGGTTCATATGTCAAGATTAAGGTTAGGCAAAGTAAATCTAAATGAAAGACTTTATATTATGAAGAAGCATGACAGTGGTCTTTGTAATTCATGTAATGTTACAGAGAACATAGATCATTTATTGTTAACTTGTAATAAAGAATATATATATATATATATATATATATATATATATATATATATATATATATATCTGACGTACTAAGAAATGCATGTGTTTCTTTTAAATTAGACATCAATACTAAGAATTTACTTGATAACGGTTATATGCAAAGTGTAGCTTATAGGCTTATAAATCAAATAACTAAAGAAAAAATTGTGTAAATGCTGTCGCTTATAAGCCCGTGTAAGAAAGTGTACATGATGCATGGCCAACTTATTAAAAGGTGCATATCTCGTGTGCTTCGAAGCTCTGCTTTGCTTCTAAGTTTATTCTCTAAATATTTTCTTTCTTTTTTTCCATTAAGTATATGTGTATAATGAAAATTTTTGAACCAAATTCATATGATGGTTGGTTTCAAGGACATGATGAATCAGTAGGTTGAATTTTGAAGTACAATTGTTCAGTACAGCAAAATAAGATACAAAAATATTTCTTTTATGTGAAAATGAATAGAGAAACTGATCATAAATGTGCTTTGTTGTTGTTGTTAATATTGAATGTCATGCCATTGTAACATGACTGTGTTGGAATATTGTTTGTCGTTTTGCTATTGTTAGAGCAAAATTATATCTCATATTAACCTGTTTAAGAATTTTTTTGACTGAAATGTAGAAGCTACGAATCAAATTTGTTTTAAGATGTATAGTAATCAAGAAAAGTTTGAGAAATTGCTTGCACGTGACAATTACTGCAGCATATTAATGAATGTGCCCATGCAAAATATTTGGCATAAATTGTAAGCTTACAGCTAATGTTATTAACTGTTAACCATATTGCTATTAAACAATGAACGCTATATGACAATGAACAATAAAATTATGTTAAGGCTTGATGAGCAATGATATTGTTATGACAACGTTATATGGTTAATTTGGACGTCACGAATTCATTGTTGATACGCTGCGCACGGTTCGATCTCGACAGCATCCGCTCTCGCCATGATTCAATGCGGATTGCAGGAAACTTCGACGGCAGGCTCGACGCCTTGAGCGAGTCTATAGAAGAACGCGTTTGCCGTCGGATCAGACGGCCTGGATTCAATTCGTCCGAAAAATGCATACTGCCTACCGTGACAGAGAAAAAGAATACTGGGAGGCTATCATCATCAGAGAGTCCAAAGAACCGAAGAAACTTTGGACTACGTTCAATGGCCTTCTTGGACGTCGCTCTTCAAGCCACCAGTCGCAATCCTCTCCGCCATTCACCGCCGATGCATTCTTGGAGCGGCTGAATACAAAGATCGAATCAATCCGGACCGCTACATCTACCTCTCCATCGCCGGAATTCTCCACAACCGATGCTCGTCTTTCCGTCCTGAATGAGATAACGAGTCAAGAGTTACGATATCTCATCCTCGCTGCTGCCCCGAAGATTTGTGAACTGGACTCTGTGCCCACGTTTCTCGTCCAGGAGCTAATCGACGACCTCCTTCCGTTTCTTACCGTGCTCTGCAACCGGTCGATCCAGGAGGCTCATCTACCTACGTCGCAGAAGCGGTCCATCCTCCTTCCAGCCTTGAAGTGAGATGGACTTGACGCAAGCGATCCCACCAACTACCGTCCCATTGCTAATGTGACATTCCTTTCGACAAATTTAGAACGAATTGTTTGCAACCAATTTATCGCGTATTTAGATGGGAATGGGTTGCTCCCTCCCCTACAATCGGGTTTTCGGAGAAACCATTCTACTGAGACCCTGCTAGTCCGTTTCCTATCTGACTTCTATGGCGCCATGGACTGTGGCTATATAACTCTTTTGGCTCTTTTTGACGTCAGCTCGGCGTTTGACTCTGTCGACCATTCGATTCTTCTTCAGCGCCTTTCTGTCTCTTTTGGGCTGACTGATAAACCCCTGGAATGGCTACGATCTTTCCTTACTGATCGCACAAACTGTGTCATTGCTCGAGCAGACAAGAAGCTCTTCAAGAGAGCTCAATTCTTTGGCCATTGCATTCACCAGCTCCTGCCACCTCTTCGGGAGGACAAGACTTAGTATCAACTTCGCAAGAGAGGACATCCTTTCCTGTTGCCTCTCGTTAAAACAAATTTGTTTAAAAACAGTTTCATTAACAGATGCATTTATAATTATATTTAGATACAAGGTAACATGATTTTAATTGCTGTTCTCTATCATACAATGTAGTTAGATATTTGTATGCATTCGTTTTTGTTATACAATGTAATGCATGTGCGCTTGACATATGCAAATAAAGGCTACTTACTTACTTATATCTGACTCAACTAGATCTCGGTGAGTCCCTGCCATTTGTGGTGTGCCATAGGGATCGGTTCTGGGCCCTTTGCTCTACATTCTCTACACGTCAGATGCTAGCTCCCTGCTGAGGGTATGTGGACTCTCACATCAGCTATATGCTGATGACATCCAAGCATATGTTCACTGTCGTGCAACAGATGCAGTTTACTCTGTTGGGCTGATGTGCTCTGCCATTGATGCCCTTTCTCGCTGGATGGCTATATAAATGAATGAATGAATGAATGAATGAATGAATATATTAAATGAATCTGCTGTTATCTATCTTAATTTTTTTAAGTATGTATTCGTTTTGATATGCAATGTAATGCATGTGCGATTGTAAGATGCAAATAAAAGGCTACTTACTTACTTACTTAACCCTCCACCCCGTAGGTTTTTTACAAATAATACTTGTTTCGTTTGGAATAAAATTTTGACGTTTTATGTTGCCAGTCACAAGCCTGGATAAAGGAGGAGGACGTCGCTGATGGTCTTTGTTACCGCACAGTGCACATACTACTACTATGACGACTTCCTCGTTGTAAATGAATATCTCTTTGCTCAGCACAATTTATAAATACTAAGTACCGCATCATGTAGGATTGTAGGTGTCTAAAATCGAATTTCGTTTAAACACGATCAACACAGTTTGTAATTGTGCCAAGAATGATTTCCGTGGACGGCAACGGACTATGTTAAACTACGGACCCATCCATGCAAACACAACCAAACCGGTGATTTCCAGCTTGGAATTAATCGAATATCGCTTGTGGAGTCTTTAGCAAAATAATTTATGGAAACCGATGTTTGTCAAATGTATTCTGCGCACTGAGGCGCGCCTTATTGTTCAAATGCTTAACAATCACTGACGAGATATTATACCCTGGAAGATTCCAACATCCATTCCAGTAGTTTCTGTCTTTGTCTTCCTCTTTTTCTTTTTCCCTCCGTTCTTCCTTCCATGATAACTTTCAGAAGAGATTCTCCTCTCAGGATGTGTCCTATCCACTTCTTTTGTCTCATCTTTATTGTATCCAACATTGCTCTTTCCTCTTCTGCTCGTTGTAGCACCTCCTCGTTTGATACAATGTCATGTTCACTCCAACTAATCCTCTCCATCTTCCTCCATAACCACATTTCAAAAGCCTCCAGTCTTCTAGTATCTTCTTTCCTTAGAGTCCACGTTTCTGATCCATATAGTGTTACACTCCATATCAATGTTTTAATCATCCGTTTCTTGAGATTCCTACTCAATCCTCCTCTCAGCAATTCTTTACTCTTCATGAATGTCTCTTTTCCCATTGCTATTCTTCTCCTGATTTCGCTATGACATTTTTCATCTGTTGTAACCACACTCCCTAAGTAACCGACCTGTTCTACCTTCCCTCCATTGATTATTATCGTTACTGTTGTTTCCTTCTTCCTGCATCAAGCCCTACTGCTGACGAAGTGCGATATTGCCATGTACACTTAACCCTCGGAGGCTAACCTGGGGTGTTTTTTTCACCCCACTGTCAGTATTTACCCTGAATTTTTTACTGCTTCGAAATTTTGCCATGCGCTTTTGTGTATCTGTTCATGGATAATTTTTGCTTAATTCCTCATTTTAAAATATTTTTATATTGAATGCATGGTCACGTGACTGACGTCATATAATGGCCTTTGTTATTAATAATTTATTGTTTTGAAGAATTTTCGACGGTCATCTGCAGCCAATGCAGCTAAACTGACATCAGAATTGATATCAATGTATTGAAAATGATGATAGTGATGATGATAATGAAGAGTTTGTTGATTGTAATGATGTCTCGGAGCTAGATTAATATGTTGAAATCGATTATGTCACAGACTTAGCCTATGTGGTACAACTTTGTATGTGGAAAGCATGCAACAAAGCGTTACTTGTGTATAGATGACCGTAGACTCGATGACTATACTAATATTTTAACTTAGTTAGGTTTCATAGCTTGTCAATTCCATGCTGAACTTGAAATAAGTGCCATTTTTGATCAAACATGGTCTAATTTTATATCATAGGCCTCAAATGGTGTGGGGTGAAAAATATACCCCAGGTTATCCAATATGTGATTTTTTCATAGGTTAGCCTCCGAGGGTTAAACGCAATTGCATTGACAGCAACAAGGCCTGAATAGACTGTATAGGCCTACCCTTTATCTGTCAAGTCATGAAACATTGAAACTATTGATAGATCAAGTTAAGAAACATTGAAGTATGAATATGGCAAATATATAATGCCAGCAATAGTTAAACTGCAGGATAATCATAGGCTACTAAAAATTTCGACTAGATATGATACTTTCATTGCATAATAGGCTCAATGCTACATAATTATGAAATTATTTGACCAAGAAATCATTAAATCATATTTTCATTAGATACATAACTTTACTGATAGCCAATTCAAAAATCTGGCCGCCATTTTATCCCAATTGTGGTTTCCTTGCAGTGCCATATAAGTAAAATTGGTTCCATCGCATTCCTTGACCTCGAAAATGTTGATTTAGGCTCTGATATCATGTTTCCATTGCATACATAACTTCACTTATAGCCATTTAAGATTATGGCCGCCATTTTGTCCGCAATTTTGATTTTCCTGCAGTGCTGCATGATGTTACTTTGGTTCCATTGCATTCTGCGAACCTTGTATAAGTAACTTCTTTTAGTTTTATACTTGAAAATCGTAGTTTATCATAATAATCATACGAATCACAGTGGTGGTATTTTTTTACCCCCGGTTACCAAAATCGGCTGAGAAAAATCGTGACCCTATAAGGGTTAATCTTAGAGTTTTGCCACGTTGCAGACAAAAGTTACACCTAACCTATCACATTACGCCTGGTGTCCGCCTGGACCCATGACCAAGGATGAGGGTTAATTACTAATGTGAAAGGCATAGCGACAGATATTCCAAAATGTAGAAGTTCTTGGTTTGCATTTCACCATCAACAGAACATTGGTGCCATCAATCATTATTGATGTTTTATGACGACTTTAAGCGTTAGACCTGACTTATGGCCCCGGCGAGGCTTTCGCCCGCATCAGCCGCTCCTCAATGAACAGACTACAATCGCCTCTGCTCTCTTTGTAAATAATAATAATAACTATATTTGGTCGGAAATGACTGCAAGACAATTTTTACCGAAGCCACAACAAATTTAAAAATAAATAAGAGTAAATAAGTTTAAATGAAGTAATCTGAGTGGATTCAAACGTCAACGGAAGGCTATAATTGGGATCTAGCAAATAATTGATCGTTGAAAGGGATATCTACCGAATGACAACGGCCTATCGTATAAACTGTTGCCACGAGCATTACATAATTACACGGGCAGCACTTGCTGCATTTTGTTTTCATCCATCCATCCAACCAATCATTTTGTGTGCGCCTCTGAGTAGTTTCTTGAAGTGGCGCTATATAAATGCTAGTAATGAATGAATGAATACCGGCGAATTAGCGTGGAAATGAATTGCGAGACACCTTTATAAAGCTTTACGCAAATTTTATATAAGAAGAACTCCGCCATTGTTGGCACGTGAAGAGACGGAATTAACACCTAGATGCTTTCAACGTCTTCGAACATGTAATAATAATATTCCTTTATTAACATTCAATCTGACACACCGCAGAACGATTACACTGTCATTACAGGTACAAGTTATACGAAATACGGCAAGCTTCGCACGACACGCAGGTCGGCTACGACAGGCTCGATATACTTAACACTAATGGCCTAAGTGTTGGAACGCTCCTGATCGGCCAAGCCAGGAGTGGGAGGGGCGATCTTGTTTTCAGCAGATCCCGGGTCAAACAACGCAACAGCAAAGCGCCACTGGCATCTAACAGACAATTCAAATAAATTTTTTGCCCTGAGCGAGGCTTGAACTCGGGTCGCGATAATGACTCTCAGTTTATCGGTCAACGCTCTCTCCACTGAGCTACGGACTGTAGCTGTAGCTGTTTAATCTTAATCAACCAATGCTGTAGGACATTCCATACCATTTACCACTATTTTATTCGTACAGGGTTAAAGAGCAAACCAATTGTAGCATAGGCCACTGATTCTGCTAAACAGTCACACTGCTGTAATTTTCTTTGTGAGAAAGAGCTCACACGTCTATCACAAAAGCCGAATGATATCTAAGCCAACTCAGTGTAATTTTACCGTAAACTTGCGGGTTTCAGCTGGATGGGTCATTAAATTTATTGCATTAAGTAGCCAATGTGACGTGATTCATAATGCTTAGTCGATTAGGCCGACATAGTCAATGCGAAGACTTAGTTGATCGTAAGTTTCTATTTGATTTCCGTTGGTTCAAGTTAAACACCTTTAAAACAAAAATTCACAGACAATATTATTATGGAAATTAGACCTTCGGGAATCACATCGTTCTATACTCTTACAATAGACAGAAGTTTCAATAATAATAATTATTATTGTAAAGAAGAGTCGAGCAGTTATAGCCTGGATGGTAGCAAACCGGATGCGAAGTGTTTGCGACCTCGGTTTCTTAGCCTCGGTGTGCGAGGATGATTGACCAGTTCTTTGGATCATTGGGTATAATATTTTTATATCTAAATATTCTGAAATTTTTAGTATGATTAATTATCAACCATTGGACATTAATTTTATGAAAAAGAATTTCGCTTAGTTTTTTTGGAACCATGGTGCATAAATCCACGCCAAACTTCGAGGCATCTAGTGAAATTGATGATGGGAATAATTGAACACGCGAAAGTTTCTGGAGATCATCAGTAAAACACCTCTAAAATTCACTATCAATTCCGTTCATATTCTCGCTATATTGACCGTCATCGCTTACTCTGCAACTTTCAAACTGTACACAAGTAGATTTTCTTAGTTTATAAGAAACTAGCTGCTGGGGTACCCGGCGTTGACCGGAATATTTAGGATTCGACCCGCTCGCGGCCACAACCCCACCACACCACACTACACTCCCAACTCACCCCACAACACCACACCACAGTCTACACTGGGGCGCGGTGGTGAAGTGGTGGCGTCGTCGCTTTGAAGCCGGAAAGTTTGAGGTTCGAATCCACCTCAAGTCGCCGCGTAGGGACCTTGGGCAAGTCCTTCACTCGCAATTGCTCGGTGCTTCGGTGTGAAACTCCGATGCAGTGTCCGCTCTGTAGTCGGGAGCGCCTATGAGCAGGGAGCTTGAAGGGGTGCTATACAAGTGCGCATACATACACACACTCCGACCTCCACCGGTACGTCACCCGTGAAATTTTCCCTCTCACCCCCCACTCCCATCCCTCAGCTCCACCCCCAATCTCCCACTTCCAATTCCCACCAGCCCCATCTCTCCACCCCATTCTCCACCCCCCCCCCAATTTCCACATTGTCTTCATCATAAGAAACATCTGAATGTTGTTCTTCAGGCATTGGCATCTCTTCGTATTCACATTCTTTATTGTTGCTCTCACTGTACAAACTAACATATCATTGTAGTCTCGGCCAGTATTATCTTCAGAACTTCCATATAACTAAATCGATTTGGTCGTTTAAATGTTCTAATTGTAGCTCATTAATATAGGAGCAAAGTCATAAAAGCAATCTGAGAAAATATCACTCCTAAAAAAGTTATGCAGCAAGTATATGGAGCGGGTCTGGCCAGACCCCCCTTGTGCGGATGAGGGTGTTTTAACAAAGATCATTGGCGTCGCTGTGATTCTTTACGATGTTTTAGACAGGCACGAAGTTCTTGCATGGATGAAAAAATTATTGCAGCACGGGATTAGTCAATATCTTGCAAAACCTTTCTATATTGAGTGTCATCATTACGTTTTAACGGTGTTTTCGCAGACCAGTTTCGCGAGTCAGTGCGCACAAATCTTCTAAGCCAAAAACCGAAATTCCCTTAGGAAAGTAATTCCTTGTCGACTGTCAAATTAAGCAAATAATTCTATTTCAGTTATTTTCCCGGTAGTTCAATTGAAACCAACATTAGTTATAGCATCGTGTATTATTATAGACCTACATGTAAACCTGAGTGATGGATCATGTAACGGTAGTTTTAACTTAATATGGCCATCATTATGGTTTAGGTCATTGAATGAAACGCTGAAAATGAATGTAGAGATGGCTTCTGTTATTATAGTTTAACGTTGTTTTATGACGTCACACAAGTTGGCTGCTATTTTGGTGGTACTTTTTTCAGTGAAAAATATAACGAGGGCTTCTATATATAACTTTTTAAATATTATATTTAAAGGTGTCTATGGGGAAATTAAAAATCAAATACTCATGACCTAACCACATAATTGTATAAGAATATAATATTATTGGTTTTACGACATCAAATATTTATTTTAGGGCAGGTATTGGTATTTTGTGCACTTATAACTCTAGTCTCTCTACTCCGCCTGGGTTTAGTTGGGGTCTAACAACAGAACGTTTTCATTGCAGACGTTTCGATTTTCTGTCGCTTGACATTTGAAGCGAAGAAGCACTCGTACCAGAAACTGACGAGCGGTTAGTTTGATGGTATGACTATGTGGCGACAGGCAACCCCGCACGCTATCCTGCTGGTCACGGAACGTTCTGGAGCAACTCGAGTCGCTGGTCTCCTTCCAACAATGAATCGTTGTTCTCTGACTCTACTGAGATTGTTCTTGAAAGAGGATTTTTTGGACAAGCCATATGTCTAAGAAAAAAGACACAAAATAGCTTCGGATCTGCTCTTGCCTCTTTCGCGGTCGCCGGATGGGCAAACTTCTGAGGACATTTTATGCCATGTGCATTGTGCAAAGCCAGTGATCGATATTCGATAACCGAAACCTTGATTCGGAGAACATGACCTGTATTCGATTGCGTTCGGATTGGTGAATGTGCGAAGGGAATTTGGGCGTATTATCATGAAAATGAATCATTGCTGACCTATGCGTTAAACACCTTTATGAAGTAAGTAACCTATGCAATATATATTCGATGAGCAATTTTGTCCAACGATTAACTCCCCGTGCACGTCACAATCATGGAAACCGTACGAATTCACAGGTTTGATTAAGATCTCAGAAGTTCGCCCCATTAAGTGACCTAATGCGACACGCTTCATAAATGCTTCGAAATATTGGCGTTCGTTGTATATGCGAAGACATAATCGCTATTTTCTATTGATTTGCAATGGTTTCTGTTGAAAACCTCTAAAATAAATATAATCGCGTTTATATAAGAGAAATTTCTTTTTTGTGTCGCTTGCCTCATCTAAAAGGTCCTAGGTTAGGCATAGAATTTTGAAACTGGTTGAGTACCTTGCTTTAAAGTGCTGTAATACGCCGAGCAAATTTCTCTCCTGGGTAACGGCCTCTGTTGTCGTAGACCCTGGTCAAATCGGATCCATCCATCCATCCATAACGCTTAAGTGCTGTACAATGTAGTAGCCAAAACAAATTTATGTCCAGGGTTTCGGCCTCTGTTGTCATATGCCCTCATCAAATCTGGATCCATCCATCCATAAAGTTTCAATTGTCAAGAATATAAGATGGGTCTCTGAACATGTAGCCTGGGATATATTGATAGTATGGCTATGATTGCTACAGTCTTCATTTTCTTAGCCTATGCTGTGTGATGGCGGTCGACCACTTTACTCGATCATCGTCTCATATTCTCACCGATAGCATAGGTCAGTGCACTCACAATAATTCATATTTTGCCAAATTCCATAGGAATGCACGTTAGGCAGAAACTGTTAAAAATGTGTCGGTCTCTGCATTGATTTTAACCCACGACAAATCGATTGACTCTTAATCACTACACAATGTTTTATGGTAACGGGTGTTAAGCGACAGAGATAATCTCAATTATGGCTTAAATGAACGCTATCGTCACCCTCCTCATTTGTCGAGGTCTAATACTGGCACCACCAAACGTATGGCATGGGAGATTAAATTAACGTATCCAGCAAAATGCAACGTCAGTGATTGATATGTTATAATATAAATATTGTGTGAAAAGTAGTCTTAGTATTTAGCAAAAACTAATCTGCCTCTCTGTCAAACGGATTGGTATCCTCTATTTTGATATAATTAGTTCCTGATATTGAGGCGTTATTGCATGATTCTTTGAGCATTGCACACTTGCGTAGTGAAATATTTAGCAATTGCAATGACAAAAACAATCTACATCAAAATATCCAACTGCGCAACTGGATTTTACAAGACAGTGGCGTGCAGCATGGACGAGTTGCACACCTTCAAAAATATTTTCTACGACAATATGTAAAAGAAATTTGGGCAAAGTTTAACCATTGCCATCTCTTGGTTCGGTTAAGTTCAAATATACAAGGGCAGTAATGACAATAACCAAATCAAATTTATGTCGAAAGCAACGGACTTTGGTTTCATACGTAAAATTAAGTTGTTATAGTTATTTCAAAAGCTAATTACCACATAGATCTCCCTCTGTGTCAAACGGATTGGCAACCTGTTTGTTGGTATTAGGAATTGGTTTTATGGCATCACTGCATTGCACACAGGCGTAGTGAAAGTTATCAATTGAAGCCCTTGGTGCAATAACCAGGTAAGTCGACTTACCTGAAAATCGTGAAAGTTGGCTTAAAATGCTCCTGACATAGAGGTGCATCTATGGTGTAAATTTCAAGCTGGTAGCTGCAAAATTAAGTGAGTAGTTAGGACAATAACCAGGCAACTCAACATACCTGCTTTAAGAATTATAGCATTCCTGTGCCATAATTTCGTGCATAAATGAGATAAGTCAACAAACCCGGTTATTGCACAAAAAATTGTAGCCTCTCGGTTGCGATTTTCGAGCAGTAAGTGAACAAACCTGGTTCTTGCACGCAACCATAAGCCAGTAAAATACGTTATCGGATGCAATAACGAGGTGAGTATACATGGTGTCATAACAATATTCAGCCACTAGATGGATACGTTTTGGGCCATTTTCCCGAATTAGCAGTATTCTAACCGGGTCTATCCCATTAAATATATAGGCCTACTTACTTTGAGTGATGACACAGATTTCGTAACTTTAATGTCTGCTTAATGTGTCTGTAATATAATATATGTGATGTGGTAGCGTGTCGCAATTAAACGCCTTTTAAAATGTCATATTTAAGCGTGTCGTTATTTTACTCCAAGCAGAAAATAAACAATCAAACGAATAATGTAACACTCGTTGCGGTATGCATATTTTACAAACTGTATTCTTTTTATTAATTTTTTGCTGCAGTTGGCTAGAATTATGACACTTCGCGTTTGCGATATAATAGGATTTCACTAAGTTTCACGAACTTCGTAACGACGGACACGATGATGTTGATCATGCATAAGACAAGTCACTGTGTTTCGTAAGAGTAGGGATGATGCAATATTATTTCTACTTTATTGTTTAAGTGTTTCAATTTCTGAACGTTTCAGGTTGTCATTATTGACTTATGTTTTGTTTGGCCTCTGCCGAAGGTTTTTGAGCTATGTGTGATTTTATGCCACATTCATTTCTTCAGATGTATTTTCTGCGTTTTCTTTTACTGTTTTTATATTTATCCTCACCTTCTTGATTTTCAATGCCTTGGTTCTTTGTTTGTTTGTTTTTCTTTTCTCAGAATAAACTGATTTTTGATTTGATTTGATTGATTGATTTGATTTGAATGATTTGTTTTTCTCTCTAAAATCAGTGTTTCTTCCGTTGCCCTCTTCTGGCCCAGTTCTCTAATGTTTATCATTTCCATGCAATAACAAGGTTTGTTCACTTATCCGATTCTTACATGTAAAAAGTCTCCTGAACTACACGAAAGTTGCTTATAATTTCCGTGCAATAACAAGGTTTGTTCACATATGTGATTCTTGCATCCAAACAAGTTCCAGAACTACAGGGAAGTTTCGGTGCAATAACCAGGTTTGCTATTCATTTGCGCATAAAATACTAATTAGTAACTGCCGGCCTATAAATATTTTTGTTTCTGATCAAATACGATTAGATGCACTTTAAACTTTTTAAATTTTCTCTTTATCTATTTCCTGGACGAAACGGCGAGCTTCTGAAGAGCAAAAAACATTAAAACTCGATTTGCCGAAAACTATGAAATTGCACTTACCTGGTTATTGCACCAAAGGCTTCAATTACAATGACAAAACACATCGTCTACAATCTACATCGAAATATCCAACTGTGTAAAAATGCTCATTTAGATGTAAACTTGTCTGAATTTTAGAAGTGGCGTACAACGTTGACAGGCACAGTACACCTTTAAAATAATTTAATACGATAATTATATAAGGATATTTGCGTCCATAAGTATTAATCTTTTCTGCTTTTGTCGCTTAAGCTCATTTAGTAAACAGCAGTATAACCAAGCAACGATCCTTGTTTTCATGAGCTTTCATCTAGTTTAGCTATTTAAAAGAGAAAATTACGTACTTAAGCTACTACTGAGTCAAGTCAAGGATTTGCCATACAAACACAGGACTGTTTAAAGAAACCTTGAATGAAATTTAATCGTTGGTGGCAGTTAAAATATGTGGGTGGCGACCGTGGCTGTCCGGTGGGATGTCAGCAAAAGACCACTTGACGGTAATCACAGTACCTGGCCCGCGCTAGCCTTCATGCGGCCTTCATATACTGCATTACTACTGTATACAGTAAAAAAAGAACAATCAACCATATAAACGAAGAAGTTTCCTTCCATCAATTTAAGTCTTAGTTTATCTCGTGCTAGAACGCTTCAGCCAGCGAACTTTTTTAAAGTCGATCATTGACGTCATCAACGCATTTCTGTGATCTAAGAATGTGTAAGGGAAAATAATATTCATCAACAGAAGTGTTAAATCGTAAAAACAAGCGGATTTTTAATGCTTAGGATTGGCGAATCAACGATCCTAATTTCATCTATCGGTAAATTGCGGGGAATATTGAACCACCAATTCTAGTTGAGTTTAAACACCTTAATAACGGCGTTTCCAAAATGTATATAAGCATCAATTTACCGTTCATAGGAATGTCCCACTTAAATCCATTAAATAACGGGTAACGCAACAAAAGAGAATAATTTTCAAACGCCTGTTGCGAAGAAAAATTTCAAACGGTTAATGACGGAGACTGCCCGGTAACTTATTCACCAAAGATCGACTGACCATGATATATTACGTGGGATTATTGCTCTGCTGTACCAGGATACACCCGACGTCATATCCCGCAACTGTGGCTGCCAAACAGTCCAGACCTCAAACCAATTGACTATCGAATCTGGAGTGTTCTGGAAGAACGCGCTTATCTTTCCCGTACGCATGACATCAGTCACCTTAGTCGCGTTCAGTGGAAGCTGCTTGACCACGTGATCATCGTCCAGGCCATAAAACAGTAACGTCTACATCTACGGTCGTGTGTCCGTGAACAAAGAGGACATTTTCAACAACAGTTCTAGCGGAACTGCACGTTCTTTTGGCTCTTGTATGTTGGAAATTTCTCTCTTTCGGCACTGCATTTCAAACGTTCATAAACTCATGACAAAGTCAACAAGCTTCTAAACGGTGTAACGATTTGGAGGTAATATGACTATTATTACCGTAGGCCTATCTATAATTTCAGGCATATACTAAAAATTTGACAGAGTTGTGACCATTTTTGCTGACACGGTGGAAAACGGTCAAAAGTCATGCTTGCAACTACTTCACGCATTTGTATCCACAATTTGGTCAAAAATTATTAATTCGTACTCACACGTTCTTATGCATCACAAATATCATAAAATAAGTTCTGATGATAATTATGACAGAAGTTTCCTTCACAGAAGAGTATTAATGGAATCGAATCGAAATTGTAAATCGATGCTCAAAGCAAATTGGCAAAATATCGTTTAGTACTTGGAAGCATCCAGAGTGCAGACTTAAACACCTTTAAAACAATTTACTTTTGCTCTATATCTATGGGCTATTTCTATTTCTTTATAAGTGACATTTTGGACGCCATGAATTCATTTTAGTGTAATTCATTTAGTGTCTCGTACGTGAAACGAGTCAAATGCTTACTGGTCTCGTAACTTGCTCTTAAGTGCTGTAATATGCCGAGCAAATTTCTGTCCAGGGTAACGACCTCTGTTGTCATAGACCCTGGTCAAATCGGATCCATCCATCAGCCATGAATTCATTGTTACTGCACTGTATAAGCTGTAAATTGTCGTCAACGGCCTTTGATGTTAAACGACGACGTTAAACTTTGGTTAAATAAATAAATCAGTGACATCGCATACTACGTTGATAAGAAAAGTTCAATTTGAAACGAATTGAGTCGATTTCATAAAACCGAAGCTATTGACCGGATTTGCATTAAGGCTTGTCAATCGCTCTATGCGATACGTGTCCTTGTAGCTCATGGCCTCTCCGGGACACGCTTGCATGATGTAGTTCAGGCCACCACATTGGCTCGCCTTATGTATGCCTCCCCTGCTTGGTTTGGCTTTTCTAATTCTGGTCAGCGCGCGCGTATTAATGCAATAATACGGAAAATGGTGCGGCTCAACTTTCTTCCTGCCGACCAGAAGTCGTTCGACGCCCTCTGTGGTCACGCTGATTCCTCCCTCTTCTCTTTTGTACTCTACAACCCAAGCCACGTCCTTGCTCCTCTTTTACCTCCCATTAAAAATGCTACCTTCTCACTCCGTCCTCGTTCTCATAACCGTGAGATTCCTCATGCAGACGCACTTACCAGATGTGGCTTTATAACACGGATGCTATTCAAGTGACAATATATTTTTTCCTTGTCTAGCCTAAGTTCTCTCCTGTATTATAGTTCACAACATGTCTATTATGTAGTTGTATAATGTGTTTATTGAATTGCATATTTCTATTTGTCTTGATTGCATACTTGCATTAATTATTCTGTTCTTGTCCATTTTTCCCGCAGTGCGTTTGCAGGCGGTTCAATAAAGTGTATACTTTCTTACTTACTTACTTATAATGTGGTAACACAACGTGGTAACACAACGTAACACAGAGTTACGTAATGTATTAGTAACGTATTGCTTGATCAATCAATCAATCAATCAATCAATTTTTTTATTGGTCCGTATGTAACAAGCACACTGAGAAATAAGGCAGGAAAATAGTTACATGAAGCATTGCAAGTATCACAAATTAAACAAGCATTAATCAAAGTAAGAACTAATTAGTTAACATAAATTATGAACCTTTGGCCTAGATTGTCAATACCCATGAATATATAAGAAGAAATAATTTAAACCAAGTAGTTGTAGGATTGAGTGATACCAGTGTGAACAGTTAGCCCTAAACTTGGAGTGCGTTAAAAAGAACTCTAAAGTACAGAATTAGGACACAAATGGAGACCCAGAAGGGAGGGAATCCCGCTAAGTAGGGTCCCCAAGTAGCTATGAAGACTTTTAATTAATACACACCACAAATTGATGAAAAAATGAACCAAAAGCAACAGCAGATGAAACAATTAAGACACACTAAGCAAACCAACGCACAAAGCAAAAGGAGCCCTCAAGATTGTTCGCCAGGACACACTATGACATCAAAGCAATGCACAAGCACAGGAACCAACACACAAAGCAGAAGGTGAAAAAACTGAATCAAAAACAAAACAGCAGATGAAACAATTAAGGAACACTAACTAAGCAAACCAACTCACAATGCAAAAGGAGCCTTGAAGATGGAGCACATTTTTAATAATTATTTTAACTAATTTAATATCGATTATGGTTTGCTAACTATTAGCCATTTTCGTAAGTTTATTTTAAATAGATTAATGTTAGGAGAGGCCTTTAGGTTTTGTGGCAGACTATTCCATAATAGTGGACCCCTACATTTTATGGAGAATTTACGGGAGTTTGTTCTAGCAAATTCCGTTCTTAAGGAAAGAGAACTTCTTGTTTCATGTGAATGAAAGTCAAAGCTTGACTTAAACAGGTTAGTGTATTCATTTGGCAAGATATTGTGCAGTGATTTGTACATAAATTCACATGATTGGTAGTCAGTAATCTGGTTAAGTTTGAGAATCTCCAAGTCAATAAAAAGCTGGTTAGTATGGGCAGTATACGAAGAGCCAGTTATGATACGAACAATTTTTTTCTGGAGTATTATTAACAATTGAAGTCTAGAGATGTAATTGGACGCCCAGATCATATTACAGTAACTCAAATACGGCTGAACCATAGAGTAATATAATGTCAGTAGAGTATTAGGAGAGAGCAGGTAAGAAATTCTCTTAATAATTCCAATATTTTTAGCTATTTTATGAGATATCTTATCGATATGAGTACTCCATGTAAGATGCTGATCCACATAGACACCTAGAAATTTAGCCGAAGTTACCTTAGGAATCTCTAAACCATCAATAATCACATTTCTTTGTACATGCGGAATTATCTTTCTATGGGAGGAAAATAAAATATAATTGGTTTTATTAAGGTTCAAGGATAAGTTATTAGCTTTAAACCACTGAGATATATTTTTTAATTCATCATTCAAAATCCTGAGTAAGTCATCATAGTTGGTATGTGATAAAAAGACATTAGAATCATCTGCAAAAAGTACGTATTCTAATAACGAGGATGAATTAGTTAGGTCATTTATGTATAAAAGGAATAGTAAGGGACCAAGGATAGAACCCTGAGGTACACCGTGTTTAACAAGTTGAAAAGTGGAGTAAGTATCATTGCATTTGACTTGCTGGAATCGATTATTTAGGTAGTCTTTAAACCAAAGGAGGGGTAATCCTCTTATGCCATAGTTTTGCAATTTGTTAATGAGTATTACGTGGTCGACAGTATCAAATGCTTTAGATAGGTCGAGAAATATTCCAACAGAAAATTCATTTCGATCAATAGCTAGTGATATTTTATCTTGAATATTAATTAACGGAAGCACAGTCGAATGACCTGGCCTAAAACCATGTTGCGATGGGTGAATAATATTCAATTTTGTCACATAGTCGTTTAAACGTTGGTAAACTACTTTTTCCAATAATTTCGAAAAGTAAGGTAGTATGGATATTGGTCGATAGTTACCTAGATCCTGCCTATCTCCTTGTTTAAAAATTGGTGTGATAGTTGAATATTTCATTTTATTTGGGACAATACCTGTTTCTAACGAGCAATTAAAAATTTGAGCTAAGGGGTTAGCAATTAATATTATATTAGGGCTGAGTATACTTGGGTCAAGAAGATCTGGACCTGAACTATGTGATAATTTCATCGTGCGGTTAAGTAAAATTAATTCCTCGGGATAGGTTGGATGCAAGACAAAAGAATCAACCAGAGGGGGTGACAGGTAATCAGTATAGACGGCTTCAGCTGCAGGTATCTTTGACCTGAGATTCTGAGCTATTTCAGTCAAGTAAGTGTTCAAGTTATGGGCTATTGCCTCCTTATCTTTTATTAAGTGACCATTCACAAGAAGTGAATCAATCCCTGATTCCAATGGTTTAGAACCAATAATTAATCTAATAGTATTCCAGGTTCTTTTTATATCTCTGTTAAATTTGGAAAATTCTGCTGCATAATAGTTCTGGATTGTTTTGGTTTTAAGTGATTTGAAAACGTTCCTATAAACAGTAAATTTGGTTTTGTTAACTTGAGTTGGACTTTTTATATATTTCAAGTACAATCGAGATTTTTTCTTACATGATTTTAGAAGTCCTTTTGTCATCCATGGATGATGGAAAGATAGATGTTTTTGTTTTTTGGATAATATCTTTGGGAATGCTTTCTCATAAGCATCCATGATGAGTTCTATGAAGTGTTCATAAGCTCCATTGGGATCCTTATCTAGACAAAGTTTATTAACAAGCTCATAGTTCATCTGTGACAATAAGAGTTCAAAGTGCTCCCTAGTTTTATCATTTATGATCCGGGAAGAAGTAGCTGTATTTGCTTCCAGGTACCGAGGATTTTGATCGAACCACACCAATACTGGCAGGTGGTCCGAGATATCCGTGACCAGGATTGATGAATTTAGGATGCGTGGCCATAGATTAGTGAAAATATTGTCTATTAAGGTGGAAGTGGTGTCAGTTATTCTCGTTGGACGCAGAATTGAGGGCAAAAAATTATACGAGGAGATAGTTTCTAGAAAATCATTAGTCAAGGTATTCACAGAATGCTTTAACAAATCAATATTAAAATCTCCCAATAAGATAATATCCTTTTTTGAGGACGTTAACTCATCCAAGAGCTGGTTAAAGTTATCATTAAATACCTGCAGGGGGAGCCCTGGTGGTTTGTAGATCACACCAATTATCAAGGGTGCACCCTTATCCTGAAAAAGCTTAATAAACAAGCTCTCGTAGGAGTCGTGATTAAGTTTAATATTTAATGTTTGGAAAGAAAGAGTAAGTTTTATAAATAAGCCCACCCCTCCTCCTCCCCGTCCATTGGCCCTGTGCCTATACTCAAAATGGTAACCTTGTATATGAATAGAATCAGTTTCTGTTAACCAGGTTTCAGTTACAGCTAAAACGTCTACAGGCACCTGATGGAGGAGCAACTGGATATCTGACAGTTTATTCACTATACTCCTGCAGTTAATATGCATATAAGAACAGGTGGTGGATCCTTCTTTAGTGGTTAAAGGCACTTGGGATGGTGTAAGATACCCATGGTCAATTGGCCTAGTTGTATATAAATTTTCATCAGGGTTAAGGTCACTATTATTAAGCAGGTGCCGGTTTGAATGCTCCTGGTCAAATAGCTCCAATATAGGTGTGTCCCTGCCATCCCACCGGGATGAATTAGTGATGAATTGATCATTATCTGTGTCCATTAGATTTTCAAAATGAGAATCAAGTGTGTTATCCATAACATCTACCAAATCTGTCTCTTCATTCTCCCGTGCTATTGGATCACGATTATCAATCAAATCAGACATTATACAATGATAAACAAGAAAATAAAAGAAAAAAACAACTTGACTTCCTCAAGTGCAAAAATAATAGACAAATGAAAACACAAAATCGTCTACAAACGAAAAACACTGCTCCAGGTGGTTGGCAAAATGAGCTATGCCAACAAGCGGCTTTGGAATTTAGAATAGCTAAATAGTAGAATTAATACAGGTAGGTTAGATAACCTCACTCATCTCTGTCATAAGCCATGACCTCAATGTCCATAAAACAAAAGCAGCAATAATGTGGAAAATTAACTAGAGTAACAACCTCCACGCTCCGACAACGAACACTAAAATTAGTCGAGAAAGCAATGAACAACATCCAGGGTAAGCATCCCAAGTTGGTTTGTACGCTCATCACATATGACAGGTGGACAACTAGTTAATGTTGAGAGCAGACAACAGTGCTCAACAAACTAATAAGAACAGTCAATAATGATGGTAAAACCAGTGCACAACTTCAACAGGTGCTGAGATAAAACAGGAATATAAGCTCCACAATGCAGCAAAAGTACCTGTGATTTTATTTTTTAAATTCCGTTGTTTTACAGAGATAATAAACAAAGTTAATATAATAACACGACTGCTTCAAGGGATATCCATGATTAAACAAACTAATAAGAACGGTGCACAACTTCAACAGGTGCTGAAATAAACAGGAGTATAGGCTCCACAATGCAGCAAAAGGCAGTGCCTGTGATTTTATTTTTAAATTCCGTTGTTTTACAGAGATAATAAACAAAGCTAGTATAATAACACGACTGCTTCAGAGGATATCCATAATTGAACAAACTAGTAAGAACAGTGCACAACTTCAACAGGTGCTGAAATAAAACAGGAATATATATAGGTTCCACGATGAAGCAAAAGGCAGTACCTGCGATCTGAATTGTTAAATTCTGTTGTTTTACAGAGATAATAAACAAAGTTAGTATAATAACCCGACTGCTTCAAAGGATATCCATGAATAATGCAGCAAACCAGTTTCTGCACACAAGAACAGATCACTGGATGGGAACATTTGAAGTCATGCCAAGGAAGGCCTTGTAGATAACCGAAGATCAGATGATAGGATTTAGCTCTTAAATCCAAGAAGATTATAGGTCCATTCGTGAAGCGTCTCATAGGGCCAGTGTCAAGCACCTGAGTTGTCGTACGCGGCGAGAGCTGAGGGATCAATGATCCTTTGCGGCTTAGCGGAGGGGTCAGATGAAGTGAGGATCACCACTGTGCCCTCAGTCGTCCAGGCGCGATGGAGGATCTTTTTCTTGACAAGTTGTCTCGCATGTGCAAAAATTTTTGCACTTTGACTTGTTAGGTACTCATTAATGTAAATCTTGGAAACAGACTGAGTCGGGTAGTCCCGTAGTTTCTTCCTGGACAGCAAGATTAAGTCACGAGTTTTCTTTCTGGTGAAGCACACCAACAGAGGACGGCAGTTGGTTTGGCTCTTGGTGTGAATTCTGTATGACTGTGAGATGTCATTAGGACTGATGGTGACTCCCAGTTTGTCTTGTGATAACGCTATAAAAGAAGTTTCGTCTGCCAGGTGCTGGGCCCAAGGTGAGTTTTCTCCTGAAGACTCGGCGACGCCATAGATCAGCAAAGATGACTGTCTAGCCGTACATTCCAATTGGTGCGTTTGTTGCTTCAAACGTAGATTTTCTTCTCCCAGATGTTTCATTTTTTGGTTGAATGACTCAGAGTACTTGTCCATGTGTGCCGCCGACGACTTCTCGATTAATTCTTTTAGTTCGACCCTAAGAGACTCGACAAGTGCCTTCGCAATAACTTCTAAGACCGGCCTTATTGAGACCAGGATTCTCTCAGTGATTACATCTAAGACTTTCGGTTCCAAAATAATCTCCAACAAGTCTTCTGGCTTCGGCATCTTGTTTTTGGCCATATCGACCGCGAATTTCGAACAACGCACTTCAACAGTCTTGTGCACGTGCCTCAGGCCTCTAGACAAAATCGCTATCCGGACTCTCAGGCGTAGTTCAATTATATTATAATAAGAAGAATCATAATAATATAACCATTTGACTTTGTAACGAATAAGTTCCTGCTATTTAAGCATATTTACGACGGTTTTTAATATGTTGACATTTAGCTCAAAGTTTAGACTGCCACCATCTTGGGTGCGTTTTTTTTGAGTTGATGGCTTGCCATAACAAAACGTAGCGGCGGCGGCATTTGTAGTTTAACGTCACTGTGTGGTAACAAAGACCATTAGCGACGCCCTCCTCCTTTATCCAGGCTTGGGACTGGCACTGGCAGAGTGCAACCAGTGGCGGAGTTACAAAACGAAGAGTGATAAAGCAAGTAGGTAAGAATATTTTGTTAAACACCCAGCGAACACTCACTAGTTTACAGAATAATGAAAAATGATCATTTTAAAGCAAAGTAACAGAACATTCTCATAATAAACTTTTTGGCAAATGATTCAACTTTGGGTAGGGTTAAATCATGAGGCCTGGGTCGGGTATTGTATAGAATGACCTATTTGGAAGCGATGAGGTCGCGAAGAATGTGAAAGGGGTTTAAGAGGATAGAGCGGAAAAGAGCAAAGTCAGAAGTCTAGAACAGAGTTCATCGAAAGTAGGAAAGTCGGTAGTGAGGACGTCTCGACGAATCTAACATGATTAAAGTCGACGCAATCTGACGTCGGGTAACGCAGTGTAATGTAGTATTTTATCCTGTGGGTTATTTATATGATTATTACCGATGTAATGTAGCATGATGACACGTTGTCCAATGAGTCAACATTTCCGTTACGAAGTTTAATTCATTTATAAACTGTGGGACGGAGTGGTGTCGTGGTGGCGTCGTTGCCTTGAAGCCGGAAGGTTCGAGGTTCGAATCCACCTCATGTCACCGCGCAGGGACCCTGGGCAAGTCCTTCACTCGCGATTGCTCTGCGCTTCGGCGTGAAACTCCGATGCAACGGCCGTGCTGTAGTCGGGAACGCCTCTGAGTAGCGGTTGAGGGTAGGAAGAGGCGCTATAACAAGTACGCATACAAGCAAAGACACTCAATGCTCCAGTTCGACACCTTTAAAATTGCTTCAACGACGGCTATATATTCACGGGATATTAATTTGCGAGTCAATACGTTCCTGTCATTATTTTTGAAATCCCATGCAGCCACTTAATTCGATATTCTAGAGCTGTATTATGCCAAACATTTTTTTGTCGTGAGCAACAGCCTCTGTTCGAAGCCCTCGTCAAATCTGGATCCACCCATCCAGACAACGGTGAACGTAATAATTATTTTACCTTTCGTCTCTTTTAAGACAACTAGGCCTCATGATAGACATTGTTGAATAATATGTACATACAATTGTTCGGAAAAGACTCAGTCTATATAATCTTGTATAAGTTTTGTCTATGTCAGTTTATTGTTGCTAAACAAGCGAGTATTGCATTGCATTGTAATTAAAAACTATCTAAAACTCACCGTATTATAAAGAGAAACTGTCTTAAGATGAGCGAGGAAAACTTGAGAAGGTTTTTAGAAAGAGAGTGGAGAGTCAGAGGAAGACCATTCCTGGTTGAGGGTCCTACCACCGAGAAAGCACGGTTCTGCACAGTGGAAGTGCGCGCAAAATGGACCGAAAGCAGACTTTGTTCCGTCGAACGAAGGGAGCGGAAATGGCGAGCACTAGGAATAGGGCTTCAGGGCTCACAAAGATAGGTATGAGCAAGGCCTAGCATGCAGCCATGTGCGGAGTTTGGTTTCCGCTCTTGGAGGGGTTAAAGCCTTCTTGGGGGGGGGGGGCTAAGCCCTGGAAATATGTCATTTACATGGTGAAAACATGATTCTGGGTCTTCTTTGGGGGCTTAGCCCCCTAGCCCCTGATAAACTCCGCCCAAAAATGCAGCGCCAGACTAGAGTAGAGATCCTATACTCAATTCGCTGCTTGAGTGGGAGCCAGTGGAGTATGTCACGCTTATAGCTGGATATTTGGCTGAATTTGGGTATGCGGCCAATAAGGCGGGCATCAGAGCGCAGGACGCGATCAAGGCAATTCAGACGTGGAATTGGTAGGCCAGCACAGAGAGAGCAGCAGTTGTGAAGTCTGGTGATAACAGGAGAATGGTCAATGATCGATAAACGAATATTCGAATACCCTTATGATTATATATTATATATAATATAATATTATAATATATCAGTGGCGGATCCAGAACGTTTCGAAGGGGGGGGGCCAAAAAATTTTGGGGCTGAGGTCGGAAATTTTTTTGTTGATCTTTCGCTGGAAATCTGATTAACTATTTTAGTCGTTTTTGGCGGAACCAGAGTTTAATTTAGCCCTCACCTCTAGGGGGATTGAGGTTTCCGGAGGGTTACATAATTCACCGTCTGAAGACAATCATGAGGCGCGAAGCGCCGAGAGTGGTAGGGGAGGGGTGTGGGGAGGGGATATGCCCCTCCCCACCAGAAACTTTTTGAATTTTCACATTGCAATGGTAGCATTTTAAGCTGTTCTCTTAACAAAATAGCTGTACTTTTCAGTGCTTATAAGAGTGCCATAAGATCTCAATAAATATTGACTTTACCTAAAAACTTCTTTCCCGAAAACTAGATTTTTTTAAGTAATCCGCCGGAAATCTTCAAAAAGGGTGTTCAATTTTCCTTCCCAAAAAACCGATGACATTTTTTGATCATCCGTGCGAAATCTTAAAAGAGGTGTTTCATTTTTCGTCTAAAAAGAGTGATGACTTTTTATTCTTCCGTGTGAAATTTTCAAAAAAGGGTGTTCAATTTAGCATCGCAAAAAACTGATAACTTTTTGTAGTCATGCGTGCGAAATCTTTAAAAAGGTGTTTAATTGTTCGTCTAATAAGAGTGATGACGTTTTAGTCTTCCGTGCGAAATTTTCAAAAAAGGTGTTTAATTTCGCATCCCAAAAACTAATGACTTTTTGTAGTCATCCGTGCTAAATCTTTAAAAAAGGTGTTTAATTTTTCGTCTAAAAAGAGTGATGACTTTTTATTCTTTCGTGCGAAATTTTCAAAAAAGGTGTTTAATTTAGCATCCCAAAAAACTGATGACTTTTTGTAGTCATGCGTGCGAAATCTTAAAAAAGGTGTTTAATTTTTCGTCTAAAAAGAGTGATGACTTTTTAGTCTTCCGTGCGAAATTTTTAAAAAAAGGTGTTTAATTTCTCATCCCAAAAAACGATGACCTTTTGTAGTCATCTGTGCTAAATCTTAAAAAGGTGTTTAATTTTTTGTCTAGAAAGAGTGATGACTTTTTATTCCTCCGTGCGAAATTTTCAAAAAAAGGTGTTCAATTTAGCATCCCAATAAACTGATGACTTTTTGTAGTCATCCGTGCGAAATCTTAAAAAAAGGTGTTTAATTTTTCGTCTAAAAAGAGTGATGACCTTTTACTCTTCCGTGCGAAATTTTCAAAAAAAGGTGTTCAATTTAGCATCGCAAAAAACTGATAACTTTTTGCAGTCATGCGTGCGAAATCTTTAAAAAGGTGTTTAATTTTTCGTCTAAAAAGAGTGATGACGTTTTAAGGCTAAAATAAATAAAATACTCCCACTACTGAATGAAATATAGTAAGATATAAATAAAAACAAGGAATAAACATGTGTTATCATTCACCGCACTTTCTTGCACATGTAGACTACACTAAAAACTTAACATGTTTCGCCCTGAAATTTTTTGGCATCTGCAAAAAATAAATTACATCCCAAACACTGTTGTTCGTGTTAACTTGATTTGTAATTAATAGTTAGTTGTACTTAGTTATACTTGTGTTTATTTGTGTTAATGTTTTTAAAATTTACTACGAATATATACACGATTGACTTACATTGTATGCCATAAATCATAGTTGGATACTGTTATAAGATTGTTTCATTTCGTTGCTTTATTTTAAGACAATGCAATTGCGTGAGAGACTTAGATTACATTTATATATATTATTTCTATTATAGATTTTAATTACATTTATACATTAATTCTCCTGTGCATGACTGACACCCTGAATTTTTTTTTCGTCCACCATGGATGGGGGGGGGGCCACGTCCCATGGTGATTTGAAATGGGGGGGCCATGGCCGGATTGGCCCCCCCTGGATCCGCCCCTGTAATATATTACATATAATTATGCGTAAAAACGAATGACTGGACAATATAGTGTTAAACACCGTTATGAAATAATCTAACCAATGTACAAATAATTGAATTCTGCAAAAATGTCGTCAACGGCCATTGATGTCATACGACAACGCTAAACTTTGGAGACATAAATTATACATAATTACATATACATACCTGACTAATTATTTAACTATCCACGACGACAAAACGAAAAATGTTGGACAAATATGTTGGACAATTATCATTATTATTCCAAAGTTTAACGTCGTAATAGGACACAATGGTCGTTGACGACCGTACAGAAGATAATCATCTTCTTCACGTTCTCTGCCCTCTGACAGGTTCGTATGTCCAACGCCGCCATTTACAGACAATATATAATGCAATTAATACGATTTTTGGAGTACGCAGAATTCGAATTTTTTGACACAGTGATCACTGGTTATAGTGACTACGGGCAGAACAATTGTCAACTCTTTTCATGTCTAATGATAGCCCTCTTCATCTGACCTACATGTATTACGGTATAGGCCTATGTCTATACCATAAAATTATGTCGGGTTGGCAAACCACCCACCTTGTCGATGCGAAGAGATAATCGTAATTATCAAACTCATTTCCTATGTTTCTTGCTGAACACCTTTATAAGACATTATAATGACGTTATATAATTATAAGAATCTCTGCTTCACATGCTTAATAAATGTTTGTGTTGAATTTGCCCCAGATATAATTTTATGCAGAGGTGAAAATTATAATAATTTTTCTGTAATGAAACGCTTGCAAACGCAGAGAGCGTTGTACATGTAAAACTTTTGCAGTAATCTTAATCAACATAAAACTCAACTACTAACAGAACAGACAGCCTGTAACACACGGCGCTAATAGCAGCCTACATGGCATGTCCGCCCTTCAGAGCTCGATCTCGGTATCTCTGGCACTCAATGCCAGTGTGTTATCCAACGCGTTAGCGGGATCCGGGTTTCAAGCGTAAAAAGATGACAATCTATAGACTGAGATATAGCGATGGCTACAACAGCGATGGCGACTTCATTTACTTGGCCTCAGCATTTTTCAGTCGTTTCCTTCGTCGTGTCATATTCCCACCGATAGTGTAGCGTACGATCAGTGCATTGAGTGCACTTACTACAGCTAAGACCGTTAGGGGGCGCTGGTGGGGTAGACATTCATAGCTATGTACATGTATCTGCTTTGCGGTGATTTGAACCCACGACATTTCGATTGACCTTTAACCTTTACCTTTTACACAATGGACTATGGCCACTGGGTTGTAAAGTGACGTCTTTGTTATGGCTGAGATGGCCGTTAGCGTTGCCATTCTCATTTTGTCGCATCCTACAACTGGCACACCAGACGGATCGCATCGGGTTTAATGTACATGTATGCATCAAAATGCGATGCCACTATTTTACGATTCACATATTTCAGAGTGGGTTGGTTCAAACCACACCGAACACCTCTACAAACCACCCCAACCCACGTGCTATCACTCCAACACTGCGGTTGCCTAAGAATTGAGGAGGCGCGCACGGATGGCAATTCTAATTTCACGTTTATCGCACGCATCAACGCTGAGTCTTTAATGAACACTAGATTCGGGTTTAATACACCGTCTAAAATTAGCTGATAAAATGTCAGAGAAGACAAGGGCTCGATTTAGTAACAAAGCATGCAAAGAACATACGTGCAAGAACGAAATTATTTTAGAATGTTGTCAATTGAGTGAACAAATTTCAAGCGAAAGCTATTGATCAAAACATAATTATGAGGCACTTTATCGCAGTTTATGGAAACCGGAGACAATAATAATATTACATTTTCATACACGACCATTGAACTATTATTATACATAATAAAATTATTAAAAGCACAAATAAACAATTGTCCCTTTCATCAGTACATACATTTCAGTATAGTTTCTTCACAGTTCTTCTTCCAAACGAAAGACAGTCAAATCGGTCTGTTCCAAAAAATCATCCTTATCAATCATGACCGTCTCGTTCCTGTCGCTGTTGTAATGGAATGCAAGGGAGGTGAACATCGCCAGACCTGGTCCAATTAGCTGTGGACCTGTGAAATCCATCAGATTAAATTCCGAATCTAAAAGCTGCATTCCGTTGCTCTCATACACAGCCACCATGCGGCCATGATTGTCTACAACGCTTGAGTGAAAGTCTAGATCTACCACATCGCCTAGAGAAATCAAATAATTATTGGCTTATCTTAGTGCCGTTCATGCATATCGCTCTCCGTTAATGATGCCTGAAAGTTGAAGACGAAATCATTGTCGTCGTCGTCATCATCATCGTCGTCGTCGTCGTCGTCATCGTCGTCGTCATCGTCATCGTCATCGTCGTCATCGTCATCAAAATCGTCGTCGTCGTCATCATCATCATCATCGTCGTCGTCGTCGTCGTCATCATCATCGTCGTCGTCGTCATCGTCGCCGCTGTCGTCATCGTCGTCGTCATCATCATCATCGTCGTCGTCGTCGTCATCATCGTCATCGTCGTCGCCGCTGTTGTCACCGTCGTCATCATCATCGTCGTCGTCGTCGTCATCATCGTCTCCGCTTTTGTCGCCGTTGTCGTCGTCATCGTCGTCGTCGTCATCATCGTCCCCGCTTTTGTCGCCGTCGTCGTCGTCATCATCATCATCGTCGTCGTCGTCGTCATCATCATCGTCGTCGTCGTTGTCGTCATCCTCATCACAATATGATAGATGTAAGCCTCTCAGAACAAGGGTTCCATTTGACTTGGGAATCATCTCATCGAACTCGGTTATATCCGATGGCAAGCGTATAGTCTTCTGCAGAGAACCAGTCGCATCGTAGACGCTTATGGCAGGGATTCGTATGCTTTGCTTCCGTGACAGGATGAGAATGCCATTGGCCGCCACACAAAATCCACAATTTGGCAGGATTCTGTCTCCGATTACTTTCGACAATGTCGACGATCGTGGGTCACTGTCATCTGTAATACGCGTCGTGTCACTCATGAATGGCGTGAGTTTTACACGTTTCGCATTGTCTTCATCTTGAGGGACTGTAAAGAAATAAATCATTCATTCATTCATTCATTCATTCATTCATTCGAGTATTTATATAGCGCCTCTTCAAGGATACTACTCAGAGGCGCTCCCAACTCCAGTACGGACAAACAGAACAGTTTTTAAGTGCTTATAGATAAAAATCAATACAATTATATCCCGATACAGCTACTCTGCCTTAACCAGTGTTTAATCTAGTCCTATAGGCCCACTTGGGGTATGTTTCAAGGGGGCTGAACGGAAATCACTGAACCGGACAACGACGTTACCCTTCGACCGGAATTTTTCTGACCACCTATCTTTAGTCCTCTGTTCAACTTTCCGATGAACCATAGGCGTTGGAGGCGGGGGTTCAGAGGGGACATGTGCCCCCCAAATGTCGGGAGTCGGCTTTTTTGGACCTGACCTATATACATTTTAGATATGTCGCTACGGCGTAGCATGGAGAGGAGTGACCTGACATAATAATTGAGATGTCAAAACGGGTTATTTCTGCGCATTTGTTATATCAGAGCTATTCGATCTTGTCCATCACCAGGTTATAAATTATTCGTGAATTGACAACTTGAGATCTTGATTGCAGAGTTTCAAATTAATATTAGTCGAACAAAAATATTATGTAGCACATCTAATTTATTTTGAATTTAACAGAATATTCGTGTGTTGTAAATACAAATTTCAACTAACTAAAATAAATTTTGATCATGTGTGCACAATGGACAACAGCAGACTGGTGAAGCAAACTATGTTCGGGGTAATTGACGGCACGGGGGTCAGAGGGAGGCCAAGCAGGGAATGGCTGGACGATGTCAGAGTACCCCCGCCTCCTACGCCTGTGCCTAACGGTCTAACCGACCCTGACGACGCCTAATTATTGGACCTAACCGACCCTCACGGCGCCTAACCTGATCCTAACCGACACGTCAGTCCCCGATACTATAGTTATACCATATTTAGAACTTCCACAAACTAACTTACGCGCGGGGCCGTTATTTGTTTGCTGCTCTGCAGTATTGATGCAGGATTCGTCTGATGTTCGTTTCTTCGACATGGTGATGAAGCGTCGGTCGAATGTCGGGACTCTACGAAATATTATACTACAACAGCCGATTCAGAAGAGCAAATTAGCGATATTTAAAGTTTATCAGTAGAGCCGTCTAAGCAGCGTCCCGGACAATATAATGCATATAACAAAGCATTACAAGCTTTGATAGAACAATGACGTCTTAATTATTGTTTCTGTAGCATTGTGACGTCAAACAATGAGAGCGCGATGTCTGACACTTCTCATTCTGCCATTCTCTCACGATATTGCGCCAAGAGACAATGAGTGAGAAACAGTCAAGGTATGCGAATGTAACCACAAACAATACAATGAGAAAACAGGCATGGTTGAAGACGTCAGTGTTTACCCAGTTTCTGCATAAATCATGTCATTAAACATAGGCCTAGGTGGCTATAGGGCTGAAAGGTCTAATCAAAAATAGCATGCCATTAGAACTCGACATATTATAATAGGTCATCAAAATTTCGCCGCGACGTTCGACACTTGAATTTGTGGCAGAGACCTGTATCTCTTTGAAGCAAAGTAATTATTGGAAACGCCCATTTATATACATTCTAAAGCTTACGTTATAAAGGTATTTAACACGTAGTTGGCTATTCATTGCCTGTAAAGACCTGTAATAATTATGCCAAGCAAACTTTTGACGACGGCAACGGCCTCTGTTGTCATAAGCTGTCGTTAAACTATAGATTCCTCCTCCTCAAATTTAGAAAGCCTACAAGCACAATATACCATATTCTAATGCATAAAGATTTATATTCATAAAAAATAAAAGGTGAAAAAAAATGTTTTGGCCGTGTTTATTGATTTTTAAAAAGGAAAAATAGGTGGTAGGGTAATGGATAACACGCTGGCGTAGAGAGCAAGTTTGAGCCAAGGCTCTCTTAAAGAAATTTGTATAACTGCACAACCTGGCTCAGAATGATTGATGAAGACTTAACAGGGCTGGGTATAGATTTGAAGATTTGAACATGGCCATCACTGTGGCTGAGGATTGGACACGTTGGAGAAATTTAAGCAACTAATTGTGCAACTCATTGGTGGAGTAGGCGACGAATGATGATAATATTGTATTGCACTGCACTGCTATTGTTGGGCCCTAGATTATTGGTCATAACTCAATTGTGTACTGAAACTAAAGTTGATAATTACTTATGATAGGCATTCACTACACTGCTTTAATGAATTTGCAGGGTTCGATCGAACGTCGATCAGAGGCCATTCGGTATTTGCAAGCAATGGATACTTGTAAAGGTAGGTTTACCGAAAGGTATTGCTACCAGGAGTCTTAAAATATGCCACCAAGTTCATAGGTCGACACGATGCTATGACTAACGTTGGTTTAACCCTCAAGTGACCAACTGGGGTTCTGGGGGACCCCAGCGCCGTTTCGACCCGTGTTACTTTTTTGCTAGCCAAAATTTTTTAACGACGTTTTATGAATTTGTCACGTGGACATCGCTAACTGTTTACGTCTAATTAAATCCGGTTTAACTTTTACGGTTATTTTTTAAATATGAAATATCTGGAGGGGTCCCGCGTTTTATGATGATTTTTCTTATGGAACCGAACGCTACTTCATGAAAAGATATTATGACAGCGAGAATTGGTCTAGTAGGATTTAGTGTATGTATGTATGCATGTATGCATGCATGCATGTATGTATGTATGTATGTATGTATGTATGTACGAATGTATGTGTGTATATATTTGTGTGTGTATGTGTTTATGTATAAATGCCTGTATGTATTATGTAATGATTGCATGTATGTATGTATGTGTGTATGTAGGTATGTAAGTACGTATGTGTGTATGTATGTATGCATGCATGTATGTATGTATGTATGTATGTATGTATGTATGTATGTATGTATGTATGTATGTATGTGTGTATGCATGTATGTGTGTTTATGCATGTGTGCATGTATGTATGTATGCATGTATATACGTAAGTGTGTATGTATGTATTGTATGCATCTACAAATACATACATTCATGTATATATGCATACTTGTGTGTATCTGGGCATGTATGTACGTTTGTATGTATGCATGTATTTATGTACATACCTACATACATGCACTAGACCTACATGCATACAGACGGGGGATAATGGCAGGGGGCAATGTCCTACGGAGGTAATGGTGGGGTAATGACAGGGTCATGGGCCGGGGGGGGGGGTAATGTCCTATACTCCTTTTGGATCCATGCCAAAAACATAGTCGTACATCCCCGCTATGGCTTATCCCGCATGGTAGCTGCTTTGTAAGGTGTCTTTGCAACTGTTACTGCGCCATATAAATTGTCCTGATTATTGTTATTATTATTATTACTAACTCATAGAAACTACTGACATTGCTTATTTAAGCAATTTACATATGTTACCCTTGACAATATTGACGCATCAAGCAATGAACGCGTTATTAATTATTGGGGTCCCACGGGACCCCAGTTGGTCATATTGAGGAGCAAAATATGTTGGTCGCATGAGGGTTAACTGATTTACATATGAAAATAATTCCTATATTTGACTGTTGAGTTCACAAAAAGAGTTCTGGTCACTGGCAAGCAAATCTGGTTTGCAAAGTTCTATAGTTACCTACATACCTCTAAAACACTATGCATAGATGGATATAAAAAGGGTTATGTCTATTTTCATCAATCCCGTAATGACAATGTCATCCCCTAAATAACATGACAAGTCGATAGTCTTCACTGCATCGTATAAATAGCCGCATTGTGGTCAACAGACTCTGAAGCAATGTTTACCACGATAAACTTTGGTGTGATATACAATTACCCGGCTTTTTTTCGATGAACGCGAACAATTCTGGAGAAAAGATACCGGCGACGCAAAATTCGCATTTGTGTGACACATGGATTACTGGTCATAGTTAGTCCCTGTATAACAATGTTATCAGCCATAATTATTCATGTCTAACAAGAACTCTCTTCATCTGACCTAATAATTATGTGATATAATGAGTTGTCAAACCAACCCACATATATATAGTCGATGAAATAATCGTAAAAATAATAAGGAGCTGTATTAAGCTAAAAAAAATTCGAGGGCTGTTGACATAAGCCATCGCCAAATCTGGATCCATCCGCTCGTAATAATTCTCAAACTGATTTTCGATGGTCACTGCTGGACACCTTTTAAACAAATTGACACGGTGCTATATATAAAGGGCATCTCCTCAGCCATTGAATACGACACTGTCAAAGCGTCCATAACGAAATATAATGCAGTAGAAGTTAATAATTCCAATAAACTACATAATAGAGTGAGAGGAAGCGGTGGCTATGATGCAGCGTTGGCGACTTCATTTTCTTACTTTCGGCATTCTTTCTGACGTCTCCATCGTCTTGTCATACAGTCAATGCACTCGTTATAACCGAGTTCGTGAGGGGCGTTCGTGTGGCAGAAATTTCGAATAATGCATCTGTCTTAACGACTATCTGACTCCACGACCACTCGTGTGATATTTAACCCCTACGAAATGGACGATGGCCACCGGTGTTAAGCGACGTATGTCTCATTCATGGCTGAACGGATCGTTAGCGTCGCCCTCCTCATTTATCGAGGCCCACGACTGGCAATACCAAACGGATGACATCGGAATTTAGTGTTGGCCGATGCTAGCAATTTGTTTTCATTGCATTGTATATTTTTTGTATTGTCGTCAACGGCCATTGATGTTATAGGACGACGTTAAAATGTTGAATAATAATAATAATCTCTTAATTGGGAATTTCTTCTCAATTATTGTTTACAAATCGCATCCAATGCATTGGATTCCATCGCTAGACACAAAACAAAAAGTGCTGCATTTTTTTAGCAAACGACGGTATGATGAGATGTCGACTTTATTTTCTTGTTCTCGGCATATGAAGTAGTCTCGCCATCCTCTTCTTTCCGTCTCACCTTCCCGTCAGCGGTGTACGAAATGTCCTAAAACGTATAACTCAATCAATACGCCTAACCTTTAAATCGTTGTCAATTAAGAAACATCTGTGAAAATACAAGCATATTGTGTGCAATTTGAATTGATGGCCGAATGGCTACGTTCTTCTTCTGTTCTCTCTTCCGTCAACCATTACGCTGACGATGAGGTCTTTACAAGGCATCTCCACATTCCTCTGTCGGTTGCATTGCTCACGGCTTTCCTCTCGAGTTACGTAGCTGCGTTTTATTCGAAATTCTTCTTCGTGTTGGATATTCGTCCAACACTTTAACTCTTGGTACTTTAATTTTGTATAAATATTGCAGGGCATATGCGTGTGATTGCAAGCTAAAAAATCGTAATTCGATCTAATTAGTAGATGGTCTTTGCTTTTTATTTATATGATTGTGATGCTAATGGATGGATGGATCCGAATTGACCAGGGCCGATGACAACAGAGGTCGTTGCCCTGGACAGAAATTTGTTTGGCATATTACAGCACTTATGCTATTGGATGAGGAAGCTGTATAAAAATTATGTAGAAATTACTATTGATATAATTATCACAAAAACTGAACGCCGATTTCACGCTTGTTATTATCACGTTTACAATGAAGACTAAGTCTGTGTTCTAATCCCTTGAACCGCTTACAATGTGCAACCCAAGTACGGAGCTGCCAATGTTTTCTATGACTAAAGACGTATTCGCTATCCTATTTGCCAACCCATGCTAAAACCTTTTAAAGGTAGAATATAGTCTATAGATTTACGAGTTCTCAGATCCTTGGTCATAGTAACTCCCAGCACAACAGTAATTTATTATCAACCCACTTCATATCTATTTATAACCCTATTCATTTGACCGAATATTTACTTAGTATTTAGTCCTTCCCGTGTGCGTACATATACATGTATCAAGCGTGGCGAAAACCAGAGGCGGAGTCTTGTGAATGATGTTAGCAATTAGTGGTCAAGTTGTATTTACTTGACAAGCAACTGGCAAAGAGACAATACCCAATCCACTGCCGCGCTTCAGAAAGAAATGTTTGATTTAAAAGTAAATAAGTACGCAAGCTGGTAATTCGATAACTAATATTTATTATGGTAAAACTATAGTTTCGGGGACCGGGACATACTGATATTTAGAGAATATCTAACAACGGCACTAGCGTTAATTCTAATTAACTCCTACCTAGCGACACCTAACCTTACTCTAACCGAACAATACATAGGTTCTCGATATTGTTGCTATGCTTAGAATATATTAAATTTAGTAAATTTAATAATGAAGATTTTGTGAAAAATTCTACTGGCCAAATCAGACATGTCTCACACTGTTGTTCATGATTCATCCAAAAGTTTTACTTCCTGTTGACACACCCATGCATGTTGACAGTTTGTAAAAGGAGCGTCTGTCAGTGGCGACTGCAACGTGACAGTTGATTGGCTGTTGTTTTGTTAGCTGTCATTGGTCAAACTGTATTCAACGTTGTAAATCCTCGTTTCTGGTTTCGCCTTTGGTCTCTGCCTGTGGATTGTACTTTCACACCAGTGCTGGTCTGCACATCATTCAACGCATCTCTTCTACTCGACTATGTTGAATACGTAATACAAGACGATAACATAAGTTGTCAAAGGCCCAACCTAGTCGATGCGGAGAGAAAATCTTAATTCTCAAACTGATTTCCAATGGTTCTTGTTGTACACCTTTTGTAAGAATTTACAAAATACTATATATACTGTGTCCCAATAAATAGGCCCCTTTTTATAATGTAAATAAAACTGGCAAATATTCATCGATTGTCAAAATTTCAAAACTGTTTTTATCCTGAGATATTTATCTACAAATTGGTAATTTATGAACGGCCCTCACTAAAAAATTACGTCATAATGACGTCATTAATTTACATATCGAAACCAAATGTCAACAAAAATCGCTAGAGAATGGCGTTCAGCCAACAAGACAAAATTGTAATAAAATTCTTACGGATAAATAAACATTACGGCGCAAAAAAGTTTATTCGAAAATTTCGGGGCAAGGGATGGACAGTGAGCGGTCTAAATAAACTTCCAAGAAAAATTGATTTGACCGGTTCGTCGGAGCGTCGCTCTGGTAGCGGTACTTAACATTTGAATTCTATGATGCAAATGACGTAATTGTGACGTCAGTAGCCTATTCATGCCAGAAACTTAATATTTGAATCAATGTAAGATAATTATCTCAGGATAAAAACAGTTTTGAAATTTTGAAAATCGATTAAGATTTGCCTGTTTTATTCACATTATAAAAAGGGGCCCCGATTTATTGGGACACAGTGTATAAAGAGAATCTCTTAAATCAACGAGTGTCACCACGGTGTGCTATCAGTCAATAATTTTAGGCAGAGAAACTGTACTGGTTTAACAATATTTCGCAATATTCACAATATTTTTGTCGCTGCTGATTTTTAATGTGCTTTGACGTGTAACTGGGTGCGGTGTGTCACCTCGATTTGTCTCTTTTCTATTTATTAAACGAAGATTATTAACCAGACACGTTTCAAACTGTTGTTCGTCCAAAAGCTTTACTTCCTGCCGACACGCCTATGTTGACAGTTTATAAAAGAAGCGTTTGTCTCTGACGACTGCACCAACGTGACAGTTGATTGGCTATTGTTTCGTCAGCCGTCATTGGTCAAACTGTATTCAACGTTGTAAATCGTCTCCAGTTTTCGTCAGCTTCGCCTTTGGTCTTTGCCTGTGGATTGTATTTTCCATCCCTTGCTGGTCTGCACATCATTCGACGCATCTCTTCTACTTGTCTCTGTTGAATACAAATTGCAAGACGATTAAATGTGTTGTGAAAAGCCCGGCCTAGTCGATGCGAAGAGAAAATCGTAATTCTCAAACTGATTCCCAATGGTTCTTGTTAAACACCTTTGATAAGAATTTACTCAACACTATATATAACTGAAATTTCTTGATTCAAAGAGTATCACGACCGAATGGTATCAATCATAATAATTTTAGGCAAAGATTCTAAGTATTAAGAAAGAGTAGATTAATTAACAAAGACTGAGCTGTGATGGCGGCAATGCAGCGTTGTCGACTTCATTTGCTTAGTCTCGGCATCTTTAGTCATCTCCTTCATCGAGTCATATCCCCGCCGATAGCGTTCGGTCAGTGCACTCATTATAGGCGACTATGTTATGGGGCGCAGTTGGGGCAGACATTTATGATTTTAACCCGCGATATCTCGATTGACATTTAACCACTACATGTGCACAAAGGACTATGGCCACCAGTGTTAAGGGACGTCTTAATTATGACTGAATGGGCCTTTATTGTCGACTTCCTCATTTGCAGAGACATGCAACCAGAGCTGTACACGAAGGTATATTCGAGTAAACAGCGTGTACTTACGTCACGAAAATGTGGCTTTGTGTAGTTATGTGTAGGCTACTTAGTTCAGAAAATGAGGGTATAATCGGGTATACAGCGTGTACTTACATGTACCTTACACTGAGCAAAGTAAAAAGTTGTTTAAATCATATTGCGAGTAGAAACAGTACTGTAAAAATTGAGTAATATTGGGTAACATTGGCACAGTTTGGGGGAGTTTTGTACAATTACTAATTTTACAAAAATATTTGTATAGTTATAAAATATTCGGACAAATAAAAAGTTAGCCCGGAGGTTAAGATAACTTTGGCACCGTGTAATATGACCGATATTATGCATTTAGACCGCGAATCTTGGATTTTTAGTTTCTCTTTCGACACCTTTAAATGGAGTTCCGCAGAGCTATATATTAGACCCTCGCTTCCTTGATTGAAATACCATCTAATTCTAAAACCATGTGAATTAGACCCTCTCCCCCGTTTGTTATTGAAGATATACTAGATGACATTGAACCCTTCCTGTTGTACTTATTTTATAGGTCTCTTTCAGAAGGTCAACTTCCAGCAACTGAGAAACGTGCTCTTGTATTTTCCTATCTCAACAACCACCAAAGGGGTTAAGCCTACCGTTACATAATCGAGGGAAGAGGTAACTTTGGAACCATGTAATATTATGACCGATATTATGCATTTAGACCACGAATATTGGATTCTTTGTTTGTGTTTTTGACGCATTTAAATGGAGTTGATAAGGCTATTATATAGAAACCCTCTTTTCCTATTTGGCTGAATACAGCTATACCGTGACACAACGTCAACTGGTTAGGCCTAAACTACAGAAGCAGAAAGTGATGGTTCGTTCATTTAGAAGTTTATTTTCAACACTTCATTCGATAGTCTAAGCCATAAGGATGACAAAACTATATTAAACTTATCGTTACGTAATCCATTGGGTTTCCATGCATTTCTATACATGATGCTATAATTAACATAAGATAAGACAGGATAAAAGACTCTTAATAGTCCATTATTATTGCTATCCGCACTTTGGTGCACATACATGATATAACAACGTCAGTTTCAACAAAATAACCGGAAAACAAAATGAAAGCGATTTTTTTTATTTGACCGTCGACAAGTTATGACCATCCTAAAAGCATTTCGGACATTGTCTCCGACGATAACTTTAGGCCAGTTCTGTCCAGTCTGCGGTCCGCCGATACCAACTTCACTGAACTTCTGCACTGTGTGTAAAAAAAGCAAAAGATAGTCAGTGGTCGACTTGGACTTTTATTTTTATTGATAACTTTGTAACCGTCGCAGGGGTTTTGACAGCTACATGGAAGATCAATCCGACGACTTATTTCTTCTTTCTATCCCTTAGATAAATGCATGTTCTCGTATAGTCTATCAGAAGATTTCCGCACACGAGCATTGCACACGATCCCTGGTTTTAACAATATTTATTTATGTGCTCCACTACACTAGCCTCGCAAACAGATATGTTATTATCGCCGTCTGATTTGTGAAGCTGAATTTCTCAACACCTTTGAAACTATGTGATCCTATAATGCCACAATATAGAAAAGAAAATTACTTTATTTTGAAACTGACGCTCACTGCCGCCCGTTGGAACCTTTAAAACGAATTTCTCCGCTAATATAAATAACCGGTGAATTGACCGATGAGTTATGTTTTTTTCTTAGCTGGTGGTTTCGACTATAAGAATGATAGAGCTTTCTGCTCATCCTGGCAATCTTTAGAGGTTCCTAACTACATACTCCTAAATGTTCTTACCCACGGCGCAAGAGCCGATACAACGCCTTGCCATATCTGATAACTTTACCCTATCAGAAAAATGAACATAATTTCAAATATCCGTTTAAGTACACGCTGTTCACGTGTACACATTGCCCGGAGAATCCTAGATCCAGCTAAATTTGCTTAAATAATGTAAATGTCATCTGATTGTGGCCAAATAAACGAGTATTGTGAGAGCAATTATATCATATTGCGCTGCATTGCATTGTATTGCATTGTGAAAAAAGAGGATGCAAAGTCCATCCTAAAAGAAACAAAGTCGCGGATCGACCGCCAGGTGATCAGAGTTAATGAACTCGATAGTCGATAATAGGAGGAATAACTCGTTTCATTGGTGTATCGTAGTTTCTTGCATAACGACAATTAGGCATTCAATCAATCAGCAATCCAGCGAAACAACAAACCAATCAATCAACTATTCAATCAACAGACTATCCAATTAATAATTTATTTAATTACACAATCATTTAATAAAGCGATCGATCAATCAAACAATCAAACAAACCTTTTGCATTGAAGCCGTTGGTAAGCAACGGTGTCACACACACACACACACACACACACACACACACACACATATATATATATATATATATATATATATATATATATATTAATTTGTATGTTTCGCATCAAAATGGATCATAATAATCGCTACGAATGGCCACTTAAGATTTTCGAAACCGAATGTTTGATAATTACCGAAGTGTTAACTGGGATACAATTATTTGTATTCGAATGATGCAATCAGAATTTATTCTATAGACGTTTTAACAAGAATATCGTGCAAACGCTAAAATGTAAATATATTAGAGAGAATACGAACGGGATTGAGGAAGTATTTTAGAGATGTGCTCAATAATTTCGTCAATTTCACTATACATGTAAGATGAGATGGGCGTCGATTTACTTGTTTTTTTCGATTTCACTACTACGTTACATTTGCGGAAACTATTTCGTTTTAAACACCCTTGTGAAGGAGTATTGTTAATAAATATATTGACCTATTGAAATAACTTCATCGAATGTCTTAACTTCGCATTAGTATAATAACGGCAACGAAATAGCAAAACAGCAGTTATAGCTACAAGTGGAGTATATTAATATTCACCACAAATCGTTCGTTTGGTACTTGCTTATTAATTATTAATTACCTGCCCTTTTATTTTAATGTATACGATTCGTAATTTTGAATGATTTTGTAATGGATACAACTGCCATTGAATAACATTGGTCTTCGCATTATTGTTTAAACTTATAAATGAAGGCCACTCACTTTACTTTCATGTGAATGTTGAATATCGGACACGTCTGTAATAGTTTTGGTGGAACATGCCTAGTGAAAATTGCTGATTAAAAATTAAATTATCAGATAAATACTTGGTGTTTATTTGGTTATATATACGTTATGTTCTGCAAACAATGTAAAAAGGAATGAGAAAGTAGTTTTAAAAAGAGCCAGAGAGTCAACAATAAGAAAAGAATAATGGTCGTAAGTCAAGTTTTTTAAAAAGAGAGACTACTGTTTTTAAAAAAATGGAAACAAAACAGAAAAAATGAAGCGATCAAAAAGTCTTTGGACCAACAATAAATAGAAAAGAGACAAATGGCCAATTGAATAATTATGCTTATGTGTACTTATGTTTATGCGTATCTCTGTGCTTATATCAATCAGTCGCTTTTTTATATAGCGCCTTTGTCATCCATTATCATAGACGCAGAAATAGAACGGCTCTGCAATGTCGCAGAGCGTGTGAAAGGTCTCATTAAGTCACCGTTGACAGCATATTTCCAAATTTTCCGCGTATTCATATTTAATAATGAGTATGTAGACCTATAATATATGCATGTCAATTCAATTGCTAGGAAGTTTTGCTTAGTCAAGGGAAGCCCGTTCTGACCTGGAATTCTAAAAGCTGAGAAGTGTGGACCAGGCAAGCAGTGATGGACAGCAGTTAAGGTAGATGCGCATTAGTGCTGGCTTTAAATAATCTAGTCACTACACGCGACTCAGTGACGATCGATTAGCAAGTTAGTTGTTGTTCAATACACTGCACCCCTTTTCTACATAGGCCTACTAGTCTTGTTTCCTTATTTCGTTATAACCGATTCGGGTCTTGCCATTCCGTTTCAAGCGTGCGGATAGGTCTTTTATATAAATTACATACTCACATTATAAAGGTGTCTAACATGGAAAATATGGGCTCTTTGTCTCGCTTACACGCCAATAGAAGAAATTCATTTTGCGCTATTCGCCATTCGAATTCAGGCAACTTCCGCCTATAAACTATAAATGACTACTGTTATTTAACATGCCGTGTTCTAAAGCAGACGAATTCCTCGTTTGCTGCAATCCCCAGTGACCCTGGGCATGTCCTCCTTCTTTCATAATACTGTCAGTTCCACGTTGCATAATCTGTCCTTCAATCTGCCTGAGTGTGAATGTATGTATGTGCTCTTGTTTTAGCGACCCTTCAAGCTCACTACTCAGAGACGCTCCCCACTACAGCGCGGACACTGGATCGTAGTTTCACGCCGAAGCGCTGAGCAATTGCGAGTGAAGAACTTGCCCAAGGTTCATACGCGGCGACTTGAAGTGGATTCGTACCCGCAACCCTCCGGCTGCAAGGCAACGAACATACCCACTACACCACCGCGACCCACGAATGCATCAACGTGAAGCATTAAGAAGCTAATAGAGGAACTTAAGAATTTACGGCAGACTGTAAACTGTTCGGTGCTGTCCTACTTAATCCAGGACACGACGAGTTAAACACCGTTGAATTCATATCTTATTCCATGAGGTCAAGACTACTAACATGATCGAATTGAAAACCTAGCAAAGAGATTATTTGTAACTTCGTGATGCTTTTCTTATTTAAACAGCATGTCAAATGCACCAAAGTGGAGTAAAAAAAAGGTAAAGTACATCCAGTTCCATGTGGAACACAGGGAGGCGCTCATCTCCTTTTCAATAGCCGTGAGCCAGCAAGCGCGTTACCGATAGGCCACCGAGTCGCACACATTATTTTCGAGTGCTAAATACAAATATCGTTGTGTTTCCATACATTGATATAGTTTTGGCATAAATAGTTTTAAAGGTGTCTTAGGAGCAATTCGGTCTAATACGAAATCTAACGACATTTTTGTACCTATGCCATGGCCTCAAACGTCAACGTTACACGAAATTGCAATGATATTATGTGTGAATGTGTGAATGTGCGCATAATATGACTGTGCGTGCTTCTGCGTTTGTGTGCATGAGTGTTTGTGTCTGTGTACTTTGCATATTCAATGCATCGCAGTCGTTACAAATTTATCGAAAGATTCAAACTGCTCTTGAAGGTTATCAGTGAAATTAGTCAAGACACCGGATTTTATGCAAGTTAAAAAATATTTATTGCTCTACAGCAATTGTCCCACCCAATTCTTCACCGCAACAAAAATTGGACCAAATACGCAATTCAAATTATAATGACGATTATGACATTGCATCCATTCTTTAAACGTTATCTTTCAGTTTATTGTTTCAATGTGTTTTTTAAAAAGCAACTACGGCTATCACCGCAATCTGCCTTAACCTGCAAACTGAAATAAAGATTCAGAGTTCAACGACAGCTTTTGAAAAAAAGGCCGTTACAATCGCAATAACTAGTCTAGCATAATTGTTCAGCAGTTTCTGTCCTTTTTCTCTCTTTTTATGTTCATTTTCCGGAGTTTGATGGCAATTATTATTATACACTTGCTGGGGTACCCGGCGCTGCCAGGGAAATTTCGTATCCGACCCGCTTTCGGCCACAACCTCACCACACCCCACCCCATCCCACCCCCACCCCAAAACACCCCACCACACTCCGACCTCCACCGGTACGCCACCCGTGAAATGTGGGTCTTCGGAAAAAATGTGCCCCACCCCCACTCCCAATCCCCATACCACACACCCCTCCCCACACCTCCCCACACCTCCCTCAACCCCACCCCGACCCCACCTCTTTCCCATTCCCCAAATCCCCAACCCCCTCCCTCTTCTCCTCCACACCCCCCACTCCCACACCCTCACCCACCCCATCCCCCTTCCCAGCCACCACCCAACATACCACCCCACCCCACCCCTCCCCAGTCACAGCCCCACCCACCCCCAACTCTCCACGCCCCCAACCACCCTATCCTTACCCCTCCCCACCCCAACCCACCCCACCACCTTCCAGGTTGTGGGAATTGGCAGAGATGGAACGGCTCTGCAATGTCGTAGAGCGTGTAAAATGCCCCATTAAGTCACCGTTGTACCGCGTATTCATATTTGATAATGAGTGTTTAGGCCTATAAATTATGTTCATGTTAATTCAACTGCTAGTGAGTTGTCGCTTAGTCAAGGGAATCTCGTTCTGTCCTGGCATTCTGAGAGCTAAGAGCTGTGGACCAGGCAAGCAGAAATGAACAACAAGATAGATGTGCATCAGTGGTGGCTTTAAATGATCTGGTCATCACACACCACTCAGAGACGTTTAGTAAGCTAGTTGTTGTTCAATACACTGCAGCCCTTTTCTACATGCTTGTTTCCTTATTATTTTCGATATAATTCACATCAACTCTGTTATCACCGTACGGGTAAATTGTATATATAAATTCAATGATCACATTATAAAGGTGTCTTACATGGAAAATAAGGAGCTCTTTGTCTCGCTTACACGCCAATAGAAGAAATTCATTTCGCGCCATTCGTCATTCGAAGTCAGGTATAACTTCCGCCTGTTGACTACTATTAATTGACATGTTAATGTGTTCTAAAGCAGATTTCGTTTGCTGCAATCCACAGTGACCCTGAGCAATTATTAACGACCTCATTTTCTTAGCCTCGGTCTATGAGTGATTGGCCAGTCCTCTTCCTCGCCGACTTATCTCCCCATCGACAGTTCACGGTCCAGGCGCTCATCAGCTCTTTGTACGTTAGGAGACGTAATTTAGGCAGAAATCTCGAAACAATATCCCAGCCATGGGATGGGGGGGCGATTGACAGTGCATAATATACTGATCTGTCCAACGCCAAACTGGTTTATTCCTAACGGGCACCGCAACATTACAGATGAATGGCTGCTATATTGTCGCCCTCCTCCTCTCTCTTGACGTGAGACTGGCGCTTAACAGTGGAGTTTAATTTCTGCACCATTACGCTTTGTCGATATATAATGAGGTTTTGGTCCATTGTGATAGTGCTCATCATCCTTGTTAATATAAGAATTAATAATAATTATTATTATTACAATTACTATTACTATTACATTATTATAATTTTAATTATTATTATTATTATTATTATTATTATTATTATTATTATTATTATTATTATTATTATTATTATTATTATTATTATTATTATTATGACTGTAAAAGCAAAAAATTGTCATTACTGCGCATCTGATTTATAGAGCTTCATTTAGAGATACATTTTAAATTAAAACTAATATGCAAATATACATTGTATAAAAATAATTATAAGCAATATAAAACACCTTCTAAACGGTATTTATCAATGCAATATATAACAGAAATTTGTGTCTTTTGTAATTATCTGTACACTCGTATCGCCAGTCCTACGTTTGGAAGTAAATGTTGGGCAGCTTTAATCGCGATCATAATTAATTTTATGCATGTTGTAACATGCTGTCGTTCAGCACCAATTAATAAGCATTATTCAGTCACAGCTCGTGCCCTGGAAGTGCCAGTCTCAAAGCTGAATAAAAGATGAGTGCAAAGGTAATGATCTCTGTTTGCCCCTAGGCACTGGTCGAAAGTACTGATCAATCAATTAAACAAGACAATGCAATGATTCATTATCTGTTTGATAATGGTCTCAAATTTTAAATATGGGTCATTAGAGATAGCCAGAAATTTGATTTCAATCCAATTACCTATATTTGAAATATATCTTAAAAAGAATAAGAAAATAGCAACTATCTGAATTTTCAATATTCGGTTCGGCAATAGAGGTTGTTTTATTATTTTTGCTCAGAACATTATATATCATCTACGCACGGTTCAAACATTAAATGGGCAGCAAAGGAACAAAACAATAAAATGCTTTTCGCACTCTAAACAGACAATAATAATTCATATATAAGAGCATAGAACAACCGATATTTCTCCCGAATCGATAAGAAGCGTCATCAACGCATTTGTTTGCGCATAAATTATCAAACCAACATAAATGAACCGAAATTTTAATAGAGAGAAACTGGACGAGGTTCGACGATCTATAAAAGACTAATCGACGATGTTAATTTTCTCTATCGTGCACCGCGAGAAAATTAACTTGAGAAGCTGAATTTTAAACACCTATATAACGTGATATTCTTACTATATATAAAGCAAAATTATTTTAATCTTTTGCCTGTTGGGGGTTTACATTCGACAATCGACTATAATTGGCAATAACTCAATTATTATTCACGGAAACATAAACAAATTACAAGTAAAAGTTCATTCAGACTGATAATTTATTTTGCGCCGCTTCGAGAGAGTTACTCAAAGGCGCTCTTGCACTGGCCTGTATTATAACTTTAGATATCTGTAATGATGTCATTGGTCCTGCCCATACATTCTTACCTTGATATAATTATGTTGTTAATTGGTAATTGCACATGTTAGGTTGGGGAGAATTCCCTAGTTAGTAAGTCTAATGAGAATTATTGCATTGTCTTGTTTAATTGATTGATCAGTTCTTTCGACCAGTACCTAGGGGCAAAAATATATTAATTCAGGGGAAGTTCATTACAATCAAAAGCAACGATCGGCATTGGCATTATCTAACTGGACATCTTCAACGTAGATCTTTGACGTACGTAGACGACCACCGAAAGAGTCGTCTGCGGCGCACGCGTACTAGAGGAAAGGAGAGCGAGCAGGGAGGAGTTGATAGCTGTGAAGGCCATTTGAAAAGACGCTTAAATAGAAGTTAGTGACACAGTTCCGAGATCTGGGTATCGACTCCACTGATCAATTAAGTCCTAGTGTGGGTTGGTCCCGTTACAATGTCTTTACAATGAATAACTACATCAGCTAGCCAAAACAATGCACAATGTTTCACATACACACTAATGCAGCAACATCCGATATTCCAAATGTAGAAGTTCCATTCCATCTGCTGAGTATTAGTTTGCCTCGTACAAGAACGTCTCATCATCGATATCGTTTTGAACCAATACACGACTTTAGCAGCGCTCTTCTTTTCGGTAGGCCTACTATAAGCAACAGAATATCAATTGACCGAAACGTTAATTATGAAAAACCGGTAATACTCATGTGAACAACAAAGTAGTAGCAAAACCGATATTCAAAATGAAGCAGTTTCTATCTATTAGTTGAGTCTTCGGTTTTCTCGTACTAAAACGTTTCAGCCAGCGATTTCTTCCACAATCGATCAATGACGTTATAAAAGCATTTATTTTCGGTACTTTAATTATGAGCAAACTGATGTCGAAAATGACAATTGTGAAGAACTGAACAAAATTCAATGGGCCTGTAATGACGATTCCACGATGGGAATTTTTCCTGAGCGAGAAAATAAACGGAATGCTTCATTTTAAACACCTTTATAACGTTGAAATAAAATGTTATATAATTTGCAATCAACATATTCATCGCTCCCTCGCTAGCGTCCACGATAAAAATAAACCGTGGTTCAGTAGAAAGTAGGCCAAACTGTTTTTCATATTAAATATCCAATGCCTTATAATTGATCATACTAATATTTCCCGATATTTAGATAATTGAACCAAGAATATGATTCTACACGTAACATAGGAAATTGACATGGCATTTTTACTGAAACTATAGGTCCTAACATACGCCACCAGTTCTTAGGTTAGCAAGTCAGATTACCAATTGACAAAACTCTTTTTACGAAATAAGAAGTCAAATCAAGGAATAATTTTTATTTGTAAATATATGAAACCGATGTTAGTCATGGCATCGCGACAAATCCACATACCTCTAAAACACCATGTATCGCGGTTATAAGTTTATTGGTCATATAAGCGGAATTTGTTTAAACTGTTAATTCAACTGGTGACGATGTCGTTCCCGTAGTAACAGGAGAAGTCGATAGTTTTCAATGCACGTGTTACATATAGCTCTATTGTGACCAACAGACTGGGAAGCAATGTCCACCACGCTAAACTTTGGAGCAATATATGATTACCCAGTTTTTTCCCAGAACGCGAACAAGCATAGAGCTAAAGATGCATGGTCATAGTTTGTTTGTTTGTTTGTGCACTTGTTATAGCGCCCCTTCAAGCACCCTACTCAGAGGCGCTCCCGACTGCAGAGAATAAGAACGTACACTACCAGGAGAATAGTCGTCCCTGCAGAACAATAATGTAAAGCATATTCATGTCTAATGAGAACTCTATTTATCTGACTTAATACAATGCGATATAACGAGCTGTCAATTTATCCCACCTGTTACAGTAGTCGATGCGAAAAGATAATCGGAATTCTCAAACTGATTTTCGATGGTTCCTGTTGGACACCTTTGAAACAAATTGACTTGACGATTTATATTAAGGCATAAGACAAATCTTTAGAATATCATATACGTAAGGGACCGCTATATAAGTTATTTTTTAATGATTGATTGATCATGGACAGCGAAAAAACAAATTATTGGGTACAGGAGACGGCTGGTGTAGAAAGGAGTAGACTTGAATCTATAAAAGGAAGTAAGATACTGATTTGTGTCATAATTTTTTTGAAAAAAGCCAGATATTGTTAGTATTAGCGTTTGAAAACGTTTGATTGTGGTTTGGTGTCAAGTCGGGAGCGCCTCTGAGGAGTTCTCTTGAAGGGGCGCTATATAAATGTACGATTACAGTTACAATTATAATTATTGATGTTGCAAATGACGTGCAACGCGCTTTGTTGGACACCTTAAAAACGTGTTCTTCCGTTCTTTATATAAGAATTCATTCAAACGGGCCTTGACTGTAACATCTTCAGACTACACTGGCCACTCAACCATTCAATTATATATCTGCCTCGACCGATTCTCACGCTCTGTCGTGCGCTTTAATAGGCTAAATTGCATTCCAAAATTTGGTCATTTCTCCAACTACAATTATGCTGGAGACATTAGTCACATTATACTATCTTCATACCTGACAGCGCATTGAGTCTAATACCGCTGCTCCGTTTAGGCAGTTTAGTTTAGTCTTGCTTCGGACTGCCTGCGAGAGTCTGGGTATCAAAGGCCATCTCTGCTCTTTACTGTAGGGAGTAGGCCTGCTGCTGCTTTTATCTGCACGAACTTCAACTGTGCAGCTTCGAGTTTTACCGCTGTGCACGAGACTATATAGTGGTCTGAAATGAGATCCAACAGGAGCCTCACTGCTACACTTGCTTCCTTGTGCGCAATTGGAGTGCGGGAGGAGCTACAGTGCCACACTTGTTTCATTGGGCTCTTACCAAAGCATTGCCTTACTCGACTCAAAAGTACCACTTTGTCGTGATAGAGTAATGATCGTCTTTGAAAATTCCCAATTGAAGAAACGCTAAATAAATTCACGAATGGATGAATAAACGTTACGTGACTAATGTGATAATGCAATACAACCACAGCCTAATATTTTTACCTTGTCAATAACGCCAAGACATTATAATTATAATTGTGATTTGGAAATGATATACCTAGCTAATTTTTGAACACCTTTAAAGAGAGTAAATCCCTAATTATAATATTTACCTAACTCAAAACCTTTTTATTCAGTCCTTCAATTTTAAACATTGAAAATTGCTTGCAAACAAGAGATCATGAGAAATGATGAGAATAATGATTGATGTTAATCTAACTAGGTAGATGTTGTATCCTATTAACTTCATGAAATGTCTAAATTAATAATAATAATTATAATAATAATACATAAGCGTGCATATAATATTACAAATGTGTGCACATAATGTCCATGTGCTTATTATGTGTATAATTATTTTATGTGTATGTTATTATGAGGATATAATCATATGTTTATATATTATATACATGCGTGCATAATTTCGCATAATAATATTAAGCTAGCGTCTCGGCAGCGATTCTTTCCATTTTCTCATCATCATCATCGTCGTCATCATCATCATCATCATCATCATCATCAACAATAACAACATCGTCATCGTCCTCGTCGTCGTCGTCATCATCATCATCATCATCATCATCATCATCATCATCATCATCATCATCATCATCAACCGATTGCACGATGCCGTTCTCGTTATTCCACGCCAGGTTTGTCTCTCCAAGTCAGCGTGCGTTAGGCCCTGCAGTGGCGCTCCACACCATTCTTTTATGCTATCCAGCCTGTTCTTGTGTGGTCGTCTTTCTTGTTCGATCACTCCATTCTTCCAAGTACAACTGTCTTCTTCTATCTGCTGTTATCCATCCTGCATATGTGCCCAAAGAGTTCCAGTTGCTTGCTTATTGTTTTCTGCATCAGGTTCGCTGTGTGGCCTATTCAATGCATTTTCTTAGCCACGACATAATGATGGAGGTGTCTTTTCCTTTTCCGTCTCACCTTCTCTTTGACAGTGAACGGTCAAAGCATCCATCATGACTCAATCCTTTAGGAAGCACAGGTGAGGTCAAATCTCGGACAATTGTTCAGCTATAATGGTCGCACGTTGACCACTCCAATATCATTAGAAGACGTCATAGTTATAAGTCCATTGACAGGCCGATGATGTCGTTTTCGAGTATAATAATTATTGAGGTTGACACTTAGTCTACCTGAATAGGATCAATGGTGGATTGTAAATAATGATCTTCTGGATATTTACCCGATAGAGTCGTGGGTTTGCTTTACCAAAGTGTTTTAATCATTGTAACGTATGAGATAATTACGCATGAGAAACAAGGCATATGCTATTTTCAGAATAAGTAAATAGCAGATAGCCTATACTCCTATCCGTGGCTGTTTGTGCGATATTTGTATTAGTGTTGTACTTAACCCTCATGCGACCAACATATTTTGCTCCTTAACCCTCGGGCTACCAAGGGGGGTGGTTGCCACCCCCCCCTAGGTTTTTTCCAAATCAAACTTGTTCCGTTTGGAATAAATTTTTTAAAAAAAGGTAGCTGTAGAGGGTTCATTGGGACACATTTTGAGCTAAAACTTTTTATGATGCCCCCTACCGTTCAAAAGTTACACCCGATATACCCAAGGTACCAGGGAGGGAATGGATACCCCCCCCTAGAATAATGTATGTAACTTTTGCACCCTTTAATATTAAGAGACATAAATTATACCATTCTATAGAGGGAATGTGGGGCTACATTTCCATGCTCATTGAGTTGTCTTTTGACAACCGGAAGTGCTCAAAATAAATTAAAATATAAATAAAGGTGTTTTATTTTCATAAAATGTTCATGTTTTTTCTATTATAACTTATCCATAATTTATTTTTTAATATAAATAAATTATGCCATTCTGTAGAGGGCATTTAGGGCTATTTTATTATGCTAAATAATTTGTCTTTTGATGACCGGAAGTGCTCAAAATAAATTTAAATGTGTGAAAATGTTGGGTTTTTTTACAACGCAAGCCGATATGTCTGCGTAAACGTTTTTCAGCGGTTAAAACATGTTTTTTTGTTTTGATTTAACATAAAACAGACTTATTACTAGTTTTTATAGCTGAACATTGGACTTTATTATATGTAAACTATTTTTTATATATAAATCATGTTTAAAACACACAGAATCTAATATATTCCCTATGCGTAAGTATACGTTTTGTGGAATCGACGGGTACCCATGGTAAAAAAAATCATAATTTCGGGGTGCATTCATATTTTATAAACCTAAATCTTCCATTTTGTGCAGAAATGAATGCTGAATCGAATGGTGTATTACAAGTTATGATATCTCAAACCAAACCCAAAATCCAGGGGGGGTGGTAACCACCCCCCCCTTGGTAGTCAGTGTTACAAAAAAGCATGGTAGCCTGAGGGTTAATATGACCAACTGGGATCCCGTGGGACCCCAATAATTAATAACGCGTTCATTGCTTGATGCGTCAATATCGTCTAAGGTAACATATGTAAATTGCTTAAATAAGCAATGTCAGTAGTTGCTATGAGTTAGTAATAATAATAATAACAATAATCAGGACAATTTATATAGCGCAGTAACACAGGATGCCTTACAAACCAGCTAACATGCGGGATAAACCATAGCGAGGAAGTAGGATATATGTTTTTGGCAAGGATTTAAAAGAGGTATAGGACATTACCCCTCCGGTCCATGACCCTTGTCATTACCCCCACCATTACCCCGTAGGACATTACCCCCCCGCCATAACCCCGTCTGTTTGCATATAGGTCCAGTGCATGTATGTAGGTATGTACATAAATACATGCATACATACGAACGTACAATCGTACATACATGCATAAACACACACATACACACAAGTATGCATGTATGTATGAATGTATGCATATATATAAATATGCATACATACATGCATACATACATACATACACACTTACGTACACACATGCATACATACATGCATGCATTCATACATTCCTAAACACACACACACATACACACAAGTATATGCATGCATGTATGAATGCATGTATCTATAGATGCATACAATACATACATACCTACACACTTACGCACATACATGCATACAAACATACATACATACATACATACATACATACATACATACATACATACATACATACATACATACATACATACATACATACATACATACATACATACATACATACATACATACATACATACATACATACATACATACATACATACATACATACATACATACATACATACATACATACATACATACATTTATACACTGGACCTAAATGTAAACAAACAGAGGTAATGCCTGGGGTAATGGCAGGGGGTAATGGGCGGGGTATTGTCCGGATCCCCTTGATATCAAAGCTTGCAGGTTTGGACTTTATGTACTGCCTGAAATTACACCTGTCATGGTAACCTCATCCACTCACAGATTTGTGCCAAGAAAAAAAGCTTTGGCAATTGAACAGAAAAAAACTTTTCTGATGTCACGGAAAGCAGTAACTTCGTCGTTGTTCAGTCTTTCCGTGATTATATGAAAAGTGTTTTCTGCTCAATTGCCTTGTTGTAAAATCTCATGTACCGGTACTTCATGATGCACGAAATTGTGTCCTGGACATGGTCATTATTCGTGCTATCATATTTTCCAACGTCCCTGCAGTCCAGAATTTTCTGTATTGCTTCTTTTGCACTAAATTGTACTGGACCAATTCTCGCTGTTATGATATCTTTGCATAAAGTGGCGTTCGGTTTCATAAGAAAAATCATCATAAAGCTGGTGTCCTACGGGACCCCACTAGATATTTCATATTTAAAAAATAACCGTAAAAGTTAAACCGGATTTAATTATACGTAAATAGTGAGCGATGTCTATGTGACAAATTCATAAAACGTCGTTAAAAAATATTGGATAACAAAAAAGTTACACGAGTCGAAACGGTGCTGGGGTCCCCTGGGACCCCAGTTGATCACTTGAGGGTTAAAGAGCAGCGCGCCGTGTTGAACACCTCTAGATTTGTTGCTTAGGCTGTATGTAAAGTGTTAAGGGCACAAAATTATTTAATGACTCTAGTAGTTCATCGAAAATAATTATTGATAACTGTGTTGGGTTGCATTATAGTGTGTCGTAGCTTGTCGTATTGAGATACCAGTAGATGCAATAATTATGGCTTGATCATCTAAAAGTTGGACAGTCAAATTTGGATGGGATGCTATAATTATATGCATAATATATATATATATATATATATATATATATATATATTTACATTTACATAATAGAATGTTCCACGCCATCCAAATTTTAATGCGTATATATAGATATATATATTCATTTGTGCGTGTGTGTATATTTATGTGTGTGCGTGTACATGTGTGGTTTGGGAATTTATTTTCAAACATGGATACAACATGAACAGTGTAAAAGAGTATCAGCTTGTCTACAATTGATATTTACACACACGGCTACACGTATAATTATGCATAGTATGTGTACCGTGTAATTACACTTCAGTGTACAAATTACCCAATTATTGTCAATCAAACAAATAGTTTATTCATGGAAAATGATCTCGATTCGAATGACGAATGAGCGAGGTGAATTTGTTCTATTGATGTATAAGCGAGAGAATGAACTGCAAAGTCTCCATAATTATAGACACCTTTAAAATTCGAGCGTGGCACGTATATAAGATTTTTCCGTTGGCGCCATGAAGCATAAGAAGGTTCAACGGCACAATGTCATGTTACAGTATAATAGCAGCAAAATGTCGTTAGTCGGGTAACGCGAAGAATTCGAAAAAAATAGCTGTTAAAATAGGTGTAAAGATTCCATGAAGCACAAGTAACTCCTCTTGTCCCTATGTGCGGGCGCATATGCTTGCATCATATTTTTCGTATCCAGAAGCAATTATTTTTTTATTTGGAGCAACGAAAGCGATTCCTAGTCTATGCAAAGGCTGCACAGAAGAGGTTAAAGAAGAAATTAAAATTAAAAACCGATAACTGTAACACGTTTCGTCCTGCACAAAGAAAGTGCTATATAACTTACGACACCTGATGTCATGTAGTGAGATGTTATTTAGATTGATGTGATTCAACGCGATGCAAACGTAACATCAATAATTAATGGGATGAACTGGGATATGCATGTAACACTCTTCAATGTGATTTAATGTGATGTAGCGCTGTGTAAAACCTAACCAAGCGCAACGCAATGCAATGTAGCCCTATGCGAAGTAACAAAAAGTGACGTAATGTAATGCGGTGTAGTGCGATGTGATGCGATGTTATACGACATAACGATAATTTTTCTGACGCTATATAATGTGGAAATTACATTAATCCTGGAGATTGTCGCCGCGTAGGGCGAAGCGTGGAGATTAAGATTTTATATCCCGTAGATCAGACGACACACTTAATGCTTCTCATTGAACACCTCTACACCAAGTTCCTCATGGGCTATAAATACTTGAAATTTGGTCTAAAAAATAAGATCATCTGATACTACTCGTACAAAATTGTTGTGTCGAAGTGAACTGCGTTTTAAGGCCTAATACAATAAAAATTTCCCGAAACAATTCATTCATTCATTCATTCATTCATTCATTCATTCATTCATTCATTCATTCATTCATTCATTCATTCATTCATTCATTCATTCATTCATTCATTCATTCATTCATTCATTCATTCATTGTAAGGATTCAATCAATCAATCAGTCAATCAATCAGTCAGTCAAAAAATGAATAAATAAATTAAACAATCAATTAAACAATAAATTATATAAAATATAATATTATACGTCGCTCACAAGGCAGTGTATTTTTTTCAATCACTTAATCAGATTCGTAGACTAGCGTTCCATAATATTATGATCTTTTCCAAAATTGATCAACGCATTGGTTTTCTATATCTATCAATCGATATCCTAATTCTTTAAACTTATCGGAATTCGATGGCCGAACAATGATAAATTCACGATGGGAAATTTTTCTACCGATGCATTGGCGAGAAAATGAACGGTCGTATTTAACTTTAAACACCTTTATGAAGATAATTCTGGATGTTATAAAAACAAAAAATTTTCATCGACGACAATTACTTCGCCCAATTACGCTTAAGAAAACAGACGCTAACACCAACCAATAAAAGTATTAGGCTACGGTTTAATGAATTTGCTTGAGTTGATGGAACGTTTACCAGAGGCCACTCGGAATTTGTAAAAAGTTGATCGTTGGGAAGTTAGATTCACCGAAAAATATTGACACGGCGTATATACTGCTACCAGGAGTCTTAAATTATGCTACAGAGTTTATTGGTCAACACGATCCTATGAGTTAAGTCAATTTAACTGAATTTTATGCATGAAAGTAATTCTTGGATTTGATTGATTGAGCTGCAAAAGAAAATTTTTGGCCTTGTCGAAATTTTCGATTTACAAAGCGGTTTATATCCGAACACCTCTTAAATACTAGATCGGAGCGATAGATGTATTAAGAAAATTTGTCGCAGGCGCTGTAGTATGCAAAACATATTTCTGTCAAGGCAAGGGCCTCTGTAAGTTGTCATAGGGCCTCGTCAAATGTGGATCTATCCATCAACATCGATTTTCAATGTACTTTCCCTTTAAGCATCATTTAGAGTCGATGTCTTTTATCTTGTGAATAGCTGAATTGTGGTCAACTGCCTGTGATGCAATGTGCGCCATGCAAAACAGTGGAATAATAAATATTTGACACCTTTTCCGATCTTTTTAATAAGCCTGAAGAAAAAAGGCCGTCGACACTAAATTCGCATTTTATGACACAGTGATCCTGGTTACTGTGACTTCCTACTCAACTATAAATTATAGTGAACCTTCTTCGTACCTAATTAGAATCATCTTTATCTGACGATGTATTGAGTAGTCAAACCATCCCACAAACTAGTCGATGCCATGAGGTAATAGTAGGCTAATTCTCTAACTGACCTCCAGTCGTTATCGTTGGACACCTTTAAAATAAAGACAAACAAGTTTATATTAAAAAAAATCTGTCAGTGTTTGCTAATGCGGATTGTGATCGTCGGTTATCTTATGAGAAATAATAAACGCAATAATAATCATTAATGAAACTGAGTTCAACAGCTAAATTATATCGGTGATAATTTAGACTGAGGCATCTAGTGTTAAGAGGAGCAGAATAAGCTATAGACTCAGATGTGGCAGTAACTACGTGGCGTTGGCGACTCCATTTGCTTAGTCTCGGCAGTTTTAGTCAAGTTCTTCGTTGTGTCACATTCCGACCGATAGCGTATAATACCAGAGGTTCTCAACCTTTTTCCGCTCTCGACACACCTAAACTTGAAAAATAAATCGCGACACACCATGCAATCCTCATAAATGATGTCAATCTCTTCAAATTCACGATTATAGTGACTCACAACACAACCATAGTGTCTACAACCCAAATTCATGTATGGTATAACCCTAATCAATTATATTCATGTAACCCAATACAAGTCCATATTGAGTTGTCAAACAAAATAACTTAGTCGATGAAAAAGATTAGCGCAATTCTCAAACCGCTAGCTCCCAATGGTTCTTGTTGGACACCTTTAAAACAACCTTGCGCGACGCTTTATAGCCTACATAGCAAATCTGTTAAGTCAATGAGTTCACCCATGGAATCGTATCGGTGGTAATTTTAGGCCAAGGCTTCAAGACAGTGTCACGAGGAGAAGACGAAACTATTGACTGACAGGTAGCGGTGGTTACGCAGCTTTGGCGACTCCATTTGCTCAGACTCTGTAGGTTTCAGTCGTCTCCCTCGTCGGGTCACATTCCCACCGATAGCTCACGGTCAATGCACTTATTATAGCAGAGTTCGCTAATGGGCGCAGGTGTGACAGATATTCATAACCATGTATCTGCCTTTGCATTGAATTGAACTCATGGCCTCTATAATAATTATGAACCACTACACAATGGACTGTTGCAATGGTTTTCTAACGCTTACGGAAAAGGAGCAAAGAAACACCAAGAGGTTCATGGCTGAGAGACTGGCACTAGGGCCTACAACTAACTCCAGAAAGGCGGACTGGCCATGGCGAATATTTTGTGCATACCTATGGAGGACTGTCAGGAGATGGGGCTGTCGATGCAGGAGGCTGTACATCGGGCAGAGAACAGAGGGAAATGGAGAGCTTCCATAGATGAGCGGCTTATGCGTGCTGGAGCATCGCCAAGGCCATAAGTCAGTAAGTCAATGGAAGTTTCAGCAATCGAGACATCCAGGTCACCTCGCGTGGCCGAGCGAAGAAATTTACGACTTGGAGATTAATAATTAATTAATTAATTAATAAATTTGTACGATGCCTGTGCATCGTACACAATAGACTTGGACTATCGCTGATTGCATAGACTTAATGAAAATACATGTAGTTGTCGTCATAAATTCGTTTTGCTTTTTTAAAGTTAATCAATCATGATTATATACATCTTATCTCTCTATCTGTCGCATGGAATGATTTATTCCGTATTATATGCGCTTTCGACATCTCAATGTGGGTCAAGGTCAGCTACCGGAAGTGTAGCTGCCGCATTATACATGGTGACTTTAATGGCTTGGATGATTTAGACGGTTATCACCGTTGCCACGACTTATTATCAAAGATCATAATAGCCTACGACTTTAGCATCTGTGTTATTAATGTAATTCAAAGATAGGCCTAATATCGCCAGTGCGTTCTTTTTGAGCAACTTCAATTAAAATGAGTGTTGATATACAACGCTATTTATAATTTAAATTTTGTCGAATTCAAAATTCTCAATGAACGCTGGGGCGCCAGTCAATATAGAAATACATCCCTTAATGAGTCGCAAAATCACATACAAATCTATAGATATCGTGTGTGTGTGTGCATGTTTGAGTGTGTGTGTGTGTGTGTGTGTGTGTGTGTTTGTGTGTGTTTGTGTGTGCATGTGTGTGCGTGTGCGTGTGCTTGCGTGCGTGCGTGCGTGCGTGTGCGTGCGTGCGTGTGTGTGTGTGTGTGTGTGTGTGTGTGTGTGTGTGTGTGTGTGTGTGTGTGTGTGTGTGTGTGTGTGTGTGTGTGTGTGTGTGTGCGTGCGTGTGTCGTCTCGTATACGTTACATTAAGGTGCTTTGCTCTGAGCTTATTTAGGTTAGACAAGTGCATCGCATATTTATTTATTTATTTATTTATTCGGAAATTTATATAGCGCGTCTTCAAGGTAGGCTACTCAGAAGCGCTCCCGGCCCAACCACGGCTAAATAAAACACTTTTTAGGTTCTTAAGGAACAGAGCGGAGTGACTCCTGGGAATTAAGCGCAGTGTAACAGGGAGACCATTCCAAGTTGTAGGTCCTGCAACAGAGAATGAACAGCGTTGTCGGATAGCAGTCCGTGAGCGGGGAACCAGAAGCTCAGCGTGGTTCGCCGATCGAAGGGTGGATCGACGTTGACTCCCAAGGTGGAACAACAGAGTTCTCGAAGATAGGGTGGAGCTAGTCCTTCAATGCACCGCCTAACCAACGCACAGACCCTGTGTGCAATCCACTGTTGAGAAGGAAGCCAGTGTAAGATATCCGCACTAGCTGATTTACTTGCCTAGTTTCTAAAATCGTATCGTCACTTTGAGGTAGTCTTTACTCATGTAGCTGACAATCCATGGAATGAGTCGTCCATTCGACGGATCTCGTCATCATCAGTGAGTCTTTCTGTGTGAGAATAGTCCAATCCGTGAAGCGCACACACGGCCACAGATGTCACACGGGAACTGTCCACCCGCCATTTGTTGTAGCTGCATCGGATTAACTGCGTTAGCCTTGCGCCTACGTCGCTTCTCCATCGCATCCTCCATCCTCTGCTGTTCAAAATCCTCCACTCCAGTCCGACAAAGCCTGCGCCATCCGATCCTGTCCATCACATCGGCCTCAAACTGTGCACTTCTGAGGCCGCAAGCTGTGAGATGCATCTTGAGGTCGTCCTTGTATCTCTTGAATGGTGCACACTGGGACCGCGATCCATTCGCTAGCTGACCATAGAAAGCTTGCTTTGGAATTCGAGTGTCTTCCATGCGAGCAACATGTCCGGACCATCGCAGTTGAGCTGAGATCAACATAGCCTCGATTCCGGTGATCCCGCATCTTTCCAAGACAGATGTGTTTGGGATCATGTCTTGCCATTTAATGCCAGCAATTTTTCGCAGACAACGAAGATGAAACTGGTCTAGCTTTGCTATTATATGTCTGCGATACCTGACAATCACTGATACCTTTAAAACACCTTTAAAACGGGATTTCAACACTTCATATAAAATTAGTACCTTGCTCTTAAGTGCTGTAATATGCCGAGCAAATTTCTGTCCAGGGTAACGGCTTCTGTTGTCATAGACCCTGGTCAAATCGGATCCATATATTATTATTACTGGTGACTCAAACGCATAAAATTGACAATGGGCCGCAAGTTAAGGGCTCTGAAAGTTAGCAATAGACGCGATGAACTCGCCGGTGGCATACGATAATTTATGGAATCTCCCCCAAGGCACAGCTACCCATTATAAATTATCAACTCTCCTCATTCAATTCCAATTATGTTTCAATTCTCAATTGCTCACCTACTAATTCATGCAACGGCGGTTTAAACACCTGTAAAACATTTTAAAAGAAGAATCAGCAAAGCAAAAGGGATATTAGCAGGATTTAACAACATATGGAGGAGCAAATCAATGCCGCATACAACAAAGAAAAAGATATTAGAAACATGTGTATTCAGCACAGCGTTATATGCATGCGAAACCTGGACACTAAAAAAGGAAGACAAAAGGAGGATACTAGCGTTCGAAATGTATTGTTACAGAAGAATACTACAAATAAAGTGGACACAGAAAATAACTAACGTAGAAGTGCGAAGAAGACTTAACAGCAAATCAGATATGATAGAAACAATAATCAAAAGGAAATTACAACTATTCGGACACATCTATAGAATGGGTGATGGTAGAAAGATAAAGCAGGTAATGATAGGAATCATGGAGGGAGCAGGGAGGAAGGGAAGACCATGCAGGGAATGGCTGCAGGACATAGAAGAGTGGTGTGGAATAAACATACAAGAGTTAACACATCGAGCAAAGGATCGGGAATTATGGAGAAGAGTAGTCAAGTGCGCAGTGGACACCTACGGGCTATCAGCCCATGGATCTTGAAGAAGAAGAAGAAGAAAACATTTTATATCTACTATATATATTTTTTTATCCAAGAAGTTGATCGGCTTGTAAAATGGCTACACATGTTTGTCTCAACCAGTGCACGTCTATATACCTTTAAAACCACATGCCACAATTCAATATAAGTGGAAATTTGAACATATTTAGCAATTTTTTAAAGACAAATTGATGTATTAACAAATTTTCTTAAAGTAGCATGCCTCTGGGGTGTGTCACTCCCCACCTCACCTCCGACGGGTTAAAGACAATGTACTGAAACGGTTATAATATTATGTTGAACACTGTGTATACAGCGAAACATCAACAACCGATATATCCCATTTGTTGGTGATTTTTTCCGTTAGTTAAGTCTTAGTTTAGTTCTTACAAGAACGCTCCAGTCAGCGATTTTTTGACAATTGAACAATTGCGTCAACAATTAATTTTTCGGCGCTGGGAACAAGCCAATTTCACATTAGATCAATGTTAGTTCGAAGAAGCTGTGCAAACATGATTGCCTATGAATGGCGAATTTTGTCAACCGATGCACTGGATAGAAATTAACCGCAAACCGTCATTTTAAACACCTTCATGGTGCAAGGACACGGGCTTATAAAAGTCCTAATTTAGTCTCAAATTCGCTGCGCTCTTAATTACGCCCTCCTAAAATAATCGATTATTGGTAACTCATAACTCAATTATTTATGAAAACTAAAACTAATATTAATGTTGTTTGGAAGTCGTCAAAGCTTACGAAATGTTGCAGGGAATCACCGCATTAAGAAGGTTGAGAACCGCTGTCATACGACGACCTCAGAGGCGTATCCCCGGTGGGCGGCCAATCTGTCCATGGGTCCCCATTGAGAAATTTGCACAGGACGTGGCCCCCATCAGGTTCCAAAAGGTTTTCAATCAATGCAGCTTGAAAACGTGAGAGAGAACGATTCGCGCATGATTGAATACTTGAACAAGCTTTCAGTTAATCAGTCAATGCAAAGAGAAAAAAGTAACATAATTATGACTAATGTAAACTTCTGTATTCGTCCTTGGACGACGTTGAACTCTGGAATAAAAATAATATATATTTTTGCATTGTCATCAACAGCCATTGATGTTATAAGACGACCGTAAAACCTCGAAAGAATAGCAAATCGTTGATCGAAAATGGGTGATAGGCCAAAGTTTACCGAAGCAAAGACTAATTTCAAACACTATAACTGAATAACTTCAGAGAACTTGATCGAATGGATTCAAAACTCGCAAATAGCTGAGCGTTGGAAGGGAAGTTTGCCACTGATAACATTTAAACTGCTATTGAGCGTCCTATACCTTTTCCCCGAACAGCCATGCATATTTATGTCTAAAGGCGTATTCGCGAAGAAATTATTTGCGAGTTCCATTTAAACACCTGTATAAATGAGCAAAGGAGGAAATTTAAATCATCCATTGCATTTGACTTCGATCATAAATTAATAACAAAGGTCGTAGGATCAATGCAGTATGAACGCGCAGGTCCTAATGTCGGGCAGAAGTCTAGGGGGGAACTGGGATCGGACATTAGCTCCCTGGACATTATCCCCTCTGACAAAATTCCCCTGGACATTATACCCACCGGAGGTGGACATTGTCCCTCCAGTCTATGATATAATTACCTAAAAATGATGCACACAATAACAATAGGCCTATGTTATGTGAATATCTATGCATTTCACTTTAGTTTGACATCTTGGAAGAATATGTTAAGTTAATTGAAGGTTTAACATGTATATTATAAAACATTAAAAGGTCTGAAACGGCGCTAAGAAGCCTACGAAGGTCATACGTAAATGACGTAAACAACCTTCCTTGTCACTTCTTGACACTAAGAAGTAGGCCTACTTACTCTAGGCCTATACGATTCCCATTCGTTCATTTTTCTAATCTATTGTATCTAATTTTGTATGGAAACAACGCTATTAAGTCCACGAAGCTCAGGCGTAGTCTAACTGGCGTCAACAAACCTTTGTCGTAGGACACTAAACAAGTGGGGCGCGGTGGTATAGTGGTGGCGTCGCTGCCTTGAAGCCGGAAGGTTCGGGGTTCGAATCCACCTCGCCGCGTAAGGACCTTGGGCAAGTCCTTCACTCACAATTGCTCAGCGCTTCGGCGTGAAACTCCGATGCAGTGTCCGCTCTGCATTCGGGAGCGCCTCTGAGTAGAGAGAGCTTGAAGGGGCGCTATAACAAGTGCACATACAAACATACAAACAAAAGTAGACTGTATTCGTTCATTTCAAATTTTAGTTTGGACCTACTGATACAATTAGGACATAACGACACTAAGAACATTCGTTTTCATACGAATGCCAGTGGCAAGTCTTATCGGTTATTATTCTATGATTTGCATGGGATTTTGTGGGGGGGATAATGTCCGGGGGATAATGTCCAGGGCTAATGTCCGACATCCGGGGGAACATATATAGACAGCATGGGGCTAATATTAAACCAATAGGTCGTTCCTAAAGGCATAGCATTTTATTTCAGACAAGCACTTAATCAGATTCACAGAGTAACGTTCATTAAGGTTTGGTGCAAGGTATAAGCGATGTATCATGACTGTTCAATGTTTCGTTACTGTCTCGGTCCATTGTCTGTAGACTTTTCTTTTCCGAAGAATTCTTTACACAGAAAACGCCTCTGGTTGTGGTTGGATTGTGCTGTGAAAGACGCTTTTTAAATCCCTAAATGGTAGAAAATATAATGTTTTACTTATAAACTGAATAAAATGAGAATACTGTTGTAAACAACAAAGTAACAGCAGCCGATATTTCAAATGTCCGAGTATATCTTTCCAGCAGTTGAATATCATTATGCAACAGTTTAACGACATCATAGACACAAACGTTGTTGACGTCTTTAAAGTATTCAATGTATTTCAATCAGTTTCACTTTTGTTTAACTGTTCAGCAGTTTCTGTTTGTATTTTTTTTCTTTTTGTTCTATCTTTTTTCTTTTCTTTTCTTCCGGAATTTATATAACCGCCTTTTATGACGGTAATGTTCACAAAATGGCTGTTGTCGATTCTGTTTTACACATTCATCATTATTTATTATTTAACAAATATATGCAAAATTATGAACACACACACACAAAAATATAAATATATACATATATATGTGTATATATATATGTATACAATTATATCATCATTATTTCCAGAAGCTCAATCTTAGTTTTTCTCTTATAGCAGGGCAAAAGCGCGCAGACAAATGAAAAAAAATCTTCGGTGAATCCTCGCCTTAGAATGTTAAATAAATGTTTCATACACTCTCTGTCCTGAGTCTATGACTTCGCATATTTTCGACCCACTTGTTTGATGTAGTCTCTACTTGATATTGTTTATTATCTCATCGTGGTCTTTCATGATTTTCGCCGGCAAGTCAAAGCGATCCACTTATAAGAACAATATTTGGCCCATTTGTTCTTCTTGCGCGTATTTGTCTGCGCGCCTTTGTCGTGCGCGCTTTTGACGGGTCACCGAAACTGAGTAGGCATATCCCCCTGAAAGCATTCCGGGGGGATGAATTAGTCTATACCCCGGATGGAATTAACCGGTCTATACTATCCGGGGTGATAAACCATCCTATCACCTTTTTGAAAAATGCGCATAATAAAAAATTTATGCTGTAATCAAAATTTAAAGTGACTCTAATTGTTTTAAGTGTCCTAAGCAATGCTCAGATAAAGGCAACTCGAATTTATTTAGTGACTCTGAGTGTTCCTAAGTGTTTTAAATGTTTTAAGTGCTCTAAAACAGGGCAAAACAAATTCTCTAGTAGGAATAAACATACCTGTTAGTGTCATTGTTCAAAACAAAGCAGACGAAAATTAATTTGCAAAAGAAAATACACGCGGAAGCGTTTTTTTTCGACTTTTTTAATTTGGGGGATAAAATTATTACGGGGGATAATCTTTTTTGCGACACCGGCGCTGGACCGGTGGGATGTCAGCGGGGGTAGGTCGGGGGCGCTGGACGGTAGTCAGAACACCCGGGTCCGCATTAGCATTGATGATATGCTGAAAGACTCACGTGAACAACAAAGTAACAAAAGCCGATATTTATTTCAAATCAAGAAGTTTCTTCCCTTTAGTTGAGTCTTTGTTTTCTTCGTATCATAAAGCTTCAGCCAGCGACTTCCTTTAAATAGCCGATTAACGAGGCCATAAACGCATAGTCTTACTTCAAATAAAAGAAAGCTCTTAAGTGCTGTAATACGCCGAGCAAATTTCTGTCCAGGGTAACGGCCTCTGTTGTCATAGACCCTGGTCAAATCGGATCCATCCATCCATAAACGCTTTCTTTTCAGTGCTATTATATGTGCAATCTAAGATAGAAAAATGATATTTTTTGAAAAAACTGGACCGAATTCAATGGCCTGAGAATGGTGAGTCAACGATGGAAAGTTTGTCTATCGGTGCATTGGCGAGAAAATGACGGAAATCACTTCATTTTAAACACCTTTATAAAGTGAAAATAGAATTTATATAAAATGCAATTAATGTATTCATCGCTGTCTTAACAGCAAGCACAGAATAATATATTATAGGATAATAGCTCAACTGTGAACGGAAATTAAAGACAATATCAAGTAATTAAATTAGAATGTTTTTATTGAACTTGTCTGAGTGGAACGAACGTCTACCAACAACCATTCGGAATTTATAAACAGTTGATTATTGGAAACGTAGGTTTATCGAAGGAATTTGGCATGACATTTTTACTGCCACCAGGAGTCCTAGCATATGCCACCGGGTTCATGGGTCAGCACGATGCTATGATTAACGTCGGTTTTACTTATATACAAAAGAAAATTATAAATTATTACTGGATTTGACTTTAGAGTTCACACGAAAAGAGTTTGTCCATTGGCACATCTGATTTGTAAAGCGCTATATCTACACACCTCAAAAACACTATGTAGCGAGACTATAAATTTGAAGGCTATATTGCCTAATGGATGTTTGTCCAATCTTCACGCTCCAATGTGGTGCTGTCCCCTAGGTTAATGGAGAAGTCGGTAGTCTTCATTGCATCAAATAAAAGCTGAAAATGTGGTAAACAGACTCTGAAGCAATGTTTACCAAGCTAAACTTTGGAGTTATATAGAATTTTCCGGCTTTTTTTGATGAACGCGAACAAGCCTGGAGAAAGGATACCTGCGACGGTAAATTCGCATTTGTATGACAGAGTGATCACTGGTAGTCTGGTAATAGCCCCTGCATAACAATTATCAACCATTATTATTCATGACATTGTATAATAAGAACTCTCTTCAACTGACCTAATACAATGCGATAGAATGAGTTGTCGAACCACCCGACTATATAGTCGATGAGAAAAGTTATGCGTAATTCTCAAACTGATTTTCGATGGTCGCTGCTGGACACCTTTGAAACATAGTGGAACGATGTTATATATAATTGACAACTCTTTTGTCGTTATTACTTCCTTAGACGTTCTTCCATCTATCAAGAATACTATTCATTTACAAGGTCCCGACAAAACCTATTGCAAGGCGATGTAGCGACTTGTAAGTTGTAGACCAACAATGAAAGTTTGCGGTACGGATACCGTACCAAATGCAGCACGTCACGCAGTAATGGCGTCTCACGATCGGACATCCGCCGATTACACACGAGCCTCGCCGCTGCATTCAACGCAGACTGTTATCGATAATAATAAAAATAATAATTTTCGTTTATTCAACAATCCGTTTGACAGAACGCAACCCGTTACAGTATACAATTATGCAATTGAAATATTTCACAAGAACGCAGATTACAGAATACACGAATCTCAAATGTACTAACGGGACAGACAGACAGACAGACAGACAATAGACGATGCTAATAGCAACCTAAAAAGCCTATCCGCCCAATGGGCCCCGAACTCGTTATCTCACGCACTCTACGCCAACGTGTTATCCATTACTTAACCGCCTCCCCCATCGCGCAGGTACTTCGGCGCACCAGCCAACAGACTGTTCCACCGTTCTACCTGAGAAACCACGAAACAGAAAACAGAAAAAAGAAAACAGCTGTTTTTGCAGTCTCGAAGGGCAGTGATCGCACCCAGGATATATAATAGTCGATGCGAAAAGATAATCATAATAATTATTATTCTCAAACTGATTTTCGATGGTTCTTACTGGACACCTTTAAACAAATGACACGATGCTAATATAAATTTGTACTACAGGATTGCAGGTGCGACCTGGTAGCAGACCGGTAACGCGTCCGCTCTCGGAGCGGCAGGTTGCGGGTTCGACTCCGGGTAACGACCTTGTGCAAGTTGTTCACGCACACGTGCCTCTGTCACCAAGCAGTATAATTTGGTACCGGCGTAAGCTGGGAAGTAAACAGCAAGTCTTGCGATACACTGGCCTCGTGTCTAGGACTCGTCGGGATTCGTCCATTGCTGGCTCAGGGCCATGGAAAAGGAGATGAGCGCCTCCCTGTGTTCCTCATGGAACGGGATAGGACTTTACTTTACTTTACCGGATTGCAGAGGCATATCTATATAGCATACATGTAGGCCTACTATTATATAGGATTACAGAGTCGCACAGTCACGATAATGCGCCAAAGGCGCCAAATTTCGGTGGGGGTCCGTGACCGGGACCAAAAATTAAAAAGGGGTCCGTCAGTGTGAAAAGGTTGAGAACCGCTGCTTTAACGAGCCTGGAGAAAGGAAGCAACGGCGACGAAAAATTCCCATTTTTATGACACTTACTGAACACCTTTAAAATCAATTTATACGACGCTACATATAAAAAAATCTGTAGGCTACATTAAATGGGATCGATTTTTGCTCTGTTCAATTATATTCTATTCTATTCTAATTTGGGATTTATAAAGCGCCTCTCACAAATTATTAAGGTTTCCACTGCTAAGAAGAGGAGAAGAAATTAAAGACTAGGAGGTAACTGTGGCTATGGAGCGTCGACGACTTTATTTGCTCCGTCTCGGCATTTGCTAATAGTCGTCTCCTTCGTCGTCTCATATTTCCACCGATATGCATGGTATTGTATTTAAATTCATTATGGCCGAGTTCGTTAAGGGAAAAGGTGGGGGAAGACAAACACTATCGGCCAATACGCCTTTACATTCATTCGGACATTTATATAGCGCTCCTTCAAGAAAAAACTACTCAGAGGCGCTCCCGACTCCAGCGTGCACAAAAAGAACAGTTTTAAGTTTAGTAAGGAAGGATCCTGGTAGAGTCCCAGGGTGTAGGCGCAGCTCAAAAGGAAGGCCATTCCAGACCACTTTACGACAACAAACTATTAAGATCGCATGGCGTGAGTGGACTCGAAGGTTTACACACACACACACACACACACACACACACACACACACACACACACACACACGAAACACACACACAAAATCATAAATCTGTTGGTCATTAGAAATGGATGAGTACATTGAGTAGGGTATGCCGAATCGCACCAACATATCGCTTTGACTTTTTACCACAAGGCTATCTTAAATAGTCCACCTTGTTTGCATGTCATGCTAGACGATGTCATGATTAACGTTGTTTTTGCTTAATTACTGAGTTATAAAAAAAAAACTCCTATAGTCCAAAGTTCCATATCAGATACCTCTATCACGTGGTGTTATTCAAGATTTATTTAAGGGGAAATCACACTGTAAAAATTAGATTTCTCCACTACTACAATGTAGCTCATCTCGACAAAATCAAAATGTCGGCCGTGTCGTGTATATGTGCATACATAAGAAGGGTTAAAGATCAACCTCCACAGGTATAGGCCTATTATTTTAGATAAGCACTTAATTCATCATCATCATCGCCATTGGCGAGCCCCTCTCTGGAGCGTAGCCGTTTCCACCGTTCGTTGCCACGAGGCCCTGTCCTGTGCTCGTCTCCATGCCGTGAAGCACTTAACCCTCGGGCTACCAAGGGGGGTGGTGGTTGCCACCCCCCTAGGGTTTTCGCAAATCAAACGCGTTCCGTCTGGAATAAAATTTTGAAAAAATTGGTAGCTGTAGAGGGTTCATTGGGACACATTTTGAGATAAAACTTTTTATGATGCCCCCTACCGTTCAAAAGTTACACCCGATATACCAAAGGCACCAGGGGGGTGGATACCACCCCCCTAGAATATCGTCTGTAACTTTTCCGCCCCTTAATATTAAGAGACACAAATTATACCATTCTATAGAGGGAATGGGGGGCTACATTTTCATGCTCATTGAGTTGTTTTTTGCCAACCGAAAGTGCTCAAAATAAATTAAAATACATATAAAGGTGTTTTATTTTCATAAAATTGTCATGTTTGTCTATTATAACTTATCCATAATTTATTTTTGAATAGAAATAAATTATGCCATTCTGTAGAGGGCATTTAGGGCTATTTTGTAATACTAAATAATTTAAAATTTGATGACCGGAAGTGCTCAAAATAAATTAAAATGTATAAAAATGTTGGGTTTTTTTGCAACGCGAGCCGATAAGTCTGCGTAAACGTTTTTCAGCATCTATAACATGTTTTTTTGTTTTGATTTAACATAAAACAAACTTATTACTAGTTTTTATAGTTTAATATTGGAGTTTATTATATGTAAACTACTTTTTATATATAAATCATGTATAAAACACACAGAATCTAATATATTCCCTATGCGTAAGCACAGTGGCGGATCCAGAACTTTTCGAAGGGGGGGGCCAAAAAACTTTTGGGCTGTGGTCGGAAAATTTGTCGTTGATCTTTCGCTGAAAAATCTGATTAACTTTTTTTGTCGTTTTTGACCGAAACCAGAGTTTAATTTAGCCCCCACCTCTGGGAGGATTGAGGTTTCTGGAGGGGTAGATAATTGACCGTCTGAAGACAATCATGAGCCGCGCAGCGCCGAGAGTGGTAGGGGAGGGGTGTGGGGAGGGGATATGCCCCTCCCCACCAGAAACTTTTTGAATTTTCACATTGCAATGGTAGCATTTTAAGCTGTTATCTTAACAAAATAGCTGTACTTTTCAGTGCTTATAAGAGTGCCATAAGGTCTCAGTAAATATAGACTTTACATAAAAACTTCATTCCCGAAAACTAGATGTTCTTTGTTAAGTAATCCGCCGGAAATCTTCAAAAAGCGTGTTCAATTTTCCGTCCCAAGAAACTGATGACATTTTTTGGTCATCCATACGAAATCTTAAAAAAGGTGTTTAATTTTTCGTCTAAAAAGAGTGATGACTTTTTGGTCTTACGTGCGAAATTTTCAAAAAAAGGTGTTCAATTTCGCATCCCAAAAAACTGATGACTTTTGTAGTCATCTTTGCGAAATCTTAAAGAAGGTGTTTAATTTTTCGTCTAAAAAGAGTGAAGACTTTTTAGTCTTCCGTGCGAAAATTTCAAAAAAGGTGTTCAATTTAGAATCCAAAAAACTGATGACTTTTTGTAGTCATTCGTGCGAAATCTTAAAAAAGGTGTTTAATTTTTCGTCTAAAAAGAGTGATGACGTTTTATTCTACCGTGCGAAATTTTCATAAAGGGTGTTTAATTTCGCATCGCAAAAAACTGATGATATATTGTAGTCATCTCTGCGAAATCTTAAAAAGGTGTTTAATTTTTCGTCTAAAAAGAGTGATGACTGTGGTCGGAAAATTTGTCGTTGATCTTTCGCTGAAAAATCTGATTAACTTTTTTTGTCGTTTTTGACCGAAACCAGAGTTTAATTTAGCCCCCACCTCTGGGAGGATTGAGGTTTCTGGAGGGGTAGATAATTGACCGTCTGAAGACAATCATGAGCCGCGCAGCGCCGAGAGTGGTAGGGGAGGGGTGTGGGGAGGGGATATGCCCCTCCCCCACCAGAAACTTTTTGAATTTTCACATTGCAATGGTAGCATTTTAAGCTGTTATCTTAACAAAATAGCTGTACTTTTCAGTGCTTATAAGAGTGCCATAAGGTCTCAGTAAATATAGACTTTACATAAAAACTTCATTCCCGAAAACTAGATGTTCTTTGTTAAGTAATCCGCCGGAAATCTTCAAAAAGCGTGTTCAATTTTCCGTCCCAAGAAACTGATGACATTTTTTGGTCATCCATGCGAAATCTTAAAAAAGGTGTTTAATTTTTCGTCTAAAAAGAGTGATGACGTTTTATTCTACCGTGCGAAATTTTCATAAAGGGTGTTTAATTTCGCATCGCAAAAAACTGATGATATATTGTAGTCATCTCTGCGAAATCTTAAAAAGGTGTTTAATTTTTCGTCTAAAAAGAGTGATGACTTTTTAGTCTTCCGTGCGAAATTTTCAAAAAACGTGTTCAATTTAGCATCCCTATGACTGATGAATTTTTGTAGTCATCCGTGCGAAATCGTAAAAAAGGTGTTTAATTTTTCGTCTAAAAAGAGTGATGACTTTTAGTCTTCCGTGCGAAATTTAAAAAAAGGTGTTCTATTTAGCATCCGAAAAAACTGATGACTTTTGGTAGTCATCCGCGCGAAATCTTAAAAAAGGTGTTTAATGTTTCGTCTAAAAGGAGTGATGACTTTTTAGTCTTCCGTGCGAAATTTTCAAAAAAGGTGTTCAATTTAGCATCCCTAAAAACTGATGACTTTTTGTAGTCATCCGTGCGAAATCTTAAAAAAGGTGTTTAATTTTTCGTCTAAAAAGAGATGACTTTTTATTCTTTCGTGTGAAATTTTAAAAAAGGTGTTCAATTTAGCATCCCCAAAAACTTATGAATTTTTAGTGAACCGTCCGAAATCTTCAAAAAGGTGTTAAATTTTCCTTCTAAAATACTGATGACTTTGTAAGACTAGAATAAATAAAATACTTCCCACTACTGAATGAAATATAGTAAGATATAAATAAAAACAAGGAGTAAACATGTGTTATCATTCACCGCATTTTCTTGCACATATAGACTAAACTCAAAACTTAACATGTTTCGCCCTGAAATTTTTGGCATCTGCAAATAATAAATTACGTCCCAAACACTGTTGTTAGTGTTAACTTGATTTGTAATTAATAGTTAGTTCCACTTAGTTATAATTGTGTTTATTGGTGTTAATGTTTTTTTCAATTTACTACGAATATATACACGAATAACATACATTGCATGTCATTAATTATAGTTGGATACTGTTGAATGATTGTTTCATTTCGATGCTTTATATTAAGACAATGCAATTGTGTGAGAAACTTAGATCAGATATTAATTACATTTATATATTATTTTTATTATAGATTTTAATTACATTTATACATTAATTCTCCTGTGCATGACTGACACCCTGAATTTTTTTTCGGGCCGCCATGGATAGGGGGGCCACGTCCCATGGGGATTTGAAATGGGGGGGCCATGGCCGGATTGGCCCCCCCTGGATCCGCCCCTGCGTAAGCATACATTTTGTGGAATCGACGGGTACCCATGGTAAAAAATTCATAATTTCGAGGTGCCTTCATATTTTCTAAACCTAAATATAGCATTTTGTGCAGAAATGAATGCTGAATCGAATGGTGTATTACAAGTTATGATATCTCAAACCAAACCCAAAATCCAGGGGGGTGGTGGTAACCCCCCCTTGGTAGTCAGTGTTACAAAAAAGGCTTGGTAGCCTGAGGGTTAATTGGATGCACATAAAACACGGTAACGCGTCGGAAGATGATCACTATCGTACCGGATAAAGAGTTTTCGATTGCAAGAATTTGCCATTACAGAGTTGTCTATGTATACCGGTAAAGTAAGGTCACCACTTTATTTTATTTTTTATTGCTGAGCAAAAAATTGTTGGTGCATTGATCCCGTAATTAATAAATTATTCGACAACAGAAACTCATTTCAACACATCCAGACAACATATCATAGTGCTTGTCATAATTATGGTTCCAAAGACAAAATTAATGTCATAACGGATTTGGCCTCCTGGTCCAATTTACAGCTCAAATCATCGTTAATTGGCAATTATAATCAACACGACTTTGCATGCACAAGTATGTAGCACTAATTATAGCGCCTCTTCAAAAATGTACTGCTCAGAGGCGCTCCCGATGACAGCGCGTACACTGAATCGGAGTCTCACGCCGAAACGCATTAGCAATTCCTTGTGTGGGACTTGCTCATGGTCGTTACGCGACGGCTTGAGGTAGATTCGAACCCGCAGCCATCCGGCTCTAGAGCACCGACTATTTCCCCTTTTCCTGCAGTACAGCCTCCCCAACAGTATACTAACAAATAATATCAGATGTCACACTTACATGTATCTACCAGTTCTTTCAATGCAAGAGTTTCCCATACCCGTTTGAGTAATTAGGCTACAGTGAGTATCGAGTGTTGGTGTTGAAATACATGCACACAGCACCATCAACATCTTCAAACCTTTATGTTATAATAATCATAGAGGCAGCCAATGCCAGTCACACATACTTATTTTCTAAGTAAATGAGAGCTTACATACATGTAATTATTTGCCGCATAGGCCAAATTATATCAAAAATTTATCCGTAAGCATGCGCACGTTTCAATTGGTCCAGATCTTAGAAGATCACCGTACTGTGTGATGATGATGATGCTGTCCATCCTCATTTCTGAGGGGCGTAGACCAGAGACAACGACAGCAGCTTCCTCCATTCCTCTCGGTCCTGCGCCCGTCTGATACAGTTCACAGGTGATAGTCCGGTCCAGTCACAGACATCGTCCATCCAGCGCCTCCTTGGTCTTCCCCGTGCTCTGGTACCCTCAATACTGCTGACGGATATGGAAAGCATCAAAAGAGATGGCGCCAGTACACCGAAGAACTGTATAAGAACGACGAGAGCAAGGTGGAGGAGGATGACGGCGCAGCAGTAGATGGTGGAAACAGGGAGAAGTTTGCACCTATACTTGTTGATGAGATCAGAGATGCAATCAAAAGGCTACCATGTGACCTAATAATAATTAGGGCATGATTTATAATGCTTCGAAGATATTATTGTAGATGTAACGCGAATACTTAATCGTTAGTTCTGTTGGTTTGCAATGGTTTCTGTTGAACACCTTGAAAATAAATGAAAAACAGTCTATATCAAGATATCCAACTTGCAGCTAATTAAAGAACCTTTTACGTGGTTGCAAATATAAACATTAATAGCACTCCGGCGTTTTGTACATCATTACTCATTTAGTTGTAAACTTATTCAATTCACCGAAACTCGCCTGAATTTCTAGAAGTAGCGTGCAACGTGGACGTGTTGGACACCCTTAAAACACTTTTGACGATGATTATAATAACAACAATTTGTCCAACTACATCAAATTACTTGTTTATTCGGTTCAAGTATTCAAGAGTAATATTATGCCAACAAAATGAATTTTTTGTCGACGGCAACGGCCTTTGTTTTCGTAAGCTGTCACAAAGCTGGTTAACGCCATAGAAGAGAATGGTTTCAAACGCTTGCTGAGCGCCTCTGAGTAGAGATCTTGAAGAGGCGCTATATAAATTCTCACAATGAATGAATGAATGAATGAATGAATGAATGAATGAATGGATGGATGGATGGATGGATGGATGGATGGATGAACGAATGAATGAAATTGGACAAAGAAAGACCAAGAAATTCATTACGGAAACTGCTAGACAACTTATTCCAGAAAGAGGGACCGACCATGATGTACGTGAGTTTCTGCTGTACAAGGAGACACCCGACTTCATATCCACGCAACTGTGGCTTTCCAAACCTCAAACCAGTTGTCTATCAAATCTGGAGTGTTCTGGAGAAGCGTGCTTATCGTTACCGTATTCAGGACATCGGTCACCTTAGTCGCGTTGAGTGGAAGCTGTTTGTCCGTGAACAATGAGGACATTTTGAACAACAGCTCTAGCTGATCTTGACTTTCGCATGGCTCTCGTATTGTGGAAATTTATCCATTTCGTTAAACCTCGGAGATTGATTTTTTTAATGTTTCATTAAATTGCAGTCGCGCTCCCGCCAAACGCCATCAACAGGCTTGATGGAACATAGCAACGTTAAACTTCGAAGTTCAAAGTTACGGTTCGTCTATCTGAACGTTCCTTTTCAGGCTTTGGTCGAAGGCCTAAGTGAATATTGTTTTATTGACGTGCTGGCGCGAGCATGAACCTCTATGTGTCCGCATTAGACACCTTCATAATCTGAGAATGGAATGCATAATTACAAGATTCATCTGTTGGAAGCCAATAAATACCATGTTCCTGAGGTGGACGAAAGATGTCGCTAGTCAGTATAGAAACGAATAACCACTCGAAAATAGTTGTTAAAACATGTAAAGGTTTCAGGAAGTGCAAGTATTGACTGTTGCCATTGTGTGCGGGCGCCCATGCTTTCAGCCGTTTTTTATATCTAGAAGCAATGCTGCTTTGTTGGTAGCACCTAAAGCTGTGCTCGGTCTGTGTAACAGCAGAACAGAAGAACTTTAAGCAGAAGTTAAATTAGAAACCGATAATTACTGGAACACTTGTCGTTCTTGACAAAAGAAGTGTAACATAATTTGTGGTATTATGCAATGCGATGTAGGGCATGAGACGTTATACAGCTTAATGTGATTAACGTTGTGCAATAATTGGTGTGATATACATGCAACATAATCCAAAGCGATTTACTTGAAATGACTGTGATGTTGCGCTGTGTATCGTAATCAAGCGCAACGCAATGTAATGTGACGGCTTTAATGTATGTATGCCTTTGTATGCGCACGTATTGTAGCGCCCCTTAAAAAAGCTATTCAGAAGCGCTCCCGACTACAGCGCGGACACTGGATCGGAGTTTCACGCCGAAGCGCTGAGGAATTGCGAGTGAAGGACTTGCCCAAGGTCTTAACGAGACGATATGACTTGGATTCAAACCTGCAACCCTTCGGCTGCAAGGTAACGAATATACCCACTATACACCACCGCGACCCGTAAAATATGAAGCTTAAAGAGACGTTGCACATTGTAACATGATGAGAGCGCCGCTTAACTTGACGTGACGTAATACGACATAATGTTGCGTGATTCGACGTTATTTAACATGTAGTATTCCACTTACATTGCGTCTTAACATTCAATGCTTCTCAATGAACACGTTTAAAACTAGTTCCTCAGAGTGTATAATTTTTGAATTTGGTCAAATCGTTAATGTTGAATACAGCGAACCTATTTAAACCAGTTAACGGTAAGGGATGTGCACTGGTACCGGTAGCCTACGACCGGATCGCAACAGCATGGACGAGTGACTTTGCGCCATTGATGCACTAGTCAAGGTCACATCCATCTTCACTCCTGCATCGTCCGCCAGCCTTTAAAATCATAAGATGCACATGTATTTAAACACTCGAACGATTGATTGATTGATTGATTGATTGATTGATTGATTGATTGATTCATTCATTCATTCATTCATTGCAAGGATTTTATCCCTTTCGTAACGATTACTCAGAATCACCCGACGGATAAAAAGCATTCTGGGATGTTCATAAAAACAGTCAGAGTTGAACTGTCGCTTACGAATAAGCTGCTTCCAATGATTTAGCTTACTCAAAATAGCATGCACAATCGATTCCTTACTCGCCTACTTTTTTAAGGTGTGAGTCGAGTGTGTTGTTACGTATAGATTTAAGCTTTATTCTTGAATATGATATTCGTCGCTTCTTTTACGAAACCTTTAAATCGACTTCTGCCGACGATATATAAATCTTATAAAGAGCATTTCGTTGAATTAGAATCAAGTCCCATGGAACACAATTGACGTGAAAAGAGCAACACCTTAATGTTTATACTGATAGGCAGTGAATGGTGTAGATTGCCTTTAACTTCACTTTCTTTGCACCGGCCTACGAGGACGAGTGTAAAGCTCCCCGTCCCCGCCTGCTATTCCTTCCAAAAGTGTACGGCCATTGCACTCATTTGACATGGGTTCGCATTGTAAGTAGATAAGTAAGTAAATAAGAAAGCAAGTCAGTACGTATGTATATGTAAGTATATCAATTTTTAACCAATTGCATATTCACGTTCTGGTGTAAGAAGCATATGTCTACACAATAATCAGCTGTCAATATGAGTATAAAACGTCCTAATCATAAACGTCAGGCGCTTAAAATTTTCAGCAAAAGGTAGGCAACTGTCTTCGCAGGGTGAATTGTTGTTTTTTTTGATTATCGGGCGCAAAATGCACCTCTTTTATTAGTCTCGTGGTATCATAGTTGTTTTCCATTTGTTACAACATAGAGTGGGAGAATAATAACTATTGCTAGGTAGGGCCACCTTGGGCATAAACTCAGTCGCTACCGAATGATCGATAAACGAAGAGTTAATTCGGAACACAATGAACTGGATTCGAATACCCTTAGAATGGCAAATGTGCGATGGGAACTATTCTATGTAGGTTTTTGCATATAATTAATCACTGGGATGTCATACGTGTTAAACACCTTTATAAAGTAGACTTACAAATTCATATGTATGTGATGTCCAACAATGACAGTACTACCGTAACGAAGCATGTGTTGCCTAAACAGCAATTGTTCATTTACTTGCATCGCCAGTCTCAATAATAATTAAAAATTGAGGGGAGGCGATGTTAATGATCTGTGCAGTTGTCGTAACTGAAACTTAGTTAACTTCCTGAGGTGCCCCAACCATGGCGGAGTTTGTTTTCGGTTTTTTGAGGGGGTCTAAAAAACTTTGTCCAGAACGAGCGGCGCAGACAATATGTTCTCGTGTCAGCCCAAAAAAGTTTTTAACCTGTTTTTTAGTCGTCAACTTCAAATCTCGTGAAAATTACTAGGCTATCTAAATATTTCCCGGCCGAAAAAAGTAGATAACCTTTGTTTTAGTCATTTGGTTGAAGTTTCTTGGGGGGGAGGCTAAACCCGAGAAAGGACGTGATGGGATGTGATTTAATGCGCTGCCATGTTGTGTAATAAAATACAACATAGTACGTTATTAAACGTGCCAATGAGTCGTTACGAACTGCTCAGTGGAAGTTTTTAATTGACTGTCAATATTCCCAATTGAACACCTTTAAAACAATTTAATTAAGCTATATATAAATATATTGTTCGTTGAAAACGCAATATTACGGGAAATCTTTGAAGCGTCATTCGATTTTGTAGCAGTACGTTGTGTTGTTTTCGAAATATTTTAATAGACCTGATCCTCTGTTCGCTCATTGGCAATGCAAGTCCCAAGACAGAATAAAGGAAGAGGGCGAGGCAATTAATCTTTGCATCACGCATTGTCGTCGACCTTAAACAACCAGTCGTTAGTCGGCTTATCTTCGGAAATAATACACTCTAGTTTAAAACTCAGTTATTTATGGACACTAAGAATAGTTTCAGGCAATCAAACTTAGTGTTGTTTTCGTAAGGAAAAACTGCAGCGACATCTTAATGAGCAACTCACTGCCATGAATTGAACCGTTTTGAATATAAGAAGAAAATTAGTCCTTTTTATGGTTGAAGTGAGCGATGTTTATACAGAGTCAGCAACTCCATTTTTTTCTATTCGGCATCCGATAGTGGATGCCCACGATGGTCAGTCCTTCCCTTGCCGTCTAATCTTCACACAACAGTCAAGGCACTCATCATAGCTGCTGGGTTCGATAGGAAAAGCAGGTGAGGCTATAATCTCGAGAAATATTTCAAAAATGAGGGATGATTAAAGATCCCGAAGCAGGACGTTTTGGCGCCGCCGTTTTGGCGCCGGACGTTTTGGCGCCGCCGTTTTGGCGCCGCCGTTTTGGCGCCGGACGTTTTGGCGCCGGAATTTTTTTCTCCCTCATTCTAAAGTATAAAAATTATCAAATTGTAGGTAATTTTAGACGGTTCATTTACGCACATTTTGAGTTAAATTTTGTGATGATATTCCATGCCGTTCAAAAGTTATGCCCGAAATAGCTCAGAATGTATGTTCGACGTACACTCCTCACTTGATCTGAAAGGGTCAAAGCTGGTTTTTATTCGTATTAGGTAATACCACAATTAAATTTCATTGGAGCTGGATTGCTGAAAATGTTCTTCTTTAAACTGGGGTTGCATTGATGAACAATCCAAAGTAGATGTCTTTTGCGGCCTCTGCGGCAGGAAGCCAGTACATTGGTTCAATTTCCGAACTTTGCCCATAACATAGGGTCATCCCGACCTTTGACCCCAATTTGCCTACATGTTTGACCTTTGACCCATAACTTAGGACCAATATTACACATTTGCCCAGTACATAGGGTCATCCCGACCTTTGACCCCAATTTGCGTACAGTTCGGAACATTGACCCCAAACATGGTTCAACTTCTTCCATCGAAACTGTGGGAAATTCCCATTCTTGCGATCCGGCGTGCACAAAACCCAAACCATGGTTCAACTTCTGCCAACCAACCCAAAACATGGGTCAACTTTTGTCAAGTTGTAGGAGACCCTGTTTTCCGATGAAATGATAAGTAACTACAACGTCCCCGTTTTCCGATGAAATATAAAATATAAATTTGTCACGCTGTGTGACGGAAGCTGTGACCGTGTGACAAAATCTGTGACAGCTCGCACGGTCACACCATATGGGAGGACTCTCGAAGAAATGGCTAAGTAACTACTACTTCCCCGTTTTGCGAAGAAATGGCTAAGTAACTACTACTTCCCCGTTTTGCGAAGAAATGGCTAAGTAACTACTACTTCCCCGTTTTGCGAAGAAATGGCTAAGTAACTACTACGTAATAGCTGCTAATGATCTCACAATGTCAACAAGTTATCGCTGTCGATCCACGAATTAAAAGACTCTGGATAACCAAGCCACTTCACGAGCGATTTCTTTCCACGCTTCCTGATCACTTTTTCAATCCTATATATTTCCTGGCTAGTTTTCTGCAGTTCCTGTTCATAAAAACTCCCCTGTATTTCCTCTCCATTTGAATCAGTAATCTTATAAGTTGGTGGAACCGTGTATTGAATCTGGGATACTGTAAATACCTCCTCAGTCCATCTAGGCGTGTATCCCTTCTCAAAAATATTCTTCTTCTTAGTTATTCTAACTTTATCACCAATTGAAAACTTTGGTATAATAGGTTCCGAAATCTCTTTACCGTATAAATTCATAAATACAGTTTTTTCATTCACTTTCATACTAGCCTTGGCGGGAGTCATTTTAATCGAACCGTGCCTGGTATTGTTATAATTACTCACCATTTCATCCAAAACGTTGATATATCTTCTCGTCGAGTTAGCTGAAAAATATTTATACATCTTTTCTTTCATCGTTCGGTTCCATCTCTCAACAACGCAAGATTTTTCCTCATTCTCAGTAGAGTACAACTCAACCAAATTCTTGACGTCCTTATTATAAAATTCCTTCCCTTTGTCAACCCATAATTTCACAGGCTTTCGTCCGCCTCCAAGTATCTTCATGAAACCGTTAGCTGTAGATTTCCCACTCTTATCATTCAATGGTACAATCCAACCGTACTTGGAAAACACATCTATAACGGTTAGCAGGTATTTTACACCATCATTATCTTTAGCAAACGACTGCATATCTACTAGATCAGCAGCCCAAATCTCATCTATCCCATTAACGAACACCTTTCTCTTCCTAAAATGTCTAACAACTGGTTTATGTAACTCATCGGCTAATTGATCACTCCATTTCAGTTCAGAGCTTTTTTTAAACCCAACCCAAGACTCGCCTTAGTAGATAATATAGGCTTAACTATAGCCCTCTCCACTCGTTCTCGCAAGCTAGGATTAGAAATATTATTCAAATCATTTATCATAGCTAAATCCGCAATATTTCTAGAAGCTGTATCGGTGTGTTGATCGTAAGCCAGATCGTGGATATATGCTGCGTTATCTACTCGATTAATAGGCCTGCTCCAATCTTTAGGAGTCCCGTTCGGATTCAGTCTCTTGTCTAGCCTTGTACCTGGACCTGTAAAATGGTGGCCTGGTAAATGCATCTCACCGGGAAACTTAGCCCAAGGTAACTTTATGGTACTAGTGGCTGCATTCAATGAACTAACCAGATCTCCTCCTTTAGTGGCGGAAGCTTTTACGAATTGAGTTTTAGTTTTCCCGCATACAACGCAAACACCCCGAAGCATCGATCTCCCGTTATTAGTCACTACGTTCTGCACATCTCTCGTTTCAGTCTGTTTTTTACACTTTACACAATACATCTCGCTTTTTTAATAAATATATTTAAAAATGGAAATCAAAGATCTGAGTTGGGGATCTGCGCTATCGAAAAGATTTAATAATCCTTTGCTACCCAAAAGTATACGGGGGCTGATAATCGGAAAGTCAGGCTGTGGCAAAACGACGCTTCTTCTGAATCTATTACTCAGGCCAGACTGGTTGGACTATAATAACCTCCAGGTATTCGGTAAATCTCTGTTTCAACCTGAATATCGCATTATTAAAAAGGCCTTCGAAGAAAAATTACCGAAAGAAGAGATCGTTGGATTATTCGAGCTTCAAGACGAAATCGTGGAACAAAATGTGTCGCCAGCCCTTATTATGGAATATATGGCAAAAACATTAAAATCGGAAGCCAAGTCTGATATCAATGCCAAGTTTTTTGAAAAAGCCGATGATGTACCGGACCCGAGTGACTTGAGTAGTGAAAAGAAGAATCTGATGATTTTTGACGATTTACAATTGGAAAAACAAAACAAGTGTGAAACATATTATATTCGGGGAAGGCATAGTAATGTGGACTGTTTTTACCTCGCTCAGAATTATTTCAAACTGCCACGACAATCGATCAGAGAGAATGCAAACTTTATTTGTCTGTTCAGGCAGGACCTGAAAAACCTTAACCATATTTACAACGACCATGTAAGTACAGACATGTCGAAAGATGAATTTAAAAAACTATGCAAAACGGTATGGGAACAACCGCACGGATTCCTCGTCATCGATCTAAGTAGCGAAAAGTACAATGGCAAATACCGCTGCGGATTCGACCTATTTTATGTAATCGAGGATCCATTGTCGTAAAATTATTGTATAATCAAAATGGAATCATCGCTTCTCAAACAGATAGCTGATAATACGGAAAAGACGGCTCGTAACACGGAACCAAAAACGTCATTTTACATTTTGCTAAGCGAAACGAGCACACGAATCAGAACAAAGTTTAATCCACTTCTTGAACTAGACAAAAATAAAAAATACGAAATGGCCCTCGTAAATCTCGAAACGTACTATTCCTTTCCAAATATCGACGCTACAAACAACAACTTTAGGTATTCACCGAATGGCGAGCGCCCTTGGTTTAACATAGAAATACCGGAGGGATGCTATGAAATAACAGATATCAACGACCACATACAGAAAATCATGAAGGAGAATGGGCATTACGACAGGGTAAATTCAGAATACTGTGTCTCAATAGAACCAAACACCAATACGCAGAAGTCTGTGTTAGATATAGTAGAGGACTATGCGGTTGATTTTACGCCTAAGAATTCGATTGGAAAGGTTCTAGGTTTTTTAAGATTTATCTATCTTGAAGGATATAACGAATCGGAGAAATTGGTAAATATACTGAGTATCAACAATTTACTAGTGACCAACGACAATATCGGGTCTTCGTACTCTAACGGAACGACGGTAAACGTAATACATTCTTTTTTCCCGAACACAGCCCCGGGGTACAAAATTATCGAAGTGCCGCACAATTTAATTTATCTCCCCATTACGCTATCTACCATTTCTTCGATGACAACGGTGCTCACAGACCAAAATGGAACACAGGTAAATCTTAGAGGAGAATGCTTAACGATTCGTTTTCACATCAGAGAAGTTTGAAAGTTTTTTTTGTAAACTAAAATGAGTCGCTACATAGGCTATAAAGTCAATATTTCAGAAGGACAACGAGACAAAATTCAAAGATCTCTTCAAGCGGGAACTGGTGTGAGTATCAAACTAGCGCACGATGATTTTAAAGGCGACGATATGTTCGCTTTCACGCAGGGGCAAATCAATAAAATGACAAAGGCGTACCAAAAAGGAACAGGCGTAGTCATCAAAATGAGTAAAACGCAATTGGAGTACAATAAGAAAGTCAAAGGAGGATTTATAGGCGCCATTCTTCCGTTTCTAGCAACGATAGCGAAAACCCTTCTGCCTAGTTTAGCGATGGGGGCTATGAGTGGCTTAGGTTCCGCGGCTACGTCGAAGATTGTGGATAAAATCAGCGGATCTGGAGTAGTGTACGTGAAGAAAGGCGATATGGCGTATAAGATAAGATCAGCTGGTTCCGGGTTGTTCATGTCCCCTTGGCAAAAAGGCAGCTCAATAACAGCATCTGGGTTGTACATGAAAACAGGGTCGGGGTTGTACATGAAAACAGGGTCGGGGTATGAGCTAATAGGTGAAGGACTTTTGCTGGGTCCTAATTCTCCGTTTGCAAAGATTCCATTTCTCGGTATGTTATTATAAACTTTTCTTTATAAAATGTCGAGACCATTACACAAATTTGGAACTAAACCACCTAGGAAGGTCGAGGTTAGAATGCAACCCACGCAAGTCCATTGGAAGATTACGAGGGGCGTTACCCACAATCCAATTAGGCTACTAGAAGGCGTAAGATGGGAGATTTTTGCGCAAAATGTTATAACGATACAACCAAAGACGACAACTACGCTAACTCTTGGACTCGGGGTAGAAATGAGTGCAGGACTTTGTCTCATTTCCCTCAAACAGAGTATCAAAGAACTAAGATGCAGTCTACAAAACGAAGTGGTTTCAGATGATGTGGTTGATGATATCATAGTCACTATTCAAAACAACTCCGATTCAGTGGTAACTATCAACGCGGGAGATTCGCTATGTCGTGTAAATTATCTGTTATAAAAAATATATCGCGTAAATAAAACGAATGGAATACAAAGACATCAAAATAGAACACATTCACTCTATCCGAAGCTACCATCAGCACCGGAAGGAGAAATACATATCGTCACAGGGTCCGCCCAAACCTATCGGCTCCAAAAGATTGGTGAAATTAAGAAGGAAATCGAACAAGAACGCGACAAAAGAGCGGCGTTGAGTAAAAAGTACCATAGAAGTGTAAGCGTGCTCGGCGCAGTAGGTGGTGTCCTCGTAGCGGCCACGATGGGACTCGGAATTTCAGGAATCGGAGTATTATCTACCATAATCGCAGCACCCGTTGCTATTGCTATGGAAGGAGCGGCATTAGGTGTGGGGTTGCTAAGTATAATCGGTGCCTACATCAGTAAAAAGCTAGCGATGAAGGCGGAGAAGCATGAAAAAATCAAAACGCTAGCCGACGCGAAACTCAACACGATCAGCGACCATATTTCAAAAGCTCTCATGGATGATAACATTTCAGCCGAGGAATATTCGTTGATTCTGAGCGAGATTGAAAAATTCAACGGCATGAAAGAAGAAATTAGAAGTAATATTAAAGTTGCGATAGACGCGATGGACGAGGTGACGAAACAATCACTCATCGATCGTGGAAGAGAAGAAGTCAGGCAGCGCTTGCAATCCATGTTTGAGAAAAATAACGAATCTATCAAAAAAACGAACATACGTGAAAACATGTAGACGTATGTCGTTACGTCTGGAAATACGTCTAACATACGCGAACATACGTGAAAACATGTAGACGTATGTTGTTACGTTGGGAAATACGACCAACTTATGTTTTTCACACGTCTGAAAACATTATTTTTTTTCTTACTTAAAATGTCGTTTCTAAAAATCAATGACCCCGCAAAAAAAGAGTTTTTCGTTGAAGAAAATCTGGAAACAAAGCATAATATTAATAAAAACTTTTTATTGGGGATATTAGGTGATTCGGAGATGCAAAGTATAATCGGTGCCTACATCAGTAAAAAGCTAGCGATGAAGGCGGAGAAGCATGAAAAAATCAAAACGCTAGCTATCGCGAAAGAATCACTCCGCAATCGAGGAAGAGAATTCGCCAGGCTGCACTTGCAACCCATGTTTGAGAAAAATAACGAATCTATCAAAAAAGACTAACATACGTGAAATCATGTCTGAAAATACGTCCAACTTATGTTTTGAAACATGTCGAAAAAACATTATGTTACTAATTTTAAAATGTCGTTTCTAAAAATCAATGACCCCGCGAAAAGAGAGTTTATCGTCGGGGAGTTTATGAAAACAAAGAAGAATATCCAACAAAAATTTTTATCGGAGAGATTAGGTGATTCAGGACTACAACAAGATTTAACCAAGTTCTTCAAACCTATCGTCGATTCCCAATCCGCAATTTCCAAAGAGCAAAATGTCTTACTATCAGCTATCAATCAAAATTCGGTAGCTACTTCAAACGCGCTACAGGCACTTCCTTCGTTACATGGAGTTAAATTTCCTCAGTATCCTTCGATAGAAGCGTATAGCTCCGATCCGACCGAGGATATCAGAACTTTGGAATTAGGGGATATGGCCGCCAAGTACCTACATCAATACGCTTCCGATAAACGAACTGTAGACACGACGTTTGGAATAAAATCCAAAAATGGGCAATTCTATATAGGCAACACTCCGATTTCGATTCAAGGAGACGACGTGACGGTTGTAAAAAAGACTTACAGAGGAACACCGGGGCTTTGGGAGTTGTTGACGATGAAACAGCCGGACGACGCGATATACGATGTTAATGATATAGGTGATTACGCCGAGATTCTCACCACAACGAATGCTATAAGACAGGAAAAAAATCCTAACAAACCTAAATCATCTTCAAGCGTCAAATACAAACAAATTGTCAAACCGATATGGGAAAAGATGACCCTAGGTACGGTAGGTAAAGGCGTCGGCGTAATCGTCATATCCGAAGACCCTAATGTATTGTGGAACAGCTGGAGTTAAGAATTCATAGCTTCAAGGCAGGCAATACCGGGGTAAGAAACGAGATCGTAGCGATGTGTGATGCGTTACTGAGACAGGGCGTGTTGAGCAAGGATGCTTATAAAAATATAATGTCGACATTATAAAAATGCCGATCGTGAATAGAAGGAGTTACAGGAAGCAATACGTTATCGGTGGATCTGGGATATTTGATACTATTTCGGGATTTTTCAAAAGATTAGTTACATCGAACGCCGTCAATCAGTTAGCAACGAGAGCTTTTAGTGCTAGTAAAGACGTGGCGACAGAAATTGGGAAAAAGGTTATCGATGTTGGGAAAACAGCCGCAACCAACGCTGGTAAAAGATTAGTAGAGAAAGCAGCGGCTAAACTGTTTACTGCTCCAAAGAATCCACTTACGCAAAAAAATATAGACACTTTAGCTCGACTAAGTAGCATCGGGACGAATCCGGAGAGCGTGAATATCAATAATCTGATGATGGGGAATGGTCTGAAAAATGTCGTGTCGATCCAAGATTTAGTGCGTTCGCGAAACGGCGCGGGAATGAAGGTCGCGTAAAAAAAATATTATTCTACAATAAAATGCAGTCTGATATTCTAAACTTTACCGAACAACCTCTGATTGATGAGGGTATCGAGCGCTATGAATGGCATGAGTATGAACCGATTTCGGGAGCGAATCTAAACACCGCTGGGGAGATTAGAATAAACATCGAACTTCAAGATAATTTCAACCATCCAGCGGAATCTTATATATTATTCGAGGGTAGATTGTTGAAGGCGGACAACGGCGCGTACGTCGATGGTGATGCTGTAGCTCTTACAAACAATGGACTCATGCATCTGTTCAGTCAAATTTCGTATTCCTTATCAAACCAAGAAATTGAATCGTTATTTCACCCAGGCCAAGCAACTACGATGCTCGGTTTACTCAAATACCCAAATGATTTTCAACTAGCTCAAGGTTTGAATCAGCTATGGTACAAGGACAGTGCCGCTACAGCTGTTATCGCGGATAATCTAGGTTTCGCCGTCAGACAGTCGTATCTAATTCAAAAACCGGGTGTCAAAGGCACGTTTAGTTTTATCGTTCCATTGAGGCATATTTTTGGATTTTGTTACGATTACAACAAGGTTGTTTATGTTTTTAAACAAACGCTAACTCTTGTTCGTAAAGCTGACGACGACGCAATTTTTCGAGGCGCTGCTGCGGCTGCTGGGAAAGTCAAGCTAGACAAAATCTCATGGTTTATGCCTCATGTTAGGCCGGCTGATATGGAGAGGCTCGAACTGATGAAGACGATCGAATCGAAGGCTTCGCTGCCAGTTGGGTACAGAGCACGCCAATGCGATACTATAACCGTTGACCGCGCGTCTACTTTTACCTGGAGACTTAGCGTCAAGTCATCACCTGAGAAACCTAGGTACATAATTATAGGTTTTCAAACGGATCGTGACGGCAATCAAACTATGAATCCTTCCGTTTTCGATCATATTAATCTGAAGAGCATGTACGTGATGATGAACCAGGAACGATACCCACAAGTCGACTATAACCTATCATTCCCGAATCAACAGTTCTCGCGGGCGTATCGAGAAGCGGCCACGTTTAGTGAAAAATTCTATGGAATGAGCGAACTGATAACGCAAAGTAATATCACTCCAGCAGACTTCAAAGATCTATTCCCAATTATGGTGTTTGATGTGAGCAAGCAATCAGAGCGTCTGAAGCTATCAGTAGTCGATATCGTGATCAAAGCTACTTTTAATGATGTGGTACCAGCTCGAACGCAAGCTTATGCAGTGGTGATTTGTGACAAGTTACTCAAATTTCAGTCGGATGGTGGGAAAATGAGCGTTGCGTACTAAAGAAATATCTTGTACTATAAAAATTGTAACGGATTTGGTAGAAATTTAAATTCAAAACTAAATGTGGTTTCGAATTTAGGGTCGTAAGTACGCCGCTGAAAAATCTCGAACCATAATATTTTCATTAACAGTCGAAGTAACAAATATCTCGAGATAATCGGTATTAGTTAATCGAACTAGGGTTGTACCCGTTACACCTCTACGCACTGCAGCCGTACCTCCACCACCGGCAATCAACGCGTAAAGTCCCCCACTTTTGTACAAGCCAACATTACAGGAAATTCCGGCACTATTGTTGCGAAATTCCACATACGCCGTAACCATATAACATCCGGCTTTCTGAGGAAAGAAACGATTCGAATTGACGAGACAATCATCCGGATCGAATTTTACGGCTGGAAATTTTACTTGCGTCGTAACGTTAGCTGGGATAGCCTGAGCAACGAGGGCGTAAACACTAAACGCCGGACCAAATGCGGTTGGTTCGGAAGAAGGCAAAACTCTAATCTCTGAAAGTTTACCATCGACGTAATTCTTAGTAGCCACGTCTTGAAGATCGGTAGGATCCGCTACATTAATTAACTTGTTAGAACCCAAGTCGATATTTCCCGTCGCAGCGGTCGCTCCATCTCGTCTTAGAAAAGTATTGTTGACTTGGGATAATGTGATACCCCCTGCTACTACTCGTGGCGCTGATCCGCCATCCATTCGTCCAAAAATATCAACAGGCATTTTATATAATTAAGATTATTTTTTCAGTCGCTATGGTCGTAAAAATGCGATGGAAAAGTCTCTCGCCATTATGTTTGTTTGGATGGTTGAATAAACACCTATCTCGAGATAATCGGTTTCGGTTAGAAAAACTAAGGTACTACCTGTTGCCACCAAATCCCCTCCACCCGAAATTTGCATGTACACCCCGTCATTTTTATACAGGTAGAAGAAACTACCGGCAATAATACTGGGGTCTTGGTTAACAAATTCTACATACATCGAAACGATATAGCAACCGGCTTTACCAGGGGTGAAACGAGTCAGCCTCGTACTGTTGACACCACCTCTTTTGAATCTTACTATATCGAAAGAAACTCTTGTGAAAGTACTAGCGTCTATGCTTTGCGAATCTGGAGAGTAAGCGCTAATCGTGGGCCCTATTGCATTTTTAGTTGCTGCATCGATGTATTTCGTTATCAAATCTATAACCTGTCCTCGACTTAGTGCCTCGTCTTTTCCCGCTTCTGAAGTATTCGTTGTAGGTAGACCTTTTATCACGCGGCCATTCATATCTAGATCTCCAGTAACAGGGTTTGCTCCATCTACCCTTAGAAAAGTATTGTTTGCTTGAGTTAATGTGACACCGCCTGATATTACTCGCGGAGCTGATTCGCTAACCATTTGTCCAAATATGTTTACAGGCATTTTATTACGCTATAATATTTTTAGTACAATTCATTTATGACTTCTTGAAATTTACAACCATCGTTCATAGTCTTTTTCAAAACGTACAAACACAAATGACCGCAAAAGACTTCGCCATCGGGTTGGATTCGCTCGCTGTTATAGTAGACGGGACTCTGTAAATACTTTAGCAATTCTGTAGGTGGAGGTAGGCCATAGCTGTCAAAATCTATTTTAACCTTACCGTTCTTTAAAAACGAGCACCAGTGGGTCCCTCTTCCTTGCGAGTATACCCCGCAGTCGATCGAGTCGTGGGCTACGATCGACTTGGCTCGTGCGACGATCGACTCGATCGACTTCGTCGACTCGCCGACCTTTCTACGACTCGATCGACTTGGCTCGGCCGACGATCGACTCGATCGACTTCGTCGACTCGCCGACCTTTCTACGACTCGATCGACTTGGCTCGGTCGACGATCGACTCGATCGACTTCGCGTCGACTTGACCTAGTTTTGTCTCTTGCTCACCATCTGCAGTTACATGATCTTAAAATGAAATTAAACGATAGTAGATCTGTGTCATAAATCTGTGTGACGTAACAATATGCCTAATTTCGTATTCTCAGTGAATTTTTAGATTTGCACTGTAATCATAGTGACGTCACAATAGGCCTCGTTTTAGATTATGTAAATGAAACTCAACAATTATCACGGTAGATCTGTGCAATAATTGAAGTTAGTCACAATAGACCTAGTTTATACTCTCAAAATGTACTTCTATAATAACAGATCATTATCCTAATCGAGGTTAGCCACAACAGGACTATTTCATTCTCAAGATGAACTTCTTTAATATATTAGGTCTGTATCACGATCTAGGTTACGTCACAATGGGCGTAGTTTTATATTCTCAAACTGAACGTATAATAGTGGATTTGTATAATAATCAGAGCGATGTTGCATTTAAACAGCCCAGTTTTGTATTATGAAAATAAAATAATATGACAGCAGATCTGTATCATAATTGAAATGACACCACAATTATAGACCTAATTTCGTTTTTTCCACTGAACTTATTTAATAGTAGAATTGTATTATAATAAAAGTGAAGTGACTGACGTCATAAAAGACCCCGTTTTATTTTCGCAAAACGAACATAATATACTGGTAGATCTGTATAATAATCGACGTGACGTCACACTAGACCTTGTTTATATTCTCAAAATGCACTTCGATAATAGGTCTGGTACATTTATATCATAATCAATGTGACGTCACAATTGGCGCTGTTTTTTTAAATTCTTGATGTGAACTTAATTATAATATAATAGCAAAATTGCATCATAATCAGAGTGACGTTACAATAGGCATAGGCCTAGTTCTGTATTCTCAACATTAATGAAATAATCTGACGGCAGATCTGTGTCCTGATCGAAGTGACGTCACAATAGGCCTAATTTCGTTTTCTCAGAGAACTTATTTAATTGAAGAATTGTATCATAATCGAAGTGACGTCATAAAAGGTCTCCTTTTATATTCTCAAAATTAACATCTACGTGACTTGCATATAAGGGCATATAATAGTAGATCTGTATCATGCTCATTCAGGAGCGGATCCAAGGAAGGGGCCAATCCGGCCATGCCCCACTCCATTCAGAGATTCGCATATGGTGTGGTCCCTCCCTCCATCAGGTTTCAAGAATTAAGCTGTAAATCAACGCAACGGGAACAGGAAGGTGAGAGAGAAAGTAGGCCTAGCACATGACTAAAAAAGTCATCAGATTTTAAAAAACCGGAGTCGCCACTGGTTTTTAGAAGTTTTTTTGGGCAAAAGATTAAAAAAGATTCTTTCGGCGGAAGACCAAGGAAAAATTTTGTCGGTTCAAGACCACAAATTTTGTCCACCCCTTCCAAAATTTCTGTTTTCGCCCCTGTATTCGTTCAACCCAAATCGAAAACGCACGTCTATTTAACTCTATTATAATAGTCAACTTTCACAGTTCCACTAACACGAAATCGACAACTGCCAAAAGGTTCGTTAGCTGAACTTGTCTGCAAAAACTGTATAGGTCACTTTGAGACTTCAAGAAATAGTAGGCTAAGTAAAATATTTCTAAGTCGGGTCGAGTGGATGAAACAACGACTGACTCGACTTAGCAAGACTCACGATCGACTCGACTTGCAAGTCGATCGAGTCGACGATTTTTCGATCGACTCGACTTGGCAAGACTCACGATCGACTCGACTTGCAAGTCGATCGAGTCGACGATTTTTCGATCGACTCGACTTGGCAAGACTCACGATCGACTCGACTTGCAAGTCGATCGAGTCGACGATTTTTCGATCGACTCGACTTGGCCGAGTTATGATCGACTCGATCGATCAACTCGATCGACTGCGGGGTATACTTGCGAGTCATCTAGATTCAGTATCCCACACTCATTCGTTCTTGGCTTCTTTGGCAATTCATCTCGTAAAAAGACCCCCCTGAAGTTTGGAATATTCAGCTTCTTCACGGCATCGATTAGCTGTATGTTGGAAAGTGGAGAATTAGGAAGAACTACGCCCTCGATATTTATCTCTTTGTGTGTCTCAAAGCTCATTTTTATTTATTTCTTCTAAATGTTTTATAAAAAAATACGCTTTTTCCATCTGTGAGATTTTGTTCGCTTTTTGCATATTTTTTTCCAATAGCACCGGGCATATATTCAACCAATCCACAGCTTTATGAAGTTCTTTTTCATCGAACGATGATATTGGTGAAACAAAATCGAGATGCCATACCGAGCCGTTATTGTCCATAGTCATACCCTCTTCAAACTGATATTCAATCCATTTCGTAAATGTTTTAAGACCGATACCGATTTTACTTTTGAGACATTCTGGGATTTCCATTTCACATTTTAGGTCTGTCATTTTATCACGCTGTTGGGCTTCTACGCGGGTGAGATAATATTTGTGTCTACAATTTTTGCATACATTAGCATATCCATCTTTTTGGAATCGATTTTTATCGTATTCCGATATGTTCTTCTCTATTTTGCACTGGCTGCACACTTTTCTATCCTTTGTTTCTCTGTTCTCTAGCATTGCATATTTATGTGCACGTTCCTTTGCTTTGGTATTATGACACGTTTTGCAGCTCGAATAACTTCCGTTCCTTTTTGTTTTATCTTTATGAAATTCGTCCAAACTTTTTTCAATTTTGCATTTGGAACACACTTTTGAAACTTCCATTTTATATTAGGACTAGATGTGTAACCCGGCGTTGTCCGGGAAATTCATGGTTTTAAACACTACTGCACTGTGGTACCCAACGTTGACCGCTAAATTTAGGGTTTTCGCCAACCCTCTAGCCCAGCCCGCTTCCTCAAAAAGCCCAACGTAACCCGCCCCTGCGGGGCGCTAAGGAAATTATTACTTGGCTTGTATGACGTCATTCGGGCTGTAGACTCCTTTACTAAAGCTCGATACTGCTCACCAAAGCGTTAGCGATTAAATCTGTCTTAAAACGCTAATAACTCGAGTTCTAAAGTGAAATTTAGGGTTTTAAACACTACTCCACTCTGGTGTCCATCGTTGACTGCTAAATTTCGGGTTTTCGCCAACCCTCCACCCCACCTCGCTTCCCCAAAAAGCCAAACTTGACCCACCCCTACGGGGCGCTACGAAAATTATTACTGGGCGGGTATGACGTCATGCGGTGTAGACTCTTGACTTACGCGCTAGTGTGATGAATTACTGATGAAATCTGTCTTAAAACGCTAATAACTTTTGTTTTGAACTGAATTAAAACCTGAAAATAGTTGCGATGACCTTATAGTTTGGGTAAGAATCGATTTCAAGAATTGTTTTAAACCGACGCTGTTTCATTTCCGAGCCTATTCTGCAGGGGAGAGTCAATTGTGTCAAAAGCGTACAAACAAACAAACATATGGAATTTCTGCCTTATAATATAGATTTTTTTTTTCTTAAGTAGATTTCAATAAATAGTGTCCATATGCTAACGTGCTTATCCCATCATCATTTATTACCCGCTTATCGTCTGTAGCTGAGAGGGCCACCTTGTTCACCTCTTCGGTGTAGATATCGTGAAGATGGGATCTGATGACATTCATTTTTCTCGATTGTTCTCGTTTGGTAAATAAGCAATCTTTGTAGTCTTCGTGAGTAATTGATTTCTTAACAACGTTCTTTTTCACACCTTTGCACTTCTTATGGTCTACGCCTGCCATCTTATAACTGTACAACTTGGATCTAAGTCCCACGAATTCTTCGATTTGTTTACCTGCAGCTTCGTCCTTAAACATGCCTATGACCTTTTTATTAACTCCAGGTTCTATACCGGACGGATGATCCTTTGCATACTCGCTCGTATCGAACATGCTTCGAACATCAGGAGCTACATCGGTTCTTATTTCATAGGCTAACGAATCCGTATCGGTGAATAACAGTTTAGCTCTATCTCCATACTTGTCCTTCATGTAATTATAATGAAAATCATACATGAGCGTTTTACTCAAGTCTAGGATGCACATTCCTAGATATATCGGTTTGTTATACAACAGCTTGGTCTTTTTCATGTGAACAGCGATTAGGTTTTCGTCAAAAATAGTCCGACTGTCGTAATTAGTTTTCGCCGCGAGTTTTATAGCTTCCTTTTCATTGCTCACCAATCGCATGTCTACACGGTTCTCGATAGCTTCCATCGTTTTTCCAAACACGCTATTATTCATCAGCTTGAAAAAGTCCTTCTCGAAATCGTTTGTTGCTCTCGTTCGCAATTCCGTATTCAACTCGATATATTTTTTCAACCAGGCGCTTTCTTTGAATATTAACCCGCGGTGAATTTTAACGATTTTCAAACCGAGACTTTCGTACAATTTTAAATTTTCGTAATGAACTACATACTTTTTCTTATCGTTCAAATTTGGAATTAGTTTCACTACATCTGAGCCTGGCGGTTTTACACTCTCAGGAGCTAGTGGATAATCGTTATGCAGGTCGTGTAATTCTTCTGGATATTCTAAGTCAACTTCTAGTATACACCCCACTCCATCTCGTTCGGTAATGCTTTTCCAATCGCTCAGCTCGTTATCAGTCATCCATTTAAATCCGTGAGTTGGTAGCGGCTTGTACATTGCCCATCCATACAAATTATTTGCGTCCAAGTAAGATATGAACGACGAAGGCTTGCTATCATCAAATGCTTGTATGTACTTGTTGTTCGCTTTTCCGTATCGGTTCGAAATCGTGCTGACACCTCCTCTTATCCCCTGCTTAATCATCAGTAACATATCGTAATCGCTCAATAACTCCAACTGTACACCCGTCAACTTTAGCGCCGCATCCCATGCTAGTCCGGGTGAAGTAAAATACCATGCGGGGTCGAGATTATAATGTTTGCGACACACGCCCCTAAAGTTTTAGAATACATCGGCCAGCAATAGAACATCTGAAATATTATACAAGTTGTGATAATCTCGTAGCGTTTTACGGCCAAATTCGTTCCACACCGTTCTCGCGTGTTCGTAATCTTCATCGCTGATCCCTGAATCGTTTAGTTTTGAAAAGAAGTTATGCTTCGGAGGTAATTTGGTTTCGTTTAATCTTTCAACACCGTCGACGTAATCGTATGGGTAAACGCATTTTCTAAGCAAGAGATCAAGCTTATTACCGGAATAGTACTTGCTTATAATTTTACACTGATCTTTACGAAGGTTCTTCGATAACGCGTCGAGACTCGCAGGCATGAATCTAAAACTGTCTATGAAACGGAGTTCGCGCTTGACCTCTTTCTCTTCCCCTTCTTTGTTAATAAACTTACCGACTACGATCTCTCGGCTAAACGATATATACTTCTCTTCGTTGCAGGGAATGCAATTAATCTTTTCATTATCACCGCCTCGTAATTTCTTCACGAAAAGATGACTATCGTAGCCGGTTAGATTATGGAATACTACTGGAAAAAACTTGGGGACTTTATATTTCAGGTTACAAATGGTATGAGCGGCACCTCTGAATTTACCCGTTAGATGACAATGATCTCGGACTCGGATATTGTCTGGATTTTCTGGATCATATAGCGCTTTTCCGCAGATATGGCAATTGATGGCTTCTTCGTAACATTTCTTCTCAGTTTTACCGAATATCATATCCTTCGGGAACTTGAACTGATTATATATTCGTTTTATATTTTCTACAAGAGAATCTATGAATTTCTGAGCAACATCGTCGTCTTCGTTTTCAGCCATATACGTCACCGGATCTTGAGAATAGACGCTGTCGTCGAAACATTTTACGTAGTAGCAAAATGAGCTAGGCGTGTGTTTCTGATATGTATTAGTGTAAGAAGTGCTAGGATCGGGTTGGCAAGTATCGATGGGTTTGATGAAGGACTCGAAATCCGCGTAGATGACGAAAGGCACTTCCATCGATTTAAAATGATTATTAAAACTTAGCATAGTTCCTGGTGGAGGTAATTCTATTCGTTGGGCGTCCTGCTGTGAACAGTACTCGCTGTGTTTATTAAGCGATTCTATCGTTCTGTAGCCGATTAAACATCTTCTGCAATAGTGCATTGAATTATGGGATTTTTCTGTTCGATGCGCTAACAACTTATTAAAGTTCTTGATCCAACAATAATGCTTCTTTTCTTCCTCGGAAATGATTAATAGATCTACGCGGGTATCGCTTTCATGCGCCGATATATGTAGCGGGTATAATACTTCCCCCTCATAACCGAATACACTGACGCTAATGTTATTATGACGCTCAAACTTTTGTATAATATTAGCATTGACTGCAACCGGGAATTCAATACCACTCCAATCGAGTTTCTCAGATTGTTCTTTCAGATCTTTAGTGATTCTTTCAGGGTGTTCATCAACTGGATTCAACGCTCTAGTAATACACCATTTGAAACATTCGTCGTCATCATTTTTCATGTTAACAATAGCCTTTTTATTAGCTAAATACTCAGGAAGTAGAATATATGAACTGCCTTTCAATGGCTTGTATACCACTGTATCGATATCCAACTTCGCAACAGCACTGAATCGCCAATTACTACCCCGCATCTGAAAACTTGCCATGCTCTCCTTAATTTTATCCACTGCGTTGGTATATATTTCCTTCACATCGGTTGCTTCTAAAATGATATCAGTCTTTGATTTGAAATTAGGTTCGGCTGTTGCTATTTCACCGGATTTCATGTCTACTTTCTCCATTACGCACATGAGATTGAGTTGAACTTTTACTCCTCGATTTTTCGCTAGCAGCCTAACTACATGCGGTCTTACAGCCTTGAGAAAAGATGTGGCATCGATACCGCTGGTTCCTTCGATCGTGTATCTTTTTGTAAATCCTTTGATAGCCGTCGCAGTCTCTCGAAGTTTGAACCTGTGAACGGGTGGTTTTACTTGAGGGGGTAACTGACTAATCTCACTAGTCAACCAATCTGGGAAAGATTGATTTTTCGGCTTCAAAAATTTCCAAGTATGATTAGACAATAATGTCGTAAGTTCCGCTTTTCCAAATCTTGAATGTCCTCTTTGTCCTCTCTGTTTCGCAATTTCTCGCAATTCTCGAACCGTGCCTGGTGTGCGCGTTGGAACCTTGGTGTCTGGTGCCCGAGCGCCTAGTCGATCTCCATGCTTTATGAACGCGATAAGTTCCTCTTTTGGTAGTTTCAAGTATCCTTTTTGTCCTCTCTGTTTAGGAATTTGTTGCAATTCTTTCAGATTATACGTTGTGTAGTCCATTTTATATTGGGATTTCTTGTCTTTAAGTCGAGTTGTATATTCCATTTTTTTTGTTATTTTATATACACAAGAGAAAAAATATTATGATCGGGTGACTCATCGATACCATAGGAAATTCCCACCCTATGACTCATCATCGAAACTACTGGAAATTCCCCACATGATGAGTCATAGGCGCGTGCTGGGGTGGTTATTTTTTGAACCATGGTTATGGGTCGACATATTTTTTGATGAGTCAGCATATTTTTGAACCATGGTTATGGGTCGACATTTTTTTGAACCATGGTTATGGGTAGGTATATTTTTTGAACCATGGTTATGGGTCGACATATTTTTTGATGAGTCAGCATATTTTTTGAACCATGGTTATGGGTCGACATATTTTTGAACCATGGTTATGGGTAGGTATATTTTTTGAACCATGGTTATGGGTGATTGTCCCAGCCGCTTAATTCTACTACTACTATCCAACTCCGATTTAAGCAAAAGTATGTTTGTCTGTGTTCAAAAATGTGCTATGGCCAATTTTTGCCAACACTAAAGAAGGTGTGCTATGGTCATTTTTTGCCAACACTAAAGAAGGTGTGCTATGGCCAATTTTTGCCAACACTAAAGAAGGTGTGCTATGGCCAATTTTTGCCAACACAAAAGAAGGTGTGCTATGGCCAATTTTTGCCAACACTAATGAAGGTGTGCAATTGCCAATTTTTGCCAACACTAAAGAAGGTGTGCTATGGCCAATTTTTGCCAACACTAAAGAAGGTGTGCAATTGCACAAGTTTTTTGTACAACAGCGGTGTGCTTTAAAGCATCACTATTTTACTTGCACACCTTTATATTATAATTGCAATAATGAACAATTCGAACCAATGGATTTGTTTAGGTTTCTAAAAAATTGGCAATTACACACCTTTTTTAGTGTTGGCAAAATTGCCATTTGCACACCTTCTTTAGTGTTGGCACACATTTTCAGTGGTACACCTTTATATTACAATTGCAATAATGAACAATTCGAACCAATAAATTTGTTTAGGTTTCTAAAAAATTGGTTATTACACACCTTCTTTAGTGTTGGCAAAAATTGGCAATTGCACACCTTCTTTACTGTTGGCATACATTTGCAGTGGGACACATCTATATTACAATTGCAATAATGAACAATTCGAACCAATGGATTTCTTTAGGTTTCTAAAAAATTGGCCATAGCACACCTTCTTTAGTGTTGGCAGAAATTGGCAATTGCACACCTTCTTTACTGTTGGCACACATTTGCAGTGGGACACCTTTATATTACAATTGCAATAATGAACAATTCGAACCAATGGATTTGTTTAGGTTTCTAAAAAATTGGCAATTACACACCTTTTTAAGTGTTGGCAAAAACTGGCATTTGCACACCTTCTTTAGTGTTGGCAGAAATTGGCAATTGCAAACCTTCTTTAGTGTTGGCAAAAATTGGCAATTGCACGCCTTCTTTAGTGTTGGCACACATTTGCAGTTGCACACATTTTTTATTATAATTGCAATTATGGACATTTCAAAACAATGGACTTTTTAAAAGAACTGTCGCTTTTGTCTTTAATACAGCATATTCATTGTTGTCACTAGAGTCTGTATTCCCTCGATCTATCGTGCTAAAATCTTATGTTATCTTAAAGTTCTTATTAAGTTTTCTATACTAAGCTAAATAGGCCCACTCTTAGCGGGACTTTCTCTCTTTGGTGGGCTTGTTTTTTTCAATCATTCGATGTGACATCCTCTGCTTTGATCGCTTGTACTTTATTAATCTGCTACCTCACATGTCTTATAATTTGTTATTAAATAAAGCATTTGTTTAAAAAATCCAGCTTCTTTTTCACCGGCAAAAAAACTCCTTTCAGCTTCAATTGTTCAAGCATTCGTCGGAACTCCCGCCGCTTTTTCGCATTTAAAAGACTCTTCATCGAGCTTACAAATCTCAAGCGTTCTTTTCTTGATCATATCTTCCATTTCTCATGCGTTCGCTTAATAAATCCAGCTCCAATTAAACCAGGAATATTTTAATCGATCCAGCTTCAATTAACGCAACAACAAGCCGTACATGAGTCATTTTCTGCTATTAGATTAAATTGACTTTTGGAGTTGGATGAAATTTTTTTCTTTCAAACCGATAATTTTTTCATCTTTTTTTAATCAGCAATGTATGTCATTAAGAAATATGGGTGCTGTTGCGCACTAATAATCTAGTTTAATATTTTTTTCACAAAATTTTTGAAAGCACCAAAACAACAATGTCCACTCCGTTACCCAACTTTCTTATCCATAAATTTTATTGAAAAACTAAAGCAACATCAAATAACTGCGTGCTAATCTTAACTCCATTGTATCACTTGTCTACAATTTCATTAAACTTGTATTGTCAACTCGGTAACACACTCTGCGGAATTTTTTTAGGCCAAAAAAATTGTCCACTCCGTTACGGTAAATTTTACTCAACAATACAAGTTCACAAAACTTAGTGGAAATGTTTCAAACACGTATAGTTTTTAATATGCATGAATGAAAATATAATTCGCTCACAATACACAAAAGAATAGAAAAATAGATGTTAATATATTTGTAAAACACTCAAGAATCTCAAGACACCAAGAAATGTCCACTCCGTTACCAAATTTGCTTCTCCTTAAATTTTATTATAAATTTTATTGAAAAACCAAATTATTATCAAATAACTGCATGTTAATCTGAGCTTCAATGTTCCATTCAGCTAATACTGTTTTAGTAAACTACTCAGTAACATGCAATACGGCATTCTTAAAAATTTCTTATATGCCAAAAGAATCGTCCACTCCGTTACTGCCAATTTTGCTCAACAATACATGTTCATAGAACTCAATGGTCATGTTTTACACATGCACAGTTCTGAAAATTCATAAATGCATGAAAGAAAGTAATTCCATCTTAAGAAACAAAAGAATAAGAACATATAAGTGAATATATTTCCATTATCTACTGTAATTCGAATAAATGTCCACTCCGTTACCTCTAAAAGTCCACTCCGTTACCATTTCCGAGGGTATAAATAGGCTCAAATATAACGGAGTGGACAGGTAACGGAGTGGACAATTTCTAAATAATGCAGCACACACTTTGTTATTGACCAAGTTTAGGACACCTTTTTTCTACATATCAATTTTGTTCATTAAGGAGATGAAACCTGGTAATTGATGCATACATAAGGATCTTTAATCTCGACTAATTCTCGGTAACGGAGTAGACACCCATAAAACGTATCATTCGCAGGTAACACCTTTTAAAACATATTATTGCGGTTTAACTTCGAAGAGTCATCATATAAAGACTAGTATGCATTAACAGAGACATGACTAAATGGTTTGACTGATTTGCAGAGCGCCTAGTTGCTGATAATTATGTAGTAGCACACGAATTTATGTGCGGTAAAGGAGTGGACAATATTTCAGGTGACAGCTAAAAATAATTTATTCATCCATAATAAGTATTGTTTCATTCAATGACAAACTTATTAAATGAAAGACCTTTCAATTTTGTATATGAGGCACATTAAGTTTTTAGAAAACTATCATTTGTTTTCACAATTTTTTAATGACATTGTGGCGAAAGTGTGAAAGTGACAGTAACGGAGTGGATATTTTGGACAATAAAATGCAACAGATAAAATAAAAGTTGAGGCATATATCATAAATAAATGTGAAAACAATAATCTCCTCAATATTAAATTTATAGAAACATCTGCATTTAAAGAAAATTTTGGCGAATTTGATTTTTAAAATCGTTGTGACAATAAAAATGTCAAATTAATCTAATAGCAGAAAATGACTCACATTCACTTTCTATTTCAGCAAGGATTTCGTCAATTTGTTTCACGCGTCGTATAGACTGAACCGGAAATAGACTGCATAACGCAAATGTTATAGCGCAATGGCGGCGCCAAAACGGCGGCGCCAAAACGGCGGCGCCAAAACGGCGGCGCCAAAACGGCGGCGCCAAAAAGTCACGTACCAAAAGATCCCCACACCCTCGAATAATAATTATTTGAAAACATTGACCATCATCAGCAGTAGAGCGTCGTCTCACTGGTACTAACAGGCATCGTCATAATTTCGGGCCGTAAATGTATTCCGAGCAGCGAGTTGTGTTAGCCCTATATATTATTGCGCACTGTTAAACACCTTCAAAACTCTTTACTTCTACGCTATATATATATATTTATAAACGCACATTTTTGTAATTGAATTGCTAACACAGTTGAACAAAAGTGAACTGAAAATACATTGAAAACTTTAAAGACGGCGGCGGCATTTGCAGTTTTAACGTCACTGTGTGGTAACAAAGACCATTAGCGGCGCCCTCCTCCTTTATCCAGGCTTGGGACTGGCACTGGCAGAGTGCAACCATTGGCGGAGTTCGGATAACTTTAAAGACGTCAACAACCTTTGTAGTTATAATGATGTCGTTAAACTGTTGACAAATAAATAAATTAAGTAATACAGGCATACTCAATGGAAACCTTGACTGTTTTGTATTGTACTGCTTTGTACTGTATTTCATTTTACTTTATTATATTGTATGTATGCGAGCGCAGTGTTTCAGAGAGTCAGTCCATTACAGGTTGCAGGACCAGCGACAGAAAATGAATGACTCTGTCGGATAACAGTCCGTGAGCGGTGAACCAAAAGCTCGGCTTGGTTCGCCGATCGAAGGGTGGATCAACGCTGAACCACCAAAGTGGAACAACAGAGTTCTCGAAGGGTTCTCAGATTCACCGCGCAGTGTACTTTAAGGTTTTAGGCACAAGGCATTAGAACTGGCAAACAACAGTTTATTTCTATTAATTTCCATGTACACTCAAATAGGCATGCACGCAGAAAACCACAACCGATAGTACAAATGTAGGCGTTGCTTTCCCTCAGTTGAGTCCTAGTTCACCTCGTTCTAGAAATTCCAAACCGATGATTATTCCCCCAAATCGATCAATGAAGTAAGAAGCGCATGTCGTTCAGTAGGCTACCACAAGCATGAGAATTTCGATCAACAGAAACGTCAATTCAGAGAAACTGTGCGGAATTCGATGTGTATGTGCACTTGTTATAGCGCCCCCTCAAGATTGCTACTCGGAAGCGGTCCCGACTACAGCGCGGACACTGCATCTGAGTTTCCATATCAGATACCTTTATTGTGTTTTATTCAAGATGTATATAAGGGGGAATCATTCGGTTAAGTTAGATTGTCTCACTACTGGCTCATCTCCACAAAATCAAAATGTCGGCCGTGTCGTGTATATATGTACCTACATAAGAAGGGTTAACGATCAACCTCCACAGGCATAGGCCTGTTATTTTAGCCAAGCACTTAACCCTCATGCGACCAACATATTTTACTCCTTAATATGACCAACTGGGGTCCCGTGGGACCCCAGTAATCGATATCGCGTTCAGTGCTTTTATGCGTCAATATTTGATAGGGTGACATAACTAAATTGCTTAAATAAGCACTGTCAATAGTTTTACTAAGTTAGTAGTAGTAATAATAATAATAATTACGACAATTTATATGGCGCAATTACACATCCATGCCATGCCGTTGCAAGGGCATCTTACAAAGCAGCCAACATGCGGGATAAGCTCTAAAGAACAAGTAGGCCTATGTTTTAGCATGGATTTAAAAGAGTCCACTGTTCATAGAGTAGTCTTTCTATGAACAGTTTTGTCACAGACAACACTACTCTTGGATCCATTGTAGTGGAGGATTACTTATGGCTTGTTGTTCATCGTGCTGCAGAGTGAATGTAGCCAACACATGCCTGCATGGTTTAGCGACAAACGATACAAGAGTACGTTGGTCATGACATCCAAACAAAGAGCCCAATTCCTGGCGCCCCATGCCTTGGCTTCATTGCCCCTGGGACATGAGTTTTGTTGCCTCGGATTGTACCAACGTACATGTACGTCATTCGATCACCTAGGCAAAACTGCTCAGCAAGATCAAAAGATGTAAACAAGGTCATCTGCTACAACGTTCCTAACACTATACCGCCATTGTGATACAAGTTGTTTCGCAACTCTTGCACCTTGCCATGCCTTACGCTGTTCCCTCTGTTTCTTCCCGGGTATATGTTAATGGCTAGCAAGTAGCAGCATCGCAGAACACCATATCTTGATACCAAAGTTTGCAGGTTTGGACTTTATGAAGGCCTACATGCACTGTCTGAAGTTATAGCTGCCACGGTAAGCCACCATCTGCTCATCCACTCACAGATCTGTACCAGGAAAAAAAACTTTGGCAATTGAGCAGAAAACACTTTTCATTTGTCACGGAAAGCAACAAGTTTGGCGTTGTTTAGCCTTTCCTCATGCGTTGCCTTGTTGTAAAATCCCACGAACCGGTACTTCATGATGCTCGATATCGTGTCCTGGACAAAACAGTGGACATGGTCATTTATCCGTGCTTTCGTATTTTCTATCGTCACTCTATTTCGGAATTTTCCTTATTGTTTCTTTTGCATTAAATCGCACTGGACCAATTCTCGCTGTCATAATATCTCTTCATAAAGTAGCGTTCTGTTCTATAAGAAAAACCACTGTAATGCTGGGGTCAAGCGGGACCCCACCAGATATTTAATATTTAAAAAATAACCGTAAAAGTTAAATCGGATTTTATTTGACGTAAACATTGAGCGATGTCTAAGTGACAAATTCATAAAATGTCATTAAAAAATATTGGCTAGCAAAAAAGTAGCACTAGCCGAAACGGTGCTGGGGTCCCCCAGGACCCCAGTTGGTCACTTGAGGGTTAATTGCATACATCGATGCAACGCAGGTATACTACCACACAAAACACGGTAACGCGCCGGAAAATGATCACTATCGTGCCGGATAAAGAGTTTTCGATGGCAAGAATTTGCAAGGCAAATATGTATGCCGGTAAAGTAAGACCACCACTTTATTTGCATTTTATTGCTGAGCAGAAAATTGGTTGGTGCATTGATCCCGTAATTAACAAATTATTCGACAACGGTAACTCATTTCTACATAATAATGCAGCCACCATATTATAGAGCTTTTCATAATTAATTATGGTTCCAGAAACAAGTGTCATAATGGATAGCCTACTGGTGAAATCTACAACTCAAAGCCGAGTTAATTGGCAATTATACCCAACACGATTTTGTATGTACATGTATGTAGCACTAATTATAGCGCATCTTCAAGAATTCTCTGCTCAGAGGCGCTCCAGACGACAGTGCGTACACTGAATCGGAGTCTCACGCCGAAATGCATCAGCAATTCATAGGTCTTGCTCAGGGTCACTACGCAGCGTCTTGAGGCAGATTCAAACCCGTAACCGTCCGGATCTAGGGCACCGACTATAGGCCAACCTATGCAGCACACCCTCCCCACAGTATAATATCAAATACTATCAAGTCACACTTATTTACCAATTCTTTCAATGGGAGAGTTTCCTATACTCGTTTGAGTATTATTAATGTGAGTATCACGTGGAGGTGTTAAAATACATGCGCACAGCACCATCAACATCTTCAAATCGGTATAATTATAATAACCATAGAGGGAGCCAATGACGAACAGTCACAAAGGCTTATTTTCTAAGTGAATAAGAGCTTACACATTTACCGCATAGGCCAAATGATATCTAAAATTTATATGCAAGCATGCGTACGTTTCAATTGGTCCAGATCTTAGAAGCTCACCGCACAATGTGGTGGTATTTGCAGTTTAACGTCACTGTGTAGTAACAAAGACCATTAGCGACTCCCTCCTCCTTTATCCAGGCTTGGGACTGGCACTGGAAGATAGCAACCAGTGGCGGAGTTCAGCACTATGTGAAATATTATTTATGACATGATTTATAAAGCTTCGTAGATAATGGCGTACGTTGTCGACGCGAACACTTATTCGTTGGTTCTATTGATTTGCAATGGTTTCAGTTGAACACCTTGAAAACGAATTAAAGAAAGGTTACATAAAAGAAATTTTGTTCATCACGTGGCTCATCTCATCGAATAAGACTGCCTTACGTTAAGGATAAAGTTTTAATAATAATGTCAAGATGATAAGAGAAATCCTTGAAGCTCTGGTCTGGGATATACAGATCAAATCAAATCAAATCAAATCAATTTATTGGTCCGTTTGTAACAATAACAAGCACACCAAGTTAGGAACAAAAGTTACACAAACATCTAAAGTATAACCAAGTAGTTAAACATTAATCAATCCAATAACTTAATTAGTTAACATAGATGTTCTAACCCTCAAATGACCAACTGGGGTCCTGGGGGACCCCAGCACCGTTTCAACTCGTGTAACTTTTTAGCCAGCCAAAAAAAATTACGGCGTTTTATGAATTTGTCAGGTGGACATCGCTAACTGTTTACCTGTAATTAAATTCGGTTTAACTTTTACGGTTATTTTTTAAATATGAAATTCCTCGTGGGCCCCCGCGCTTTATGATGATTTTTCTTATGGAACCGAACGCTACTTCATGAAAAGATAAATTATTATGACAGCGAGAATTGGTCTAGTAGGATTTAGTGTATGTATGTATGTATGTATGTATGTATGTATGTATGTATGTATGTATGTATGTATGTATGTATGTATGCATGTATGTATGTATGTATGTATGTATGTATGTATGTATGTATGTATGTATGTATGTATGTATGTATGTATGTATGTATGTATGTATGTATGTATGTATGTATGTATGTACGTAAGTGGGTATGTATGTATGTATGTATGTATGTATGTATGTATGTATGTATGTATGTATGTATGTATGTATGTATGTATGTATGTATGTATTGTATGCATTTATAAATACATACATTCATACATGCATGCATACTTGTGTGTATGTGTGTGTCTGTGCATGTATGTACGTTTGTATGTATGCATGTATTTATGTACATACCTACGTACATGCACTAGAACTACATGCTGACAGACGGGGGGTAATGGCAGGGGGATAATGTCCTACGGAGGTAATGGTAGGGGATAATGACAGGGTAATGGGTTGGAGGGGGTAATGTCCTATACTCCTTTTAGATCTATGCCAAAAACATAGTCGTACTTCCCCGATATGGCTTATCCCGCATGTTAGCGGCTTTGTAAGGCGTCCTTGCTGTGTTACTGCGCCATATAAATTGATCTGGTTATTGTTATTATTATTAGTAACTCACAGAAACTACTGACATTGCTTATTTACTCAATTTACATATGTTACCCTTAACAATATTGACGCATCAAGCAATGAACGCGTTATTAATTATTGGGGTCCCACGGGACCCCAGTTGGTCATATTAAGGAGCAAAATATGTTGGTCGCATGAGGGTTAAACAGGTAAGGATTGCATTAAACCTAGTGGTTCTAAGGTTAAGTGATGCCATTGTGGACAAATTGTCCCTAGGCCCGGGATGCGAGGTTATAAAAAAACTCGTGCAATAGTGGACACAAATGGAGACCCAGAAGGGAGGAAATCCCGCTAATAGAGCCCCCAGACAAACTATTAAATAATTTTGATAGATACACACCACAATTTGATGAAAAAACCAATGCAACAGTAGATGAATGGAGATGATAAGTTATCATAACATCACAGCAAGGAGACAGGCACATCAATCCAACACACTATACAGAGAATATTTTAATGAAGTTGAAAAATAATTTTAATATCAGTTATGGGCAACTATTAGCCATTTACGTAATTTTATTTTAAACAGGTTAATATTAGGAGAATCTCTAAGGCCTTGTGGCAAACTATTCCATAACAAAGGACCCCTACACCTTATAGAAAATTTACGGGAGTTTGTTTGGCAAATTCGTAGCTTCCACATTTCAGTCAAAAAATTCTTAAACAGGTTAAAGAAAGCGCACTTCTAGTTTCATAAGAATGAAAGTCTAAGCTTGACTTAAACAGATTAGTGAATTCAACAGGCAGAATATTGTGAAGCGATTTGAACATAAATTCACATGATTGATATACTGTAATCTGATCAAGTTTTAGAATCTCCAAATCAACAAATAGCTGGTTAGTATGGACAGCATAAGGAGAGCCAGTTATAATACGAACAATTTTTTCTGGAGAATTGTTAACCTATTTATAAAGTCTTGAGTTGTAGTTGGACGCCCAGACCATGTTACAATAACACAAGTATGGCTGTACTATAATAGGCCTTTTATTATGACCTATCATATGCTAAATGAGGTTTTACTATTTAGCGGGTTGGGAAACTAAACTGCACCATGGAGAGAGAGATATGACTTGTATATTTTAAAGGTTTAATTATGAACAACTACAGAATCAACATTATGTCAGAATACAAGAATAACGGAAATAAGACTTACGTAATAAAATGAATATAAGATAATAAAGACATAGAAGCTAGGCTTCTATGGCGCACATACCGATAATAAAAGACTCTCATACTGAAATCGCCAAACTGATCATCAGCCACACAACGATTCGGTTAGGACCATGGCTTCCACCCCGAATGCGCGTTCTTTGTCTTCCCGGGTTTATATAGATTCTCGGGGCGTGGGTTGGTCACGTGGTACATCTAGGGCTAGAGAATTCTATTGCGCAGTTGCTGGAAGAGTGACTCAACTGTGGGTCCCTACCCCGTACCATGGTCCATGGACCAAGGGCATGGTGATGACAACTGTATCTGATATGGCAGACATTATTGCCAATACTAAGAGAGCTGTTTACCCATTACCAATGTGATATACCAACTATACATCTATATCTAGGGATGACTTCTATAGCACTATTATAATACCTCCTGCTCTCCCAAACGAAACGTCCCTGTTTCGAAAATAGAACCCAGAAATTAACCCAATTTAGAAGTGGCTGCTGATCAGTGTGCAAAAAAATGAATAAGCAAAAACAATAGCAATCAATAAGCAATAAGCGACAATTGAAAAAAAAGCTATAAAACATAAAATGTGCGATTGCAAAAACTAACAAAAAACTACGACAATAAGCGCTAGGGAAATAACATATTCAAAATGATGACGATGAAATACTAGAAGCCAATCGAAGACATAAATGCTATAGAAAGAAGAAACTGACTTGATTATAAAGCGAAAAGAAACCAAGAATTGTAACGTGAAAGTTATGCAGAATTGCTCAGAGATAAAGTTATTCACCATGCAATGCTTTTTGCCAACACAAAACGGACGAAAATCAGACGAATGAAAACGCAATGGACAGAAAAATATAACCCGACGTAGGCTAATAAAGTCTACTCTCAACCATATAACACCTTGGCAAACTGTGCCATCCATACTCTTACTTGCACAAACTCTTCTGTAGAATCAAATGTCACTTCGTAACTCACGTAAAAAAACAATGCATAGTTAAAACACCAAACGTTGCGCGTATCGGCAATTGAAACTCTGTATACAACTCACTTGATATGTAAAATAAAATGTCTATAACACAATGCTCAGCTTTTGGAGCGAATAAAAAAACACAAACGCAAACATCGACATATTCGCAAGGCGAATCGGAACATCAGCATAAGTAGAACTTCCACAAATCCACAACATAATACTTATATTCACGTGGGCATAAATTAGCTGCGTAACACTTGCGCTTCAACATACTGAAAATCAAAACCGTTATGAAGGCGAAACACTACTTGTGATAAGTAGGCTACAACCGGTGCTTGACAACATGCTATATGAACTCAGAGCTTGGCGCGAACATTTACATTATCAGTTGCTATCAAACATCAACATTTGAATTGTAAGTCACGAATGCGTATAATAATAATAAACATCGCACAAAATAAAAACTTCAATAAAACTGTAAAATCATGTGAATCTGTATTCGCGTGTATGCACCTCGCTTAAATAATAAAGTCTCGACTGAGCAATGGAGGGTAGTATACGTCCTCGCATTTGCTGCTAAATAAATTGTTCATCTTGATACGTCAACTTAAAATAATCAGATTTCGAAATCAGACACTTATGATCCTGCAAACGAAAGATGCCAAGAACTCAAAGTAGGCCTACACAAGACACGCAGAACAACCACCGAGACGTTTTCATTACAAGCACAAAATATAAAGACTCATATAATACATATATAAATTGTATTAGTGCTTATGTGAACCATAATACTTTGCAGTCTATTGACGAGGACAACACGGTTAAACTCGAAATGATAATGATAGAACTTTACAAACGAATGAATGTATTGACGATATAATTATATGATAAACATAGGCCTACTCAAAGCAACAGTAATAGGCACGTAATAAGATTTCCCTGTAAACGTATAAAGCACTCGAAACTAAACAAATAAAGCATGCAAAATAAAACAAACTTAATAAACAAGCTAGAGCTACAACATAAGAACATATCTGTTTTGTACAGTGTCAGTTAAAATGTCTGGAGAGTTGCGTCGGGGCAACGAATGCAAAGTTCTCAAAGTTAATGACTGGGTCATTTAATGAGTTATCGAAGCGACGAGGTGCTGACATTCGCAGGAATAGTAGGACGAAGTTTCCTGCGTTGAATTGGAACACGAGGACGTCGCATGGAAAAGGACCGTCAGACGAAGGGAAATGTCTCGAGCGATGTCTCCTAATCTTGTTCGGCTCAGAGTTCTTTCTTGTTGGTAGATGGCGGTTGCATCTTGTTGACGGATGTCACGGGCGTTGGCGAACGGAGTTGGCCAAGGAGTGTGACTTCATTGGTAGAGAACATCGTTCATGATTGTCCCATAATGTGTTAATTCGCCAGAGCAGACCGACAACACTAGAGCTCTTAGTGAAGTAGGCCTAAGCTCTGCTAAAGAACCACGCCGACGATAAGTCAAATCGTTCGACAACTAGAATAACTCTGCGAGGCGCCAATTGTCTGTATAGGCAGCCGATCGACATCTAGACACTCAAGCAACGAAATAAGTTCAGAGCATTGTTCTAGCGCGTCGACAATGTCAAGGTCAACGAAAATCGCATTGTCATTAACTCAAGTTCGGCTTTGATAAGACTAGTATCTGGTGGATCAAAAGTTTCTGGCAGAGGGGCGAAAACAGCGGGAGGAACGCGGTAGTTGTAGTTACATGGAGGTGCGGTAATGACTGATCTGGCTGTATGAGCCCATCGAATCAGCGACGTAATGTCAATAGGAACTCGATCGTCGTTTTGTCAATGTTCCGAGAAAACACGAACACTGAGATAGCAATCGCTTGAAGATGCATTGTCTTTCATTGTTAATGTTACTGCTGTCTGCGACGTAGCTTGGTAGAAAAATGTTTTTTGCAGAGACGTCAGACTTAGTCTCTGGCAAAATCGGCATTGATGCTCAGTGACCTTATGGTAGCACGTAAATGTTCGTCAGTGAGCGTTTGGTTCTCGAGAATAAAGCGGTACGGTTGTAGAATCTTGATGATACGACGGCCATCAGATGACGACCATCAGCGTCACGTCCTGCCAGCGTATAATGTGACTGACAGCGTTTTTTCTTGTGACGTCCCCCATGCGTTGGTCGATCGCAGAAGGCATGGTAGACATTGTGAGGCTGTAGTCTTTAGTTGATTGTTCAGTTGAGTACTGGTGAACAGCGAATTACCAGCACGATGGATGCATTGAATTGATGTGGAATTCAGATGACAGCTGCGCGGAAGGATAGCGATGTTGGTAGAACACCGCAGAAAGAGGAAGGTCTGTTGACGATGTCTTGCGACGAAGTGGATTGATGAATGCGAAGGAGTCCGTGGAGTTGGTTGACGAAGGAATGGATGATGTGCTAATGAAGAAGTGCTGAGGGCCTGGGAAAGTGCTATACAACTTAAATATAACTTCAGCGCAGTCAATATATTAACCACATAATACAAAGTATTAAGCGCAAACTGAATAATAGTGTTCCTCGGTATTATAAGAATAATGTCTATAAACTGAAGTGATAATAAAAATCAGCATCTTCAAATAAAAATGAAATAGCAAAAATAGAACGAACTAATTGAGAACTCGACATATGACCATTGAATAAGCCTGAACACAAATTATACTTGACTTCGAATCATACAACAGTATCTGCTATAACTAGAGATGATCATAATACGGATAAGGCAACACAAGCAACAAGAACAACAGCCAAGAATGAGGTAATCTGATATATAGAGCTGATTATTAGCTTAGCCTGCAATATAGGCGCGCACCGTTGTTTATGCCAAACGACCAGGGCGAAAGAATATCGGGTTACTCATACGCATCAATTGGAGGGTAACTTGCAATGCAATACACAGGATTAAAAAGAGGAAGAGGTACAGGCAACGAGATATAAAGTCATAGAAATAGTCTGCAATGATAACTTGTAGCAATCGTATAATAACTGCGAAGAATACAACTGACATAATATCAAGTATACTTTTGTATAGCGTACAGTATAGGCCTATGAATAAAATCGTATGAAGAACTCATGAAATGTATAAAATGAAACGAAATTCAACAGAACCTACCGAAAATAAGTCGAACTTAGAAATAACAATAATGCACAAAAATAATAAAAAGATATATAAAGAAAATAACGAAAATAATGAGGAAAAATGGTAAAATTTTGTGATGATCATTAAATCATGCAGCTCAGAAGAACCATAGCAGAATGAAATTTGTTGGCCACCAAATTCACTCTTAATTCAAATAAACTACAATAATTCAACGTCATGCAAAATTTTTGTGTGATCGCAAAATAGAGTAAAATAATGATGATGGTAATAATAATAATAATCTGTGAAACGTAAATATAAAGACAAAATAATTATCGGACAACGAAACGTTAGACGTAGGCTACACACAAAGAACGACTGTCATTGAGACAAAAATAATACCAATGAATGAATAGGAAGCATGGTGAACTTAGAAAATGGCACATTCAAAAACTGGCAAATAGAACTTCATCATCTTGTAACAATAGATAACGTCTTGTAAACCAAAGATATAGCTTTAGTAAGGTGATTCGAATCTACATCTATGTACAATTAGAGGATGCATGAGGTGTGTATAAGCAGAACATAGGGTTAATGAATAAAAAATACCAGAGCATTGGCTAAAATCAGATAAGGGCAAAGCGATATCATAGCTGCAAGCGCTGCATCCGCAGTTGGAAGAGTCCTAGGCAAGACAGGCGCTGGAGGCTGCTAAGGGCTGTAAGTCTCCGGCTATACGATGACAAGCCGAGGCGCATCGGCAAGCTGTACACTTGTCGGCTACGAGGGAAAGAAAGTCATTAGGTCTAGATAATCACTGATGGAATTAGACACACTATAACATTTGAATTATCCATTCACTACAACAACTAAGAGAAAACCCATTATAGTGTTAGTTATAAATGGACTGTGTGATGGTGGTGGTGGGGATGGTGGAGATGGTGTGTCAGAATAACACAATAAATGCATTCAGGCTAACAAACAAAAATGCACAGTTATAATAGGCATGAATGTACTTGATAAGATAACTTTTAACCATGGATTAATTTTATGCGTATTATTTTATTTAAGCTGTTCAATTGATATATTATGCATATAATATCATAAAACACATCAAATGCAAATCGCAGCAAAATTACGTTAAGCGCTAGAAAAGTTATTCATTCAATGAATGCATTGAACTTACCGATATGAGCTGTGCGGCTGATGACAGTATGAGAGATTAAGTTGAATTTAGGCTAGATAAATAAAAATTCTTAAAACTATAAAGAAATGGTTGACAAAAGATATGAGAACGTTAAAGAAAATAATGTTAAGACTGCGTCAATAGGCCTATTGAATTTTAAATGTCATTATAGAAAAACTTCGCGAGAATTTAGCCAAAGAGAATCAGCGGAAGGGTTAATGAATTCGATATCGGATCGGAGCGCGAAGCGGACAATTAGGTCAACTGCGCTAAAACAAGAAAGATTAATCGAAGATTAAGGTTACTGAATTAGTCATATAAAGCAAACAGAACAAAGAAAACTCGAGCTTAAGGATGTGGGGATCGAAAACGGTTGTCCACCAATTATAATAAGGATTTATATTATAGTATACTCTATTATGGTATGCTAAATGAGGTTTAAACTATTTAGCGGGTTGGGAAACTAAACTGCACCATGGAGAGAGAGATATGACTTGTATATTTTAAAGGTTTAATTATGAACAACTACAGAATCAACATTATGTCAGAATACAAGAATAACGGAAATAAGACTTACGTAATAAAATGAATATAAGATAATAAAGACATAGAAGCTAGGCTTCTATGGTGCACATACCGATAATAAAAGACTCTCATACTGAAATCGCCAAACTGATCATCAGCCACACAACGATTCGGTTAGGACCATGGCTTCCACCCCGAATGCGCGTTCTTTGTCTTCCCGGGTTTATATAGATTCTCGGGGCGTGGGTTGGTCACGTGGTACATCTAGGGCTAGAGAATTCTATTGCGCAGTTGCTGGAAGAGTGACTCAACTGTGGGTCCCTACCCCGTACCATGGACCAAGGGCATGGTGATGACAACTGTATCTGATATGGCAGACATTATTGCCAATACTAAGAGAGCTGTTTACCCATTACCAATGTGATATACCAACTATACATCTATATCTAGGGATGACTTCTATAGCACTATTATAGTACCATAGAGTAGTACAAGGTCAATAGAGTATTAGGTGAGAGCAGGTAAGATATTCTTTTAATGATTCCAATATTTTTAGCTAATTTATCAACCAATTGATCAATATGAGTGTTCCAAGTAAGATGCTGATCCACGTAGACACCCAGAAATTTAACTGAAGTTACCTTAGGAATCTCCATACCATCAATAATCACTTTTCTAAGTACATACGGAATAATCTTTCTATGGGACGAGAATAAAATATAATTGGTTTTATTAAGATTCAGGGATAAGTTATTTGCTTTAAACCATTGGGATATATTTTTTGGTTCTTCATTCAGTAACCTAAGTAAGTAAGATAACACGGCTGTGAACAGTGTGAAGTATTACCGTCTTCATTTTCTAGCCGAGATTTTTAAGGGGGCTCATGTGGGGCAACATTTTAACCCTCGAGTGCCCAAGAGGGGGTCCGACCGGACCCCAGGCCCGTTTTTTCCGGATAACTTTTTAACGGCTATAGATATGCACAAATGCTTTTAGGTATTCCTAGAGCAACCATTTGGGCATCGAATGGTAAATTTTGCGTGAGTATTGTCCAACCCTGTACCCAGGGCTGTACTGGCAAATTTTGAGGTGAGTATACGCTGATCTCGGGAAAAATTTCCGATTTTGCCGCCTGAAAAATTTTCCAGGGAAAAAGATACTGAATCATACGCCAAAAAAGTTGATGGCCTTTTTTATTTTTTAGTCACCCGGCCAAATTTCCAGAGAAAAAGACACCAAATCATTCGCCAAAAAAGTTGATGGCATTTTATTTATTTTTTATTATTTATTTTAGTCATCCGGCAAAAAACCATCATAAACAGCCGTGTGCGCCTGATTTACTAGCGTATACCGTATACCCTGCTTTTTCCCTGCGTATACCCTACTTTTCGGGAAGTGAGTATACGATGCCGTTTTTCCCCGGAGGTGAGTATACGCTGTATAGCCGCGTATACCCTTGATTACAGCCCTGCCTGTACCCCACAACTACATCGTATACTAAGGGTACCACAAGATTTGCGGCTATTCCTTCGGTAAATGACGCAAGCAAGCATTATACTGTGTATCATGAGATGTTTACACTATTATTTTGCACCAGGTGGTGCTATTGTGATATAAGATACATCAGTCGACTGAAAATTCATTTTGGATTACATAGAACTAAATTCTGTTATGATATTCCAATACCTTCCCAAGATTTTAGCATGAAAACGATAGACTTCCTTCGGTAAATGACGCAAGCAAGCATAAAATGTGTAGCAAGAGATTTTGACACTATTATTTTACACCAGGTGGTGTTATTGTGGTATAAGATACATCAATCGATTGCAAATTCATCTGGGAATACATAGAACTAAATTCTGTAACGATATTCCAATCCCTTCTCAAGATATTCACAAAAAACGCTGGGGTCCGCGTTGGGCCTTCGTGTACCAAAAAATACCTTGGGCACTCGAGTGTTAAAGATATGTCGGTTTTGCATTGATTTGAACCCACGACATATCGATTGACACTTAACCACTACGCAATGGATTGTGGTCATCGGTGTTAAGCGACAAAGACATTATCTCAATTATGGTTTGAATGGTCGCTATCGTCGCCCTCCTCACTTGTTGAGGTTCAAGACTGGTACTACCAAGCGGATGACATCGTATAGCTTAATGTATGCATCAAAATACGACGTCAATATAATAATTGATGTGTTGCATTATATTATGTAATAAGTAATCGTAATATTATGAAGGTGGCATATTTCTATCAAACACCAATCAACCACGTAGATCTGCTTCTCTGTCAAGCGGATTGGTATCCTTTAGCCTATTATTGACATCATCAAGATTTGGTTTTGTAACGTCTTTGACTGATGCTTTGTTCATTGCACACAGGCGCAGCGAAAGTTATCAATCACAATGACAAAAACACAGTCTACGTCGAAATATCCAACTGTGCAACTGATTAAAGAACCTTTTTACGGGTTTGTAAAGATAGAAATTAATAGGACATTGTCGGCGTTTAGTCCATCATTACTCATTTGTTGTAAACTTATTTAATTCACCGCAGCTCCGCTGAATTTTTAGAAGTAACCTGCAACGTGGACGTTTTGGACACCCTTAAAACAGTTTAAACGATGATATAATAAAAATAATTTCGTCAAACTAGGTCAAATCTTGTGTTGCTTCAATTCAAGTATTCAAGAGCAATATTATTCAAAAAATTAAATTTTTATGTCGAGAGCAACGGCCTTTGCTTTCGTAACCTGTCACAAAGTTGGGGTAACGCAATAGAAGAGAATGGTTTCAAACGCTTGTTGAAATGTGGCAAAGAAAGGCCAAGAAATTCATTGCGGAGATCGCTAGGCAACTTATTCAAGAAAAAGGACCGACCATGATGCACGTGAGAACGTTACACCCGACTTCATATCCCCGCAACTGTGGCTGCGAATCAGTTCTAATCTCAAACCAGTTGAAAATCAAATCTGGGGTACACTGGAGGAGCGTGCCTATGGCTACCGCATTCGCCATAACAGTCACTTTATTGCGCGTTGATTGGAAGCTGTTTGACCACGTGATCATCGACCAGGCGTCAAAGAATAGCGTCTGCATCTACGGTCGTGTGTCTGTCAGCAATGAGAACATTTTGAACTACTGCTCGCATTGCCTAAATGTTAGTTCGAAGAAGCCGTGCAAATTTGATTGCCTATGAATGGCGAATGCACAAAGGCAATTTTGTCAATCGTTGCACTGGCGAAAAATGAACCGCAAACCTTCATTTTAAACACCTTTATGGCGCAAGGAAACGAACGTATAAATAACGTAATTTAGTCCGATACTTGTTCCGCTTTCAACTTCCTTAGACTTAAAATATCGACTCTTGATCATAACTCAATTATTAATTTTATGAAAACTAAAACTAATATTAATATTGTTTGGGAGTCGTCAAAACTTTCAAAATGTTGCAAGGCTTCACCGCACTAAAAAGGTTGAGGTCCGCTGTCATACGACGACCTCCGGGGCTGATCCCTGGGGGCCAAACTGGCCTTGGGGCCCAATGAGAAATTTGCAGAGGACGTGGCCCCATCAGGTTCGTTATTGGCGATTATAATCAACACGATTTTGTATGTACATGTTTGCAACACTCATTATAGTGCCTCTTCAAGATTTGACGGCTCAGAGGCGCTCCCGACGCCCGCGCTTACACTGAATCGGAGTCTCACGCCGTAACGCATCAGCAGTTCCCAGTGTAGGACTTGCGGCGGCTTGAGGTGGATTAGAATCCGCAACCGTTCGGCCTTAGGGCACCAACTATAGGTCCATCCCTGCAGCACCCCCCACAGTATAATCTACATAAATAAAAATGTAAAACGTTATAGTTCGACATGAAGGATCTCGGAAAGCACTTGACCGATGGTTTTTAAATATTTTCGCAAAACGTTTCATTCGAACATACGCGGGTTTGTATAACGACTTTTAGGAAAAAGCGCAATCTTTACGACCAAAAAAACACAACTTTTAATCCCATTCGATAGACGTCGATGGAGTCCAGCCATTTCGAGTTTGAACCTTCACGCATTCTTCGGGCGCGTTTCAAACGCATGCATTCTTCGGGCGCGTTTCAAAACGTGTAGCCGACGGTCTGCTATAGCGCAAATTTATATGTAACTGTCGGTTTTGGCAAATTCGTCCAATTGCGGCCGTTTTCCGCGCGTCTTTCTACAGTGGCTACAGGGGAGGGGAAGAAGGCGAGCGGAGGAAGGGGAGAGGAAAGAGAGGGGAAGGAGAAATGGGAGGGGACGTAGGAAGGGAGGACAGTCTTATCAGCCACAGCAACGCGTGGCCGGGTACAGCTAGTATCGAATAAAATAAGATGTCACACTTTTTTACCATTTCTTTCAATGCAAGAGTTTCCTAGACTCGTTTGAGTAATCACTTAATATAATAATCATAGAGGCAGCCAATGCCAAACACTCACACAGACTTATTTTCTAAGTGAATAAGAGCTTAAACATTTACCACATAGGTCAAATGATATATAAAAATTATCCGCAAGCATGCGCACGTTTCGATTGGTCCAGATCTTAGAAGCTCACGGCACTACGTGACCTATTAATCATGACATGATTTATAATTCTTCGTAGATATTGGCGTATACGCTGTCGATGCGAATACTTAACCCTCAGCCTACCAAGCTTTTTTTGTAACACTGACTACCAAGGGGGGGTGGTTACCACCCCCCCTGGATTTTGGGTTTGGTTTAAGATATCATAACTTGTAATACACCATTTGATTCAGCATTCATTTCTGCACAAAATGGTATATTTAGGTTTAGAAAATATGAAGGCACCTCGAAATTATGAATTTTTTACCGTGGGTACCCGTCGATTCCACAAAATGTATACTTACGCATAGGGAATATATTAGATTCTGTGTGTTTTATACATGATTTATATATAAAAAGTAGTTTACATATAATAAAGTCCAATATTCAACTATAAAAACTAGTAATAAGTATGTTTTATGTTAAATCAAAACAAAAAGACATGTCATAGCTGCTGAAAAACGTTTACGCAGACATAACGGTTCGCGTTGCAAAAAAACCCAACATTTTTACACATTTTAATTTATTTTTAGCACTTCCGGTCATCAAATTTTAAATTATTTAGTATTAAAAAATAGCCCTAAATGCCCTCTACAGAATGGCATAATTTATTTCTATTAAAAACTAAATTATGGATAAGTTATAATAGACAAAACATGACAATTTTATGAAAATAAAACACCTATATATATATTTTAATTTATTGTGAGCACTTCCGGTTGTCAAAAGACAACTCAATGAGCATGGAAATGTAGCCCTACATTCCCTCTATAGAATGGTATAATTTATGTCTCTTAATATTAAGGGGCGGAAAAGTTACAGACGATATTCTAGGGGGGTGGTATCCACCCCCTCTGGTACCTTGGGTATATCGGGTGTAACTTTTGAACGGTAGGGTCCATCTTTCTGGAATAAGTTACCTAGCAGTCTCCGCAATGAATTTCTTGGCATTTCTTTGTCCCATTTCCACAAGTGTTTGAAACAATTCTCTTCTATGGCGTTACCCCAGCTTTGTGGCAGCGTACGAAAGCAAAGGCCGAATTTATAAATAACTAAATTTGTCCAGACGTTAATGCTGAATCACGATAAAACGGAGACCTGAGCTGAAGCATAATTATTATCTCTGCATTGGGTAGGAGTGCCAGTCGTGTGTATAAGGAGTGCAGCGAGAGAGAGAATTTGATAAGATGCGTTGTCTTAACGTTGAGTTGTTTTGATACAGTGATTGTCGTGTCGTTTATGTTTCTTTGCGATTGATGGATTTTTTAAGAACAGAAATACGAAGAAACTTGTTGTTTGCGTAACAAAGTTAAAGAACTGTAGATTAGCTACCGGAGTAAAGTTAAGTGATAGGATAGGCTTACATCTTTAGTATGAAGTTGTCCAGTATGAAACATTTTATAAGAAACAGCAAAAGGGCATCTATTTACATAGATGCATATGCGAATTTCGTCATAGAGTTTTTAAATGATGAGGTTAAATGCGCCGTGTTGAACACCTTTAAAAAATGTAACTCTAATTTGTATATATACCTGATAAAGCACATTCGTTTAATGGTACTTTACATTTGCTTGACTTCAATGTTGATCTGATTATGCAAACCTTAATCTTTGTAATAATAAAAATAAACATTGAATTATCTGTCGGCTGTACTAACTGAGTCAAGATTCGATCTAATTTTGACAATCATTGACTGGGGGATGGGTGCCTAAAAGGCTGCCACACGTTGGTTTTCCCCATGTAAACGCTTTTTGTCATCTGATACTGGTTTACAATCGATTTATTGTTAAGAACCGTGATTTTCAGCGGATTATTATCAGTTGACAGCTGCAGTTGTCGGAACTTATCAAAAATTCGGACTTTTATCAACTTCATGAGTTTTATTGGGGAGTTTATGCCCACCGGTCGGTAGTGGGGCGCGGTGGTGTATTGGTGGCGTAATTGCCTTGAAGCCGGAAGGTTCGAGGTTCGAATCCACTTCAAGTCGCCGCGTAGGGACCTTGGGCAAGTTTTTCACTCGCAGTAAACGCAATCTCGTAGTGTCAGTTCTACGTTTGGAAGTAAAAGGTGGCCAGCTGTAATCGCAATCATAATTTTATGTATATTCTAACACGGTGGGTGTCGTTCTACACCAATTAACAAGTATTACTCAGTCACAACTCGTGCTCTGGAAGTGCCAGTCTTAAGGCTAAATAAAAGAGGAGGGCAACGCTAATAAACTCCGTTGTGAGATAATGTTTTCAAATGTTAAAAATTTGAGCTGTTTCCAATTACCTATATTTGAAACATAATCGTAACAGTTGTTTTATTATTTTTGCTCAGAACATTATTATCTTCGCACGTTTAAAATTACATGGGCAGCAATAGAAGAAAACAATAAAATGTTTTTTGCACTCTAAACAGACAACGTCATATGCAAGACCTCTGCTAAGAGGTCTTGTATATGAGCATGAGATCATAGAGCAACCGATATTTCTCTCGAATCGATAATTAGCGTCAACAACGCATTTTTTTGCGCATAAATTGTAAAACCAACATCAATGATCAAAAATATTAATAGACGAGGTTCGACGGTCTATGAAAGACTAATCGACGATGTCAATTTGCAAGGCGAGAAAATGGATCTGTCAAGCCGAATTTTAAACACCTATATGACGTGTAATTTCAAAATTATAAAAAGAAAAAAATTATCTGAAATCTTTGCTACCATTTGAGCATATTTCCTTCTTCGACTATTATAATAGAGATTTAAGAAGCTACTTGTAATTCATTCGATGCGTCGAGCTGACAACACCAAGCGTAGGATCAAGGACCTCGAACGAAAGATAAAAGATGCTAAGCAGGGAATCATGTATTTTGCTGGGGGACAAGAAGAACACCTTGTATTATTTAAAAAGGAGATGAAAGATATCCTGGACGAAAAGGCTGCAGGAGCAAAGATCAGATCAAGAATCAAGCTATTGGATTCGGAGGAAAAGCCGTCGCAGTTCTTTTTCCGAAAAGAGAAATCAAGAAAAGAGATTTCTACGTTGAAGGAGCTTTCTCTTGGTGGAATAAAAATCACGGACAGAAAGAAAGTCTTGGCCGAAACCAGCAAATTCTACAAGTCGCTCTACTCAATGGAGCCAGTAAACGCTGAAGCCATTGATAGAATGAGACCTTTTGTGCGAAGGCTGCCAGAAATGACCTCGGAACTGTGCGAAGGACCGATCACAGTTGCAGAGTGCAAGGCGGCCATCAAAGACATGAAGGACAACAAAGCGCCAGGGTCAGATGGACTTCCCAGAGAATTTTATGTTAAGTTTTTCCATCTCTTCCAAGATCTCTTTGTGGACACATTAAACAATGCCCTCGGCGCAGGTTCGCTTTCAACATCTCAAAGGTACGGGATGATAACGCTCGCCTGTAAAGATCCTACTAAAGCAGATCAATTAACAAACTGGAGACCGATATCCTTGTTGAATGTTGATTACAAGATACTGTCGAAAGTGCTGTCCAAGCGCCTGGCATCAGTTCTCCCAGAATGTATTCACGTGGACCAAACTTGCAGTGTGCCTGGAAGGTCGATCTTTGATAACCTACACCTCTTCAGAAACATCTCGGATTATTGTAGCGCTAAAAACATTCCGGCGGCAGTAGTCTCGTTTGACCAAGAGAAGGCTTTCGACCGGGTTTCCCACAAATACCTAATCGAGATCCTTAAAACATATGGTTTCGGTGACAGTTTCATCCAATGGATCACGCTGCTCTACACAAATGTGGAAAGTAGTGTCATTGTGAACGGTTGGATCGGTCAGAAATTTCCGGTAACTAGAAGTGTGCGACAAGGTTGTCCACTGTCTGCGCTACTCTACGTCCTCTGCATTGAACCACTAGCCGAAGCCATCAGAAAAGCCGACACTTTCGAAGGCTTCAAACTGCCTGCAGCCAAAGAGGAGATTCGAATCTCTCAATACGCTGATGACACCAACATCATCGTCACATCGGAGCGATCCATCGAGACGACTTTGGTGTGGTTCGACATCTACGGAAAGGCATCAGGAGCCAGGATTAACCATGGCAAGTGTGCAGGGCTCTGGCTTGGTCCATGGAAAAGCAGAAGAGATTCTCCCTTCGGCTTCAAGTGGACAACCAGCGCAAAGATATACGGCATCTTCTTCGGAGAAAACGCAGAACAGAAAAACGCCGATGCTATGCTTGCCAGAATCACACGGACTTCAAACCTGCACCGAGGAAGACAACTCACGTTGTCGGCCAAGGCGACAGTTGTGAATACAGCCACCTGCTCGCAGCTGTGGTACGTCGGTAGTTGCGCCATCTTACCACGTGACACCATCAAAGAAATGGAGAAGGTCGTCTTCAAGTTCATTTGGAACAATGGAACGGAGCTTGTGAGTCGGAAAACCATCATCGACTCCTCGGCGAACGGCGGCCTCGGTGTAGTTGACATCAACTCAAAACTGAACTCGCTGATCTGCAGTCACATCAAACGTCTACTAACTGTTTCAGACATTAGATGACAAGATTTCGCCATCTATTGGGTTGGCCATCAGCTCCGCCAGCACAACCCTGCCTTCGCTTCAAATCTTCGCCCGCATGCTGAACTTCCTTCGCCTTTCTACGAAAGAGCTTTGTCGACCTTCAAGCTAGTCGGTTCCCTCGATCCACAGCTCTCAGTCAAGGACTTCACAGCGAAGAACAGCTACGGGATACTGGTGAAACCACAAGTCAAGCGTCCGGTGATCTTGGATAAATATCCCCTGGTGAACTTCCGTCAAACGTGGAAAGAAACCGACTGGAGACGCCCAAAGCGAGAGAACTGAATTGGAAAATCGCCCACGGTGTACTGCCTGTAAACGACTACTTGCAGCGGTTGCAGATCATCCGCCACAACCGCTGTCCATTCTGCGACGAACCAGAAAGCCTGTCACATCTCTTCTTCGCCTGCAGAGAGGTTCGCTCCCTGTGGCAGTGGATGGAGCGTATGATGGCGGGCATTTCCGGTAAACAACCGAAAATCAGACCGTCGTTTATACTCTTCCAGCAGGAATTGGACTTAAACCCAATGGACTTCTCGACCCTTCTCGTTTTAAGCGGCGAATTAAAGCTCGCCATTTGGACACAAAGAAACCGAGTAAAGTACGACAAAGTTCGGTTGAATGGAACGGACATACTGCGCCTGTGCATACACTCGGTGAAGAATCGGATAGAGGCGGACTTTGTCAGACTCGACAGAGACAAATTCAGAAACTTGTGGTGCAGAGGGGACCCTCCGCTCATGGCAGAAGTGAATGGAGACCATGTTACTGTACACATAAATATATGAGCAATGATATGTCGCAGGTCTAATAGCACATGTATAAATATATGAGTAATGAGCTGTCGCATGTCTTAGAGCATGCACATAAATATAGGCTATATATGACTAATGAACTGTCGCATGTCTTAAAGCATGCACATAAATATATATGCCTAATGAACTGTCGCATATCTAAAAGTAGTCTGTAGTCACTAAAACTAGACTTGTAAATATTTTAATAAAAGATAAAGTATCTTTTCGTAAGAGACACAATGCTGACAATCTCAAGGTGAACATTCTAAATTAGTGGTGCATCGTTTCAGTGCATACATGTTGCACTGAGAATACAAGACCATCTTGTAAATTGCATGTAATCATCTTGTACATTTATTAAAAGAAAGAAAAAAATAATACAATGGGCAATAACTCAATTAATTATTTACGAAAACATACACTAATTGCAAGTAAAGAATTAATTCGGTCTGATAATCTATTTTCCGCCGCTTCGAGATAAGTAATCAAAGGCGCTCTCTACACTGGCCTTTATTATAAGTTTGGATGTCATTACCATGACATCAGCTAGACAAAATATTGCACATTGTTTCCCACACTCTAATGCAGCAACAACCGATATTCCAAATGTAGAATCTCCATTCCGCCAGCTTAGTCTTAGTTTGCCTCGCACAAGAACGTCTCACCATCGATATTATTGTGAATTAATCGATGACGTCTTCATCAGCGCTCTTCCATCGATTGCGGGCCTACATTAAGCACCGAATATCAATTGACTGAGGTGTTAATTAATTCAGGAAAAAACTGGGACCCGGTATAATAGCGAATCGGATAGTTCGCTGGCATTGGAGAGCGAGATGTAACGAGATCGCACACCGTAGGGTGGACAAAAAGCCGGACGTGCGTTGAAGACTGCTATTAGCGCCGTGTATTGCAGACTGTCTGTTCTGTTAGTATGATATAGTTATGATTTATGTCGTCTATAAATAATTTGTGTTCTTGTGAATTGTGTTTCAATTGCATAAAATGCACGCTGTGGATTGTTTCAAAAAAGAAAATAATATCGTTATTAGGACTCAGTGGCTGTTATATACCAAAACGAATTTCTGTCCAGGGTTACGGCCTCTGTTGTCATAGACCCTGGTAAAATCTGGATCCATCCATCTTAGTCTGACCTAGTACGTCATACGATATGATGAGTTGTCAAACCACTCCACCTATGTCGATGCAAACAGATAATCGTAATTCTCAAACTGATTATTGATTGTTCCTGCTAGACACCTTTGAAACAAATTAACACGGTGCTATATAAAGGACATCGTCTCAACTATTGTGTAATGCAAAGGTTCGTTGGCCATAATGTATTTATGAAGTAGAAGTAAAGTCCCATAAACTATAGACTGAGAGGTAGCGGTGGCTATTTAACGCTGGCGACTTCATCTGCTTAGCTTCGGCATTCTGTCTGTCGTCTCCATCGTCTTGTCATATTCCACCGCAGTGTACAGTCAATGCATTCATTATAACCGAGTTCGTAAGAGGCGCAGGTGGAGCAGAAATTTCGAAAACTGCATCTGTCTTTACGACTATTTGAATCCACGACCTCTCGTTTGAAATTTAACCTTTTCGCAATGAACTATGGCCACACGGGTTAAGCGGGGTCTGAATAATGGCTGAGCTGAATAGGTCGTTAGTGTCGCCCTCCTTATTTGTCGAGGTCCACGACTGGCACTAGCGAGCGGATAGCACCGGAGTTTAATGCAGTCTTAGGCCTATGCATCCCAGTTCGACGACAATAATTGATGATTGTATTTTACCGTGTAAATAGTGTCAGTTGAAACAGTCTATATTGTTAGAACATTTAATGTTAATAATATTGTAGAGCTCTTGTTAGACACCTTTTAATGGTTTTATTCACACGCTACATGTTTCTTTTTTGCTGAAACTCATGATTCTCCTCTTTTGCTGCATTTGTTCTGTACAGTAACAGTCCCCCATGTTGCAAGGACCGATCGATCGTCTGGGCATATACATGAATATTTACACATATATACACATATATATGAATATTTACATACATATATATATATACGCATATATATTTATTTACTGAGAATGCAAAGTTTTGTATGTGCCTCCGTAAGGTTTATCTGTATAATTATATCCCCTTCTTTTCCATGAAGTTTTCTAGGAGTTGCCTAGGATAGATCATAGTTGCTGTAGCCGGTGCTACTTGTGTCATTTTATGGTAAGTTTACCTAGAGCGACCTGGTAGTGGTCGTAGTTTCTTCAGTAGTCATTCCTTTGACGTTTGCCCTATATATTAATTTTTTCCGTCTTTCCGAGAGATTCTGTGAAGGTGTTGCCTGGCATCGATCGGAGTGTTTCAGCGTGTTCTTCTGGTATGATTTTCGCGTAAATTTGCCTTGAGTTGCACTGTATTAAGCGTAGTAGACTTAATTTAATTCCACTTGAAGTATTTTCGCGAGTATTTTCGCGAAGTCCGCGTAATTCCCGTCCTTCCGAAGAAGTTTGTGCAGGTGACATTAGGTGACGATTGAAGTGCCCCAGCGTGTTCTCCTTGTACTGTTTACGCGCATAGTTGCTCGGAGTTTTTGCTCGATCTAATGTCTAATGTCTAACAGTAACCTTTCTTCTTCTTTCCCTTCAGGCTAGAATTATTCCCTCTGGCGAGGGGTCAGCCACTCGGATCCTTCTCCTCCACTTGTCTCTGCTTCCGGTGTCTTCTTTCTTCAATTTGAGCAACTTCAGGTCTTGTTGTATCACGTTCTCCCATCTTTTCTTCTGTCGTCCCCGACTGCGTCGACCATTACCTCCGCTTGCAGGATTCTTAATCTTTTCCATCTGACCTAATTCAATGCGATGTAATGATTTGTCAAATAACCAACAGCTAGTCGATGCGAAGATTATAATCGTGATCCTCAAACCGATAACCGATGATTCTCGTTGCACACCTTTGAAACAATTTTAAGAATACTATATATAGGTAGGTAGAATCATTTTGTCAATGAGTCGAAGTTCCTTTGCTCCAGTCAAAATTTAAGCAGATGTTTGTAATGCTAAAAGATGATGAACAACTATAATTATGTAGACAAAGAAAAAGCGGTGGCAATGCAGCGTTGGCGACTTCACTTACTTATCTTCTTCGTCTTTAGTGTTCTACCTTAAGGTATACATGTATATGTCCAAGATTCCAACGACAACATTCTTGTCTATTCTGTGCTTTCCCATTGATTTCCTTATATCCTCGTCTTCCTGGTGGATTCTTTCACTCCTTTCTTACCCCTCGAGTACCGTCCTGATGAGCGAGTCTCCCCTCAACATGTGCCCCATCCAGTTCATCTGCCTCTTCCGTATTGTTTCAATCAGCGATCTTTTTCTTACACCAGTTGCAGCACCTCTTCATACGTTTTGTAGTTCATCCAACTAATCCTGGTCACTCTTCTCCACAACCACATTTCAACAGCCTCAAGTCTTTCCATTTCTGCTTTCTCATACAACGTCACGCATTTGTTTAGTCTCGGAATTTATAGTCATCCCTTCGGTGTGCCATTTCCCGCCGAAAGCGTACGGTCATTGCACTCGTAATAGCCGAGTTCGTTACGGGGCGCAGGCGTGGCAGAAATTTCAAAAAATGTGTCTGCCTTTTGCGGTGATTTGAACCCATGGTTGCGCTAAACCACTACGCAATGGATTATGGCCAGCTGGGCTAAGCGACATCTCAATTATGGCTGAATGGATCGTCACCCTCTTCGTTTGTCGAGGTTTGGGGCTGGCATTCCCATTAATGCATACAGCACAATACGACGTCAATAAATGATGATTGTATTATATAGTGCAAATAGTTGGCATCATAATTATTAAGCTTAGGCCTATAATATCTCTTTCAGAAAGCTAATCAATAATGATAGGTCTGCCTCATGATTTCGCATGGACTAATAATTGTTTATTTACCTCACTGAGGTTTTAGTTTCGTAACGCATTCGATTGGTGCCTTGAGCACTATGTAATGTATTATGTAATGTAATGTAATTCCGTAATTGCTGCAGCGTGGCTCACAGCCAAGGCCATTCAGTAGAGCTCTCAGTGCGAGAACTGCTAGGGAAGAAATAGATTTTAAGACGAAAGAGAGAGCGAAAGAGACAGACAGAGACAGATAAAGAAAGAACTATAAGAGACACAGAGAGAGAGAGACAGAGACAGACAGATACACACAAAGACAGGCAGACAGACAGAGACACACAGACAGACAGAGACAGACAGACAGAGGCAGAGATAGAGAGATGTAGAAAGTCAGAGACAGAGAAACAGGTAGATACAGACAGAGACACAGAACGAGAGAGACAGAGTCAGAGACAGAGATAAAGTGACAGTAATATTCCTCAGTCAACACCGAAATATATAAAAAAATTATAATTAGTTATTCTAGAGTTTTTGATGTCATTAAAAGGCTGCAACTTTAGTCCTTTCTATCTTACTTAGTTAACCGAAGTTCGCCTCTTTTGGGGATGACGTGCAACGTGACGTATTAAACACCTTCAAAACGGGATTCCATGTTGCTATAAATAAGGACAGTTTCATTTGAGTTTAATTGTTGACATCTGTGGTGCAAAAATAACAACTTATCTCTACTATAAATAATTACTTTTAAAATAATATTAGCCTTGTTATTCTTCCTCTTCATCTCGATGAAGATGTCAGAGTATGTTGTTGCAATAAAACTTCGTTAAGGTTTCAATTGAAATTAGTTTAACATCATCTCAATTCAAACTCTGACATTGTCAGTCGAAAGCCTGGAAAAGAAGAGAGCGATGTTAGCATCACATGGCGTTGATATACTGAGTAAAGTAAAGTCCTATACCGTTCCATGAGGAACACAGGGAGGCGCTCATCTCCTTTTCCATGGCCCTGAGTCAGCAATGGACGAATCCCAAGGTCCTGGACACGAGCCCAGTGTATCGCAGGACTTGCTGTTTACTTCCCAGCTTACGCCGGTACCAAATTATACTGCTTGGTGACATAGGCACATGTGCGTGAACAACTTGCTAAAGGTCGTTACCCGGAGTCGAACCTGCAACCTCCTGCTCCGTAAGCGGACGCGTTACCGGTCCGCCACCAGCTCGCACGTTGTTATACTGAAGCTGTTATTTATTCAAGAATTTGTCGAACATTCGTAATCGTAATCGTAATCGTAATTTCAAACTTCTAAAGCGCTACTAGAAAGCCAAGCGCGGGGTCACCAGCTTATTCACGAGGGTTCCGCTGAGTCAAAAGGGTTACCCGTAAGAGTCGTACAAAGAGGTCCCGGGTCGAGTTACCATAGGATCAGAGGAGACGGAACAGCTACTAAAGCGGTGTCGTTTCACAAATACCAGGCGCTGGTAAGCAAAGCAATGGATAAATCCCACATTTGAAGGATTTACTTGGTATAAGGTGAGAACTTCGAGGTAGCCTATACAGGAGCGCTCTTAGCCCAGCCACGGCTAAATAGGACAGTTTGGACATTCTTCAGGAACAGTGTGGAGTAGGGTGTCCCAAAAAACCCTTTTTCTTGAAATTCTTAGGTCTCACCAGTCAAAAAGTTTCCTATGGAGATGATAATATTTGTGTAATTTTTTCGAATTTTTACAATAATTTTTAGGACACCCCCCAGGAGCTCCAAATTTTATATATAGCGTACAATGATATTCGTGTGCAAATATTTCAATATATGAGGCAACGTCATTCACACCACATATATTTTGAATGCTTTTGCACAAACTATGATATGTCATACTATGTAATTGCTCGAAAAAGGTTATGCTGTATTTTTCTCAGACTGGTTTTGCAGTTAATTGACTGAAATTTGACAAAATTGATATAATATGCACAATTGCACAGACTTTCATATATTATTAGAATTCGGAATATTACTCAACCATTATTGACCTTATTAAGAACCTTATTGAGCACGATAAAAAGAAGAAAACTCACTTACTTCGGACATTTGATGAGGAAACAGGGGGGCTGCATAGAAAAGGAAATAATACAGGGTACAATTTCGGGAGCAAGGGCAAGGGGAAGACCGAGGATGGGATGGATCGCTAACATCATCGCGTGGATGGAACTACCATTCGAGAGGATACTGAAGGAGACGGAGGACAGGAAAAAGTGGCGAAGGCATGTCCATGAAGCGACCAACCCTCGAATCGAGGATGGTTAAAGACAAGATAAGACAATTATTGACTAATATAATGATTCGAGCAGTTATTCAAAAAATAGTTTACTTTGAGATGGCATGTTGGTACTGGTACACAGTACCAAATGTGAGATAGTCACATGTTTGATCCAATCAGTAGTTCACTGCATCGGAAGAAGTGACTCAAGTGAGTCATGGTTTCAATTTGGGAAGTACTTTCAATGTTTTTCAACAGTTTGCATTTAGAACTGTTTATGACTTTCATTTGTTATGGCATTAAATGTCTGTATCAGGCACAGTCGTTGATACATGCCAAGTTGTACACGATTACAATGGCTTAATTGTACGATTTTCCAGATGGTCACACAGCAGGACTCTCTAGAAAGCTGTCGTCAATGCCAGTAGTCTGGAAAAAGCTTTGAGAGATATATAGCTCTTGTAAAGTTGTGGAAGAAACTTGGCCAAGTGAGATCCAATTTCTGGGTCATGTGTAGTATGAGAGAGAGTTGCTTCCTTGTGTGGTGTTAAGAGATCGGAAAACAATTCAAGAGTTGCGTGCTCTGGACTGAAGTATCAAGAATGGCATTGCATTACTTTAAATGCAGTAATACTGAGACCACGCAGGATAATCACATGCTTGTAATCTTCTAACTGACAGGATGCATTTAAATGGAGCATCAGCTGAGGTCGGACAGTGCGCCAGGATAGGATGTATAGGATGTATAATTGTTTTCCGATCTCTTAACACTTCTTAATACTTCACAAATTGAAACCATGACTCACTTGAGTCACTTCTTCCGATGCAGTGAACTATTGATTGGATCAAACATGTGACTATCTCACATTTGGTACTGTGTACCAGTAAAACGAAGGTTAGCGATAGGGAAAACCGCAATGATTGGACTGGAAAAGATATGGAAGGACAAACATGTAAGTTTAGATACTAAAAAGAGGCTCGTGAGAGCACTGATCTTCCCTACAATATTATATGGCTGCGAGACATGGATAAAGACAAAGAATATAGAGAAAAAGATTAACGCATGCGAATTGTGGATTTGGAGGAAGATGTTGAGAATATCTTGGACAGAGAAAAGAACGAACGAATCTATAAGAATGGAGATAGGATTGGAAAACGAAGAGTCGTTAAAACAACTTGCGACAAGATTGAAGCTAAGATTCTTCGGGCATGTAATGCGATCTGATGGTTTGGAGAAGGAAATGATGCTGGCTTGCGGTGAGGGAAGGAGAAGACTCGGCAGACCAAGGACGAAATGGATGGACGAGATACACTACATAACTGGCATGAATTTGGAAGAACTGAGGGACTTGTCTGCGAACAGAGAACAATGGAGAATGTGTGTCAGGAAAATCGCTAGAGCTCTACGAGCTGACAGCACAAGGTGACAAGGTGTACCAGTACCAATATGCCATCTCAAAGTAAACTATTTTTTGAATAACTGCTCGAATTATTATGGTAGTCCATGATGGTTAAGTAATATTTCGAATTTTAATAATATATGAAAGTCTGTGCATATATCGATTTTGTCAAATTTCAGTCAATTAACTGCAAAACCAGTCTGAGAAAAATACAGCATAACATTTTTTGAGCAATTACATAGTATGACATATCATATTTTGTGCAAAAGCATTTAAAATATATGTGGTGTGAATGACGTTGCCTCATATATTGAAATATTTGCACACGAATATCATTGCACGCTATATATAAAGTTTGGAGCTCCTGGGGGGTGTCCTAAAAATTATTGTAAAAATTCGAAAAAATTACACAAATATTATCATCTCCATAGGAAACTTTTTGACTGGTGAGACCTAAGAATTTCAAGAAAAAGTTTTTTTGGGACACCCTAGTGTGGAGTGGCACTTGGGCACTAAGTTCAATTTACCAAGAAGGCCTTCCATGTTGCAGGACCAGCTGCAGAGAATGAACGGCGCTGTCGTATAGCAGTCCGCGAGCTCGGAACCAGACGAACAATTTGGTCCGCTGATCGAAGGTTAGATCGATGCTGGACACCCAAGGTGGAACAATAGAGTTCTCAAAGCAATGCCTAAAGAATGCCCAGACGATACAGCATTATAAAGCCATCTTTACATGCTATTATAGGCCTAAGGAAAAATATAAAATTTAAAATAATTTAACCGTAATGCTCCAAGCCAGATATTTGGTTGGTGGCAACGGCTTTTGTTGTCATAAGCTGTCGTTAAACCCTAGACCCAAAACATCTTTGGACCTCGGAAATTGAGATCCTAGTCGTGATTGTGAAGAATAATAGAATAAAATCGAAAATTGTTTATGACTCAATTGTTTATGGAAACTAAAACTATCTTCAGTCGTTTATTCATAACCAGCTAAATATGCTCCCCAGCGGTTATCGGCCTTTTGTCCACAACACCAACCCAGAAACCTAAATCCTTTGGAATAGCAGGGGCTAGATTAAACATGTGTATTATCTAAGCCAGCAGCCCACCACTGTAGGCCTACTTTGTAGGTCTATCAGTGTTTTAGCGAGGAAGTGAAAATTAATGCAAACTCCATTTAAACACCTTTATTGAGTATTTTCAATAATATATATATAAATTTAAATTTCACTTTTTTTATCTACTAACTCACGACCAACATGCCTTAGTGTAGGCTAAATCGTAGTAGACCTAGGACCTCTGCCACAGTGGACGAATCTATACGAAGCTCAAATCTGCAGGAAACGTAGACAAAGGCGATATTATGTTATACGTCGCTCCTGTTTGAAGGTATAGAATTTTGATCAAGCACTTTCAATTCAATTCAGTTCTATTTTGCACATTGATCACAAACTGACAGACAATAAAAATTATGCAGTCACAATTATAGCATAAGCACGGTGATTAATTGTAGTTGACAAGTATGCAACCATTACTGCGTATGTTAGGGAGCAATGGGCCGCTATAATACCCGAAGGGTGCGATTCCGCTAGTGGGGCCTATTTACCAAAACAGCATTTATTACTGCAGCATGGCAATTATAGATTAGAAAAACCTATGTAAATGGCGTTTTTTTGGTTAGACCAGTGAACAGTTGCATCTGGATACCTTCGATGGGCTAAACTTGGATGTATGGAACTAGATTTGACGATGGCCGTTTCCTTCGAAATTTGTTTCGCATAATACAGCTCTTTATGCTAACCTTGCCTCTACTTAAATAAAGAAATGGACGTTATGTTATCAAGGTAGTTTATTTTACATTTGTGCCTGAATAAAGAAGAAGGGCGTCGCTAATGGTCCTTGTTACCGCACACTGATGTTAAATGCATGCAACTAATGACTCTATATCAACAATATTTTCTAGCACAACGGCCTCTGTTGTCATAAGCCCTCGTCAAAACTGGATCCATCCATCCAACTCTCTTCATCTAACCTAATACAATCCTTTTTGACACCGCAGGTCACCAAAGTACTTTTCTTGATGCCACTCCATTGAACTCAAAAGCATCAACTATGACCTGATGTAAATTGTTTAAGCTATATTCAAATTTGCTATGGAATGGCCTAATGATACCGGATGCACCGTGGAACTTGATTTTGTATTCACAATGTCATAAAATAGCATAACAACTTAGACTATTAATTATTCATTATTTGGTCTGCGATTTAGTTTTTTCATTTTCACGAAATTTTTAACAAAATTCACTTGCTGAGGGGGGCCGCTTAAAATGAGCTCGCGGGCCGCATGCTAGACAGCACTGCAATATTATGATTTGTCAAACTTGTAGTAGATGCGAAAAGATAATCGTAGTTTTCCAACTAATTTTTATGGTTACTGCTGGACACCTTTGAAACAAATTGACACTGTGCTATAATTATATAAAGGACATTTCTCGGACACTGTAACACAACTCCTAATCGACCATAAGTTATATCTATGCAGTAGAAATTAATTTCCCTAAACTATATATTAATTTTATAGATTGAGAGGATGGGGTGGCTATGCAGAGTTGGCGACTTCATTTTCTTAGCTTCGGCATTCTTTCTGTCCAAAGTAGCGACCTCTGTTGTCATAGACCCTGGTCAATTAGTAGATGATCTTTGCTATAATGATAATCATTGTTAAGCTAAAAATGGAATAAATTGAATTATATTTTTTTTTTAAATGAACTGGTCAGATCATAATAAGAATTTACACTACGCTACATACATTGTATATAGAAGAAACATGTCCTGTTAAATCAATTAGTTCCAAACACCCCATAGCTACGGCCTTGACTTGCCAAATCAGGCAGTCTGAAACTGGTATTCGTCCAAAAGCTTTATTTCCTGTCGACACGCCCATGTTGACAACTTGACAGTTTTAAAAAGGAGCGTCTGTCAGTGGCGACTGAAACGTGACAGTTGATTGGCTATTGTTTCGTTAGCTGTCATAGGTCAAACTGTATGCAACGTTGTAAATCTTCGCTTCACCTTTGGTCTTTGCCTGTGGATTGATTTTAACTCCCGTGCTGGTCTGCACATCATTCGACGCATCTCCTCTACTCGTCCCTATTGAATACATAATACAAGGCGATAAAATGAGTTGTCAAAAGCCCGGTCTTGTCGATGCGAATAGAAAATCTTAATTCTCAAACTGATTTCCAATGGCTCTAGCTGTACACCTTTAATAAGAATTCATACAGCACTATATATACAAGAAACCTCTGATGATATAAATGAATTCCACGACACTATATCGGTCATAATAATTTTTAGGCATGGATTCCAAGTGTTAACAGGGCTGTCAGGTGACCTTCAGGAAATTACCGGACAATGGCTATTAAGTTACGGAGTCATAAATCCATGGATGAATCCAGATTTGACTAGGGCTTATGACAACAGTAACTCCCCGTTCTCTCGAAGAAGTTTGTGTAGGTGACACTTGGTGACGATTGAAGTGCGCCAACGTGTTCCTCTTGTTCTGTTTCCGCGTAGATCTGACCATACAATGTAGTTGCCTGAAGTTTTTTGCTCAGTCTAATGTCTAATGTCTAACAATAACCCTTTCCATCTGACATAATTCGATGCGGTGTAATGATTTGTCAAATAACCCACAGCTAGTCGCTGCGTAGATAACATAATCCTCAAACTGATGACCATTGGTTCGGGTTGGACACCTTTAAAACAATTTTCAGGATAATATACATAAAACAAGGAGAATTATTTTCCGACTCCAGCCAAAATAAATGGTGGCAGATGTTTCTAATGTTAAAAGATGATGAACGATTATTATATAATATTATGGACTAAGAAGTAGCGGTCGCTATGCAGCGTTGGCGACATCATCTGTCTATCTTCTTCATCTGTAGTGTTCTTCTACCCTTAGGTGTAGGTCGAAGATTACAACGACAACATTCTCGTCTATTCTGTGCTTTTTCATTGATTTCTTTACATCATTGTCCCTTTTCTCTGTCCCCCAACTAGTCCATCATCATCTTTCTTGGTTTTCCTGGTGGTTTTCTTTCACTCTAGTTTTCCTAGAGTACCGTCTTCAAGAGCGAGTCTCTCCCCCCCCTAACATGTGCCCAAGCCAGTTCATCTGCCTCCTCCGTATTGAATCAATCAGCGATCTTTATTCTTGCACCAGTTGTAGCTCCTCTTCATTGGTTTTGTAGTCCATCGAACTAATCTTGGCCATTCTTCTCCACAACCACATTTCAAAAACCTCAAGTCTTCACATTTCTGCTTTTCCCATACATGCAGTCAACGTTTCAGCTCCTTATAGGGTCACGCATTTAGTTAGTCTCGGAATTTATATTCGTTCTTTCTTTGTGCCGTATTGATTTCGAAACGACTTCGCTTGGTGCCTATAAAGCACTATGCAATGTATTGTGTAATGTAATGTAATTTCGTAATTGCTGCAGCGTGGCTCACAGCCTAGGCCATTCAGTAGCGCTCCCGGTGCGAGAACTGCTAGGGAAAAATAGATTTTAAGACGAAAGAGAGAGCGAAAGAGACAGACAGCGATAGACAGATACAGACAGAGACAAACAGGCAGACAGAGACAAACAGACATACAGACATACAGAGACAGACAGACAGATAAAGACAGAGACAGACAGAGACAGACAGACACAGACAGAGATAGAGGTAGAAAGACATAGACGGAGAAACAGGTAGATACAGACATAGAGCTTTAACAAAGAGACAATAATACTCCACAGTCTACACAGAAATAAAAAAATATAATGAATTATTCTAGCGTTTTTTTTTATATCATTAGTCCTTTCTATCTTACTTAGTAAACCGAAGTTCGCCCGTTTTGGGGATTGCGTTAGACACCTTGAAAACCAATTTCCACGACGATATAGATTTGGATAATTTCCATTGAGCTTAATTTCTGCCAGTCCCAAGCCTGGATAAAGGAGGAGGGCGTCGCTAATGGTCTTTGTTACCACACAGTGACGTTAAACTGCAAATACGACGACGAGCTTAATTTCAGTTTGAACATTTAAATCGACAGTGGTGTCAAAGACCATCTTATCTCTAATATAAATATTACTTTTAATATAATAATAGCTTCGTTATTCATCCTCTGCATCTCTTAACTCGCTGCTGAGTATCGACAACTTTCCTAATGAGTTTAATCCTTTCACATTCCACTGTCCCATTCTTGCGCGACATCTCCCGCTCAAGAAGTGCATATCCTTTTTTTTCCATTTCAGGTCCGTTTTCTGATGATGGTGCTGCCGACAACGGCAGCGCCGGTATCAAGGAGACAGTAGCACAATTGTCGACACCCACCTTATCTGCAATGGGTGCCGCAGACCTTTTTTTATCCTGGGCGACGTCCGAGCCAGTATTGATTGCTTTTTTGTACGATCCATTCATGCTCTGTGGGGAGTTGAAAGACTAACTGAGCAACCCAGTCTCTTGTTAGCCTGACAGTTGATTCACCGTTGTACCAGGTTAGACCCGGCGTGCGCCTCATCATAGTTCGACGTATATATTCAATAGAGGTGTTAAATGGAGCTCTCTATTTATTTTCGCAATTAGGACATACTATTAAAGTCAAAAGATAATTTTGGTATATATAACTATAGAAGATAACATTAAAAAGGTGTCTAAATGAAGAGTAGACGCTTCATGGGCTGCTCTTCTGTTCATGGCAATTGAAGCTTATGCGTAACGGTAGCGTTAAATACTGCTTGTCAAATAAACTAAAAATTAAACATGTTAATACTTTAATTTAAATGCGAGTTAGGCCAGATAATGAATGGCTGTGGTGAATTTAAGTTATTAGAAATGTGGCTTTTGATGAAACTTAATGAAAACAGAAATGATTCTACAAGCACTTCAAAAATAATTCAAAAAGCGTCGCAACGACAACATGGCATGCATGTGAACAGCCTGCAGAGAAACTAAGGATGCGTCTGGGTGAAGTGACGATCAAAGAAAACAGACGTGTGTGTCGGTTGATACGTTACAAATTATATATCGCTCAGCTTACGACTATTTGAATCCACAACCTCTCTATTGAAATTTAACCTTTTCGCAATGAACTATGGCCACACGGGTTAAGCGAGGTCTGAATAATGGCTGAACTGAATAGATCGTTAGTGTCGCCCTCCTTATTTGTCGAGGTCCATGACTGGCACTAGCGAGCGGATAGCACCGGAGTTTAATGCAGTCTTAGGCCTATGCATCCCAATTCGACGACAATAATTGATGATTGTACTTTACCGTGTAAATAGTGTCAGTTGAAACAGTCTATATTGTTAGAACATTTAATGTTAATAATATTGTAGAGCTCTTGTTCTTCTTCTTCATGTTCTATGCCCCACGGCAGGTTCGAACTTCCGACGGCGCCACTCTTCCCGGTGTTGAGCCTCTTCTTTCAGTTTCCCATAACCTTCTTCAGTTTACTTGGGAGTTTTAGAGAGGTGGTTTCCCGTTGCCTTCCTCCCGGTGTTTTTATTGAGACACCATCTCCGTGCGTTGATGTCCTCCATCATCCGTCCTTCAGATTCCTTGTCCCTGTGGCTCGCTTATACCGACGAGGACTCGATGAGCTCTTGTTAGACACCTTTTAATGGTTTTATTCACACGCTACATGTTTCTTTTTGCTGAAAGTCATGATGCTTCTCGATTCGCGGACGTTTCGTCCAAGGACGATTCGTCACGGACTGTTCGTCATGGACTGTTCGTCAAGCGGACGATTCGTCAGAGGACGTTTCGTCCACGGACGATTCGTCAACGGACTGTTTGTCAACCAGTCAAAGTTGTACATGAAAGACTATCTGTGTAGCGCCCTTCCTACATGGAGTGATTTTGTAAGTCAAAAAGTCACCCACACTCGGCACATACGGTTCATCAACAATCCCATCCGACCGGCATGCATCATCGCACATTTGTCTCTCCCTTTTAGGAACCTCGTCGGAGTACACATGCGCTTGCACTTTCGTAGTCACAAAGGTCATGAATTTCGTTAAAAATGGCAACAACGTTTGGATTGTCTAAGCGTGGCAAAAGAATATTGATTCATAACAGCTACGAGTATTGGAGAATACGTGAAAACGCAGAAGGACACACACTGTGGCGTTGCTGTAAGTATGAAAGCTGTAACTGCAAAGCTAAACTTCAAACAGTCAATGATGCTATTTTTGGCGAACAGTGTCCCAACAGCGGCAACGTTTCTACTGCATTAGCCCGCAAGGGTGTTGGTATATGAAGGAAAAGATTGCCAGAAACAGAAAGCTGCATACCTACAAGGAGTGACTGGTCTTCAAGAACCAGGTACCAAAAAGTACCGTCACTTGGTTGAGAGAGTAGCCTGCATATAATAGAACTGATGTGGTCCCCTATGTCCGTGGATTTGCACACCTATCTCACAGCTGTTGTCACTATTAACTTTGTAATTCATCTGACTTCATTCAAACTGTAATCATTTAGAGCTCTCTTATATAACTGACGAACAGGCCCTGACGAACAGTCCGTGACGAATCGTCCTTGGACGAAACGTCCGCATACCACAATATTTATCGCTCAACTGAAAGTATACGGACATTTAGACATTTGGATTTGAAAGCATCATGAAACAGCGTTGCAGTGACGTTTGAGATGCCTGAGAAGTTTTGGTTAGCTTGGAAGTTTTGGATAACTGTGCAGTCACCATTGAGTTTGAATTAATGTGAACTCGATTCGAGAACGTGGTGGACTTATCTTTATTGGAAAGATCATGCGGACGGTAAATTTAATCGTTTGAACTGTGGAACCATGAGAGACCATGTGAATGTGGCGGCGTTTGGTGGTGACAGGCTTCACCAGTTACACATCTATCCCAGTTCCCATTTTCCTTGTCGTGGCTGGTAGGCTAAGAATCGAAAATCTTTCGATGTTGTATCAACCTTCGAGCTGTACAAAAAAAATAGAAGTGTTGTCGGACAGATAAGTAAACTGTAAAAAAATATTACCTATAAAATTTGCCACATTTTAGGTAGTCAGGTTAGCATGTATGTAAATTTGATTCTTTGATTAATTAAGTTATTTCATAACGTAGTTTATACAGGCGACAATTCAAAATAGATCCCAGCTTTCGTGTAAGTTGTCTTTTCAGATATGAAGTAAATTAAATATAGTATGATATGATTATAGTAAATTAAATAAGATAGAAGACATCAGTCCAGTTCAACGAAAAGGTTAAAAACTCCGTAATATTGCATCGGTAATATACGTTTTTAAGGTGTTCAACAGAAATTATTGCAAAATCGAACAGAAAATCACGAATTGGTCTTCGCATTGACAATCTACGCCTATTATAATATTACGAAACATTTTAAATCATGCCGTATTACTTAAAGCGGTAACATACTTAGACCTTAATCTTCCACAACCTAAGATTGCTTTCAGTTAAATTCTAATAATATATTCACATGACTGTGGATCTAGATCAAATACACTTTGCATGTACTTATTTGAATTTGATTAAAATTTAATGTTATTATTTTTCTTGCAAAAAATTTGGTTGGGACCTCAAAAAATACTCATGATGCTAGTCGCGTTAAAATTCCAATTTATATAGAATAGTAGAATGTGGTGTTAAGGGTGTTTAGACGTAGAGTGATGGACACAGGCACCAATAGCTAGTTTGTTTAAAAGTCGACCCACCTTTCTCCCGGATCAGTAGATATCAAGCAGGCATAAAATGTTCTACAGGTGTTCAAATCGGGGATTAAATAGCTGCATGAAATTTTTTGGTGAGAAATTGAGAATTGAATCTGAAGATTTGATAACTGGCAATGTGGTGACTTTTCTTTGGGGATATTTCCTATCGTACTACCGGCGAGTTCGTCGCATAATTATAATATTGCTTACGATGTCTTGCGGCTGCCAGAGCCCTTGACATTTACTTTGAGACACCTCGTTGTGTAGGCTACAGGTTTGGTAAATGCGAAAGGTGCCATCTATTTAGAGACGCTGTATGACGTCAAAGTCGATTAAAATCATCCTCGGCATTTATCCATGATGGAACTGATACTACGAGACTTCGAGAAGAGGTGGACGTTTCAACCATATGACGAACCAAAGTAAAATGAGCGCAACGTCCGTACAGTGTCAATGAGAGTATCAAACGGGAGGTAGAGAGAACCGTTCACTCACCCTCGTATACGCCGATGCAAAGAAAATGAAGACGCTTGCACTTCAAAGTTTACACATTTCGCTTCTTCGCCGTCGATAGACGAAAGGTTGCTCCGATATAACATACTATGTTCGACGGATTTAAAGAGTAGTTACAAGGTAAGTCATCAAGTGCGTATGTCACTTTGAGTAAGTTACTAAATGATCGAATGGAGAATCCACCGCTACAGTGCAAAAGTTTTTAAAATTGCGCTTTATATAGCTCCATAAAAGTACGTTATGACGGTGTTTAAAATTCGATTTGAACGCTCATATTTGTGCCATTCACCAATGGAGAAAATTCGCATCGTAAATTCACCTTTTCGAGGCCGGTGTCGCGTGACAGAGTCTCCCCTAAAAGTCTACACCCGGAGACTTTATTTCGAAACAGAATCTGTTCCAGAATAAATTCGCCCCCGGAGAGTATATTCTGAAATAAAGTCTCCGTGGGAGATAATATTTCGGCCGTCCACGAAATAAAGTCTCCCCCGTTCAGCGTAAAATTGGCTACAGTTGCATCAAATTTAGAGATAAGCAGGTTAAACGGTTAGTTTATACGTTGCCAGGTTATATAACATGAAAATATATAATACTTTTACTTCAATAATTTCTTCCAATACAGAGTTTCAGCCAGAGGGTGACTTTTTCGGGGAGACTTTGTATCGGGGGGAGACTTTATTTCGCGAATCTCGTCCAGTTTCTCTCAATTATCATTATTTCGATTCATTGAAGTTGGTTGGATACGTGCAAATAAATGCGTTGATGAGGAGTCATAATTTTATCGATTCAAGAAACTTTCTGTTATTTTAGCGGTTCTCTGAACAAGGGTCAAGCATAATAGTTATATACAGTTCACGTACCATAGCCTACTATTAAGACAGGTGGAAGACAGGAGACGTTCGAGAATTATTGTTCATGATGCGACCGAACCTCGAAACGAGGATGGCTGAGAACAGAACAGAACTTTTATAATTATATACTAAATGCTATGCTTTGCCGCTGCTATGCAGTGCTATGCTATACCATACCAAACCATACCATACCATAATCGGGAAGGTGACCTTCAGAAAGAGACCAGTTGAATAAGTTCATCAAAGACGGGACAATGTCATCTAGTATATATCTACAATAACCAATTGTGAATCCAATTCACATGACATTAAATTTAGAGTAGAGAGGTTATGACGCGATTCTGATTAAATGATTGGTCGACAATCATTGAATCTGACTCAGTAGAAGTGCAGGAAGGAGGCGTTGGATGAGCAATGTAATCACGGAGGTCGTTTAGTTTCTTTGTAGGTATCAGCAGAAAATCGTCTGCTGTGTACAAAGGATTAACAGTTGTACGCGATAATCCACCCAGAGAGAGAGGACCAGAGATGCTTCAGAATTATTTACGTTTATGTTGACTGAATCCTCCCAATATGTTTGAATATTATGAGTAAAATATTCTTTATGTCTTGTAGAACAACCTTAAAGTATTTTAATACGTCGTGTGTCTGTTAATCTGCTTGTTTGATATTCTACGCCTTCGGAGATCGAAATAATAATAATTATTATTATAAGCCCATCTATTTGGCTTATGATTCGTAAAACGCGCCCCATAGAGCAGAGAGCCATAGTTATGCGCCGCTGTCGACTTTTTTCCTGTTTACATTGGGCATTGGCCAGACAACACATTTCTCCGCTACTGGTGGCACTATGCTAGTGCCAGCCCCAAGCCTGGATAAAAAAAGGAGGGCGTCGCTAATGGTCATTGTAACCGCACAGCGACGTTTAACTTCAAATACTGCTACAACAATACATTTCATTTGCATCACTTTGTGATTTCTGATGTCTATGTACTTTCTTTAAATTACGTCAAAATGTGTTAGAAAGGAGTTTACAGTGATCATCTTTTCGCTCTGCACTGAAGAGGTGCCTATGTTCTATTTCCACGAACTGTGATTATGAAGATTCGAATCTAATGAGGAGGGGCGACTCTTAGACTAACGACCATTGTTAAATATGCATATGGCATTAAAGGCTTCGAAAAATTGCGCTTTACATATCATTATGGTAATGCGTTGTAAAGGTGTGTAAGATCACCGTTCATTTCATCGCCATGCACCGAAAATTCACATCGTCGATTCACCTTTGCTGGCCATCGTATATCTTCCAGTTTTTGGCCATTATCTTTCGGTTCATCAATATTCGTTTACTGGTGTTGCTCTAAGAAATGCATTGATGAGTAATGACGCCATTAATTTTATCGAATCGGGAAAATATCGGTTGTGGGTCGAATGGTCTGGGATGAGATCCCATATAGGAGCTTCGCTTGATTTCTGGTGTTTCTACTGAGGCATTTCTTTTCAAGTCAGTAAAATAATTATACAATAATGCGAATGATATGATATCATGTCACATGATATATCTTGTGGCAAAATATAAAATCACATCATATTAAATAATATTTTGTTGTGTTACACTTTACGATATCGCATCGATAGCAGTGCCAGTCCAAAGCATGCAGAAAAGAGGAGGGCGACGAAAATCATCTTCGTTCTGATGATCACGATGATGAAGGTTAAGGGAAGATTAACCCTCGGGCTACCAAGGGGGGGTGGTTGCCACCCCCCCTAGGTTTTTCGCAAATTTTTCTCGTTCCGTCTGGAATAAAATTTTGAAAAAATTGGTAGCTGTAGAGGGTTCATTGGGACACATTTTGAGCTAAAACTTTTTATGATGCCCCCTACCGTTCAAAAGTTACACCCGATATACCCAAGGTACCAGGGGGGGTGGATACCACCCCCCCTAGAATATTGTCTGTAACTTTTCCGCCCCTTAATATTAAGAGACACAAATTATACCATTCTATAGAGGGAATGTAGGGCTACATTTCCATGCTCATTGAGTTGTCTTTTGACAACCGGAAGTGCTCAAAATAAATTAAAATATATATAAAGGTGTTTTATTTTCATAAAAATGTCATGTTTTTTCTATTATAACTTATCCATAATTTATTTTTTAATATAAATAAATTATGCCATTCTGTAGAGGGCATTTAGGGCTATTTTCTAATACTAAATAATTTAAAATTTGATGACCGTAAGTGCTCAAAATAAATTAAAATGTATAAAAATGTTGGGTTTTTTTGCAACGCGAACCGATATGTGTGCGTAAACGTTTTTCAGCGGCTAAAACATGTTTTTTGTTTTGATTTAACATAAAACAGAATTATTACTAGTTTTTATATTTGTATATTGGACTTTATTATTTGTAAACTACTTTTTATATATAAATCATGTATAAAACACACAGAATCTAATATATTCCCTATGCGAAAGCATACATTTTGTGGAATCGACGGGTACCCATGGTAAAAAATTCATAATTTCGAGGTGCCTTCATATTTTCTAAACCTAAATATACCATTTTGTGCAGAAATGAATGCTGAATCGAATGGTGTATTACAAGTTATGATATCTCAAACCAAACCCAAAATCCAGGGGGGGTGGTAACCACCCCCCCCTTGGTAGTCAGTGTTACAAAAAAAGCTTGGTAGCCTGAGGGATAATATTGAACTCAAACAATGACTTTTCGATTGCAATTCAGTCATTCAGTCATTTTCGTGCATTTATATAGCACCTCTTCAAGTGGATTACTCAGGGGTGCTCCAACTATCACGCACGCAATTAACATCGACGAAGACGTCAGAGGTTATTGCTGCAATGCAATTTCGTTAAACTTTCAAATGCGGGTAATTAGTTTAACACCATCTCAATTCAAACTCTGACAGTACCAGTAGTCGAAAACCTTGAAAAGGAGATGGCGATGTTAGCATCGCATAGCGTTGTTATACTGAAACTAAGATTTATTCAAAAATTTGTCGAACAATCATAATCGAATCTCCAGACTTCTAAAGCGCTACTTGAAAGCCAAGTGCGGGGCACCAGCTTATTCATTACTTCTCGTCTTGACTATTGCTCGTCACTCTACTCTGACCTTTCTTCCAATCGAATAATGTGCTTAAACCGAGCCTTGCGCTCTGCAGCACGTTTAACTGCACAAATCCATACATTTTATCATGTATCCAGCTATATACTGGAGACTTTACATTGGCTTCCCACTCGCCAGCGCATTGAATTTAGGATTGCTGCTCTAATTAGGCAATGTCAGCTTGGAATTGCCTCTGACTGCTTGAGAGAGCTTTGTTATTCCATGGGTATCCACGGCCACAGTTCCCTCCGTTCTGCACTGAAGGGATTACTCTTGGTCCCATTCGCACGAACCGCAACAATGCAGCATAAAGCATTTTCTGTGATCGGCCCAGTTGTCTCGAAAGGGCTCTCACAGGAGCTACGTCTACTTGCTGGGTTATTACTTAAATTTTTTTAAAATTAAGCTCAAAACTGTCCTTTTTGTCGTGCTAGAGTCGGGAGCGCTTCTGAGAAATCCCCTTGAGAAAGCGCTGTATAAATTCTTGAATGAATGAATGAATGAACTTGCCGATTCGAAGAGATAATCGTAATTCTCAAACTGACTTCCACTGGTTATCGTTGGGCACCTTTAAATCGAGATTACACCAATATATATAGACGGTGGGCTAGCAGGAATGCAAGAACTTTGATGTCTTATAACTGGATTTTTTTATCTGAGCGTCTTGACCAACAGGGATGCCACTCATAGCTTTTTCCACCTAGATCTAGGTTTTTTCGGTCTTTTCTAGGTTTCTAGGTTTTTTGGTCAGGATCTAGCCTTTTTTTCTCATGGCGGTTTTTTCGACTTTTTACATACAAAAGTTTTATTTTTAAAGTGAAAATGCACAAAAGACGTGAAAAGATCGAAAATTTTTGTGAATTTTGACAAAAAATAGGAAATTTTGGAGCCAAAGACTAAAAATGTAGGTCATCAGAAATTTTTCGGGATGAAAAAGAGAGCAAATTTTAATAATCGGACGACTAAATAAAGATCGTCAGAAATTTCAAGCCGAAAAATTGGAAAAATCCATGTATTTTACAGGAAAATCGTCAATCTAGCCTTTTCTAGCCTTTTTTTTCGACCGGATCTGACCTTTTTTCAAAATCCAGAGTGGCATCCTTGTTGACCAATATATCAGATTGAACATAATTATCCATTGTATCATTCTACAAAATATCTAAGAGATACTATTACGACGTTTTGAGATAATGCTATTATAACCCACAGCTAGTCGATGCGTAGATAATATAATATTTATCCTCAAATTGAGGGGGTCCCGTAGCTCATGCCAATGTGTTATCCAAGGCGCATGGTGTTGCGTGCAACTCGTCTGCAACAAGTTATAAAAACACTGAAACTCTGACGTTGGAATAATTGGTTGTATTTCTGCTGTTAAACGTCAAAGCATCATATTAAACTTAAATTTGGAGATTCGTTTGTTGGAATACGGATGTATCCGATTTGACCAGGGTCTATGACAACGGAGGTCGTTAGTCTGGACAGAAATTTGCTCGGCATAATTATTACAGCACTTAAGAGCTTTTATTAGCGCAACCCTGATGAATATTCATCCAATATTTAAATGTTTACATTATATATTACACCAACGCCAAACGTTTTGAAGGTGTTTGAAATTGAGTCGTGTAAATCAGACTTTTCGACTGCGCAAATTAAAAGTCAACAGTCATCAGATTTTTTTTTAAAATCTGTAATTCAGCTCAACAGACGTTGACCGTATATATATATATATATATATATATATATATATATGTATATATATATTTATATATATAATCTTCTTTACATAATAAGCATTGCCCCATATTCAATGCATCTGGTGACGGTTAAAACGGCATGTCACTGTCAGTCGGTAAAATTTCTTTCTGGTTTTGTTTTCTACTGATTAACTGTTTGCAAATTCTGAATCGCATTTGGTATACGTTCCAATTCTCACAAGCAACTTTATTAAGCAGGCTTAGTTTAGTAACTCTGAATTATTACTCCGTCTCCATAGATGATTGGGTTATTCACAATAGCCGATCATTTCCAATTATTATTGAGAAAATGTTTCGTAATGCTTCTTCAAATGGGTAAACCTAGTCGAAGCGTAGACTTAATTAATCATGTGTTTTCTATTGAACATCAATTTCCATTAGGTCGTGTTGAACACCTTTAAAACAACTTTTCCAATGCTATATAATGAAAATTTTGTCAATCGAAGTAGTTCAATAGCACTTCTCTCCGTAAGACAGAAGTTTCAAATTGTTAAAAGAAGATTTGTGAAAGCTTGGTGTTAGAGTTAATTATAGACATGAAGTGCTAGCGACTTCATTTTCTTAGCCTCAGTGTATGAGGTCGGTCAACCTACCAGTCCTCATGATCTTCGTGTCATATTCTCACAGATAGCCTACGGTCATGGCACTTATTATAGCCGAGGTGTGTGCAGGTGTAGCAGTCATTTATAACCATGCGTGTATCTGCTTTTGCCTTGATTTGAACCGATGACCTCTCGATTGACATTTAACCCGCAACACAACTTGATAAAGGACTTGATAAAGGAGGAGGTCGATGCAATTAATTTTTTTATCACACATTTTCGAAGATAAACCGCTTAACGATTGATTGTTTAAGATCAGTAGCTGCTACTGATCTTAAACAATCAATCGTTAAGCGGCTTATCTTCGAAAATAATAGACTCTTGCTTATAACTCAGTTATTTATGGAAATTAAAACTAGTTTCAAGAAATCGAACTAAACTAGCTTCAAATTGTTGCTTGGAAGGATTCGACACATGGGCGGAGTTTATCAGGGGCTAGGGGCTAACCCAACTCCCCTGAAGGCTTTAGCCCCTTCAAGAGCGGAAACCAAACGCCGCTCATGATTCAACATAGCTGCCAAATGCAAATCAGAATTCGTAAACAGCTTATCGTAAGAAAGCGAATTTTACCGAATGACACCCAAACAATTACCATGTCAATTTTATTCTCGAAAACTGAAAAAGAAATTGGTCTATTGCCATTTTCGAAATATCTTACTTCACAGGCTTTAGTTCTAGCTACCTTTAAAACGTTTAGAATAGACGCAATATAAAAATTTATAGAACAAAACTTCAACAGATGCAGAGCGCTTTGTCAGTTTTCGTTCAAGGCTTTTTAGCAGTTTTAACCCTCGGAGGCTAACCTATAAAAGAATTACATATTGGATAACCTGGGGTATATTTTTCACCCCACACCATTTGAGGCCTATGATATAAAATTAGACCATGTTTGATCAAAAATGACACTTAATTCAAGTTCAGCATGGAACTGACAAACTATAAAACCTAAAAAAGTTAAAATATTACGGTCATCTATACACAAGTAACGCTTTGCTGCATGCTTTCCACATACAAAGTTGCAACACATAGGCTAGGTCTACGACATTGTCGATTTCAACATCATCTAGCTCCAAGACATCATTGCAATCAACAAACTCTTCATTATCATCATCACTATCATCATTTTCAATAAATTGATATCAATTCTAGTATCAGTTTAGCGGCATTCGCTGCAGATAACCGTCGACACCTATTCTGCATGTTATAAATTATTAATAACAATTGTCACTTATATGACGTCAGTCACGTGACCATGCAATCAATATGAAAAATATAAAAATGCGGAATTAAGAAAAAACTATCTTTGAACAGATACGCAAAAGCGAATGGCAAAATTTCAAAGTAGTAAAAAAACTCAGGGCAAATACTGACAGTGGGGTGGAAAAAAACCTCAGGTTGGCCTCCGAAGGTTAAACACCTTTATAGAGCATAAAAACGAAATTATATAAACATTACAATAAACGTTTATTTATTTCAGAAGAAACTTCATTCCATCGTCCTTCAATGGGCAATGGTGTAATTAGGACTTTTTGCCATAGAGGCGCATAAATTATAATGCGAATAAGGTGCCTGCATGGAACGTACAACGTGGTGGGCGAATAATATTATTGTAACTGTAGGTGGTTCAGTTTTCCGTAGGCATAAACCCTCAGACAAGTTCATGATCAGGTTCACAGAGTAGCCTAATGCTCTTTCAGGTTTATTGCGAGGCAGTATCAATGTCTGATGACTATTTAATGTTTCATGACTGTTTTTGCTTATTATTTTAAACTTATCTTTTTCCCGGCCTCTGTACTGTTTGTATGTGCACTTGTTATTGCGCCCCTTCAAGCAATCTACTCAGATGTTGATATTCTGCAGTAATTGTCATATGCAGGAAATGTCACAAACTTTTCTTGAAAAGGTATTCGTTATTACTAGTTTTCTTTTGCGAAACGATTATTTTCGCTCATCTTTATTATAACGTTGTCCAGCATGAAACATACCATAAGAAGCAATTAAAGGGCAGCTACTTACATACATGCATATGCGAAGTTCGTCATAACGTTGTAAATGAAGTGATAATTATGAGCCGTGTTGAACACCTTTACAAATTGTAACTCTGGCCATATATATATACGCGTTATAAAGCACATTCGATTAATGGTCGAAAAAGGGTGTTGGGCAATATTTGCTCTTTCGAATGCAAAATTATACCTCATATTAACCTGTTTAAGAATTTCTTTTACTGAAATGTAGAAGTGATGAATCAAATTTGTATTAAGAATAGCAATCAAGAAAAGTTTGTGACATTTCCTGCATATGACAGTTACTGCAGAATATCAATGAGTCTACCCAAACAAATTGGTTTGCGCATATAATGTTTTTACCATTGGACCTTTACATCCGCCATTAGCAAAACTTGTAAGCTTATTGTTGATGTTATTAACTTGTCAACCACTTTACTTTTAAATAGGGTTGTTGTTCGATTAAAAATTTTAATCGATATTAATCGCACCATTAATTTTTTTAATCGCAATTGACTGCAAATTAATCGCAATATATTTCCTTCAAATATGTCTATCTTACTATTTTATAAGGACCCCTGAAGCATAAAATTTTAATGACTGAATGCATTCTTTCTATTGCAAACATTTTCAGTAACCTTTGATTTAGGCATATTGAATTTCTGCATTTAGTTTATTCAACAGTTTTGTATGACAGGCAGAATTGAAACACTGTTCAAATCAGTCAACTGCTCAAAATCCGTTAATTTTTTCATTTGAGCCACCTGTAGTTAATATGATATAGCTCTAAATGTGAAAATTAGACAACCGTTTTCTAACTATCAAAATTATTTATTTGTTCAGCCAACTGTAGCCTATTGGCAGAGCAGTTTATTTACATTGGCCATGAATTCATTGTTACTGCACTGCGTAAGATGTAAATTGTCGTCAACGGCCTTTGTTGTCCAACGACGACGATAAACTCTGGTTAAATAAAACACGTTTAATGATAGTTAATTTTTGCTTGGCGTCAACGTTGTTTTAATATGCTAACGTTAATCTTTGGATTAACAACAATAAACGTTGAATTATCTGACGGTTGTGCTGAGTCAAGATTCGATCTAATTTCGACAATCATGGAACACCCCGTAGAGGGGATGTCGAATTTCTTCCACCATGAGGGTCAGGGTGGGGCGCTTAACAGATTGCCACACGTTGGTTTTCCTGTGCATACGTTTATTGTCATCTGATACTGGCTTACAATCGTTTATTGTACTTAAGAACCGGAAATTTTCAACGAATTATTAGCAGCTAACACCAGCTGTGAAAAATTCGGACTTTCATCAATTTAATTTTTGCTGTGAAGTTTATACCCACCGGTCATTAGGCGTCGATACAAATCACCCAAGGTAGGGTACTATTGGGGGGGGAGAAAAAATTTCCAGTAAAATGTAGTTATTAATCTGAAACTTTATATAGAGACAAACTTTCGGAATTTACATTCCGTCGCACTCTGTCTAGCTGCAACGTTTCAGGTGAATAGTTGTGAAACTAAGGCGACGGAATGGAAATTCAGTAAATGTTTGGGTTTTCGTCCCCGCCCCACCCTGACCCCCATGGTGGAAGAAATTCGACATCCCCTCTACGGGGTGTTCCATGCCGAGACCAATAGAGTAGTGAAGGTTTGGAGTGTAAAGCTCAAAAACTGTTGAAATGTTCCCGGTCAAACAGACAGACGGACACAAATACAGACAGAATCTTCTCTTTATTTATATTGATGTAATGTCTGTGGTTCAATATTCCATAATATTTGAGGATATAAGTTGCGCTTCATCATGTTGATCATCAAGGAAATAATTATAACTCCAAAAATCAAAAAATTGTCATTACTGCGCATCTGATTTACAAAGCTTCACTTAGAGATCCATTTTAAAGTAAAACTAATAGTGTAAATAAATATTGTATAATAAGCAATATAAAACACCTTCTAAACGGTTCATGACAATGCAATATGTACCAGAATTTTTTGGGGTAATCAGGGTTCAAGGTCTAAATCGGAGAGTCCATCATTGACCGCAATCTCGTATAGTGCCAGTCCTACGTTTGGAAGGAAAAGGTGGGCATCCTTGATCGCGAACATGATTTATGCATATTATGAACATTTCTGTATCCGCCATTGAGGTGGGCAACTTTGATCGCGAACATATGCATATCGTAACACGGTGTGGTTCTACACCAAATAATAAGCTGTATTCAGTCACAGCTCGTGCTCTGTAAGTGCCAGTCTCAAGGCTAAGTAAAAGAGGAGGGCAAAGCCAATCAACTCCGTTGCGAGATAATGTTTTCAAATGTTACAAATTTGAGCTATTTCCAATGACCTATAATATTTGAAACATATCTTAACAAGAATAAAAATAGCGGCCATTGAATATTTAATATTCGGTTCGGTAATAGATGGTGTTTTATTATTTTTGCTCAGAACATTATCACCATCGCACGGTTCGAAGACATTACATGGGCAGCGGCAGCAATAGAAGAAAACAATAAAAGTTTTTTGCACTCTAAACAGACAATATTATATAGGCCTACAAGACCTCTGCTAAGAGCATACTTACAACCGGCATATCTCCCGAATCGACGAGTAGCGTCAACTTCGCAACTCTTTGCACACCTCAAATAATATATCAATGAACCAAAATATTAATAGATATAAACTGGACGAGGTTCGACGATCTAGGTTCAGTACCTTGCTCTTTATGCTGTAATATGCCGAGCAAATTTCTGTCCAGGGTAACGGCCTCTGTTGTCATAGACTCTGGTCAAATCGGATCCACCACGGTCTATGAAAGACTAATCGACGATGTAAATTTTCTCTATTGGTGCAAGACGAGAAAATGGACCTGTAAAGCCGAATTTTCAACACCTGTATAACGTAATATTCCGACATTATAAAAGGCAAAATTTTCTTAAACGGTTGTTTACTCCTCGAAAGATTTTCTGTAATCAACTGTAATATTATTGGCAATAACTCAATTTTTCACGAAAACAATCATACACTAATTACAAGCCAAAAAAATTAATTCAGTATGATAATTTATTTTCCGCCGCTTTGAGATAAATGCTCAGAGGCGCTCTCTACACTTGCCTGTATTATAATTTTAGATGTCATTACAATGACATCAGATAGCCAAAAGAACGCACATTGTTTCCCACACACCAATGCAGCAACAACTGATATTCAAAATGCAGAAGTTCTTTTCCTTCATTCTAGTCTTAGTTTGCTTCGCATAATATTATTAATGCAATATGTACCAGAAATTTGTTTCTTTCCTAATTCCCAGGAATACCATTCATAGCCTTTTCCCACCTAGATCTAGGTTTTTTCAGTCTTGTCTAGGTTTCTATGTTTTTTTCTGTCAAGATCTAGCCTTTTTCACACGGCGGTTTTTTCCGACTTTTTCCACGCAAAATAGACCTTTTTAGGTGAAAATCCACAAAATACGTAAAAATGTCGAAAATAAGGAGCCCACAATAGTATTGTAAATTTTGGAGCGAGAGTCCAAAAAAAGATCATCGGAAAACTTCGTCGGGAAAAGTCCTGAGCAAATTTTGGTCGGATGAGTAAAAAAAGATCCTCACAAATTTAAGTTTCAAGCGTGAAAAACCGAAAAATCCATGTATTTTCTCAGAAATTCTCAATCTAGCCTTTTCTAGCCTTTTTTTTGGTCGGATCCGACTTTTTTAAAATTCAGAGTGGCATCCCTGGTAATTCTCAAAAGCTCGCATCTAGTAGTCGATCATTGCCCGCAATCTCGTAGTGCCAGTCCAACGTTTGGAAGCAGAAGGTGGGCATCTTTGATCGCGATCATAATAATTTTCTGCAGGTTGTGACATGGTGTCGTTATACACCAATTTACAAGCTGCATTCAGTCACATGCTCGTGCTCTGGAATTGCCAGTTTTGACCCATTTACAGTGGAGAGCTACAGTTCAAGCATGTGGACAACTGTCGCGCGGCGACGTCGGCGATTGACATGATATGACATGACTTAACCCTCAGGCTACCAAGCTTTTTTTGTAACACTGACCACCAAGGGGGGGGTGGTTACCACCCCCCCTGGATTTTGGGTTTGGTTTGAGATATCATAACTTGTAATACACCATTCGATTCAGCATTCATTTCTGCACAAAATGGTATATTTAGGTTTAGAAAATATGAATGCCCCTCGAAATTATGAATTTTTTACCTTGGGTACCCTTCGATTACACGAAAACGTATACTTACGCATAGGGAATATATTAGATTTTGTGTGTTTTGAACATGATTTATATATACAATAATAGTTTACATATAATAAAGTTCAATTATCAACAATAAAAACTAGTAATAAGTCTGTTTTATGTTAAATCAAAACAAAAAAACATGTTATAGCTGCTGAAAAACGTTTACGCAGACATATCGGTTCGCGTTGCAAAAATACCCAACATTTTTATACATTTTAATTTATTTTTAGCACTTCCGGTCATCAAATTTTAAATAATTTAGTATTAAGAAATAGCCCTGAATGCCCTCTACAGAATGGCATAATTTATTTCTATTCAAAAATAAATTATAGATAAGTTATAATAGAAAAAACATGACAATTTTATGAAAATAAAACACCTTTATATATATTTTAATTTATTTTGAGCACTTCCGGTTGTCAAAAGACAACTCAATGAGCATGGAAATGTAGCCCCACATTCCCTCTATAGAATGGTATAATTTGCGTCTCTTAATATTAAGGGGCGGAAAAGTTACAGACGATATTCTAGGGGGGGTGGTATCCACCCCTCTGGTCCCTTGGGTATATCGGGTGTAACTTTGAACGGTAGGGGGCATCATCAAAAGTTTTAGCTCAAAATGTGTCCCAATGAACCCTCTACAGCTACCAATTTTTTCAAAATTTTATTCCTGACGGAACAAAAAAAATTTGCGAAAAACCTAGGGGGGGGTGGCAACCACCCCCCTTGGTAGCCCGAGGGTTAAAGATCCAAAACTAATAATGTGTAGATATTATATTGTGTAATAAGCATATATAAAACGCCTTCTAAAAGGTTTATTCCAATGTAATATGTATAATAAATTTGTTAACAAAATAATCAGCACATACAGCAGTTCGAAGGCGTCAAGGATGTCACTCAATAGCTTTTTCCACCTAGATCTAGGTATTTTCGGTCTTGTCTAGGTTTCTCTGTTTTTTTTGTCAGGATCTAGTTTTTTTCTCATGTCGGTTTTTTCCACTTTTTTCATACAAAAGGTGGGCAGCATTGATCGCGATCATAATTTATGCATGTTGTGCCACAGTGTCGTTCAACACCAATAACAAGTTGTATTCAGTCACAGCTCGTGACCTGGAAGTTCCAGTCTTAAGGCTGAATAAAATAGGAGGGCAACGTTAATTATCTCTGTTGTGAGATATTGTTCTCAGATTTTAAATATGGGTCATTGGAGATAGCTCAAAATTTGAACTGCCTGTATAATATTGTACATATAATAACCTATATTTGAAATATATTTTAACAAGAATAACAAAATAGCAGCTATCTGAATATTTAATATTCGGTTTGGTAATAGTTACTGTTTTATAATTTTTGCTCAGAACATTATCATCTTCTCACGGTTCAGACATTACATGGGCAGCAATAGAACAAAGCAATAAAATGTTTTTGCACTCTAAACAGACAACGTCATAATTATACAAGACTTCTGCTAAAAGGTCTTGTATATGAGCATGAGATCATAGAAAAAAATAAGTAAGTATATTCTTTAATGTAACCAGTTGCTAAGCAGCACCCTGGTGAACAAGTATCACATATAAGACTTCACATACTGGTACGACATCAAAACCTATCGACAAAACAAAGTAATTAGTGTGTATAAAGCATTCTTGTTACAGAACATGCTTATCCCTATTAGAGCAACCGATATTTCTCCCGAATCGATAATTAGCGTCATCAACGCAATTCTTTGCTCATAAATTATAAAACCAATATCAATGAACCAAATAATAATTATTAATAGAGAGAAACTGGACAGGGTTCGACGGTCTGTGTAAGACTATTCGATGACGTAAATTTGGAAGGCGAGAAAATGGATCTATCAAGCCGAATTTTTAACACCTATATAACGTAATATTCCAAAAATGTAAAAGGCAAAATTATCTCAAGCCTTTGTTACCGTTTGGACATGTCTTGTTTCTATTTTCGACTAATAATAATATAATGGGGAATAATTCAGTTATTTACGAAAACATACACTAATTGCATGTAAAAAATTAATTCAGTCTCATAATCTATTTTCTGCCGTTTCGAGACAAGTACTCTGAGGCGCTCTCTGCACTTGCCTGTATTATAATTCCAGATGTCATTACAGACATCATCTAGACAAAATAATGCACATTGTTTCCAAAACACTAATGCAACAACAACCGATATTCCAAATGTAGAAGCTCCATTCCGCCAGCTGAGTCTCAGTTAACCAACCGAATATCAATTGACCGAGGTGTTAATTAATTTAAGAAAAAAATGGGACCCGGTATACATGTAGTAGCGCATCAGGTTGTTCGCTGGCATTGGAGAGCGAGATGTAACGAGATCGCACACCGTAGGTGGACAAAGCCGGACGTGCGCTGAAGACTGCTATTAGCGCCGTGTATTGCAGGCTGTCTGTTCTGTTAGTATAGGTAAGATTTATGTAGTCTAAAATTATTTGCGTTTTTGTGAATTGTGTTTCAATTGCATAAAATTCACACTGTGACCGGTTGAGGTCTATCAAATGTGGATTGTTTCAAAAAAGAAAATAATATCGTTATTAGGACTCAGTGGCTCAGAAAAGACGACGGGAGTTTTGTCTTCCAGTTTCATGGATATTGAGACGCGAATAGGCAATTGAAAAAAGCACTGTTATATAACCATCTTTACACGATAAGCATAGGAAAAAATAAAAAATTTAAATAATTTAACTGTAATACGCTAAACCAAATTTTGGTTGGTGGCAACGGCCTTTGTTGTCAAAAGCTGTCCTTTAACCCTGGATAGACAACATCTTTGGATCTTGGAAATTAAGAACATAGTCGTATCGTGAATTATAGGAAATAATCGACTTTTGTTTATGACTCGTTTATTTATGAAAACTAAAGCAATCTTCAGTCATTTAAACATAACCAGCTTAATATGCTCCTCAGCTGTTATCGTCCTCCGTACGGCCTTTTGTCCACAACACCAACCCAGAAACCTAAACCCTTGGGAATAGCATGAGGTTAGATTAACACTCGAGTGCCCAAGGTATTTTTTGGTACACGAAGGCCCAAGGGGGGGGGTCCGCGCGGACTCCAGCGTTTTCATGGTAATATCTTGAGAAGGGATTGGAATATCGTTACAGAATTTAGTTCTATGTATTCCCAGATGAATTTGCAATCGATTGATGTATCTTATACCACAATAACACCACCTGGTGTAAAATAATAGTGTAAAATCTCTTGATACACATTTTATGCTTGCTTGCGTCATTTACCGAAGGAAGTCTATAGTTTTCATGCTAAAATCTTGAGAAGGGATTGGAATATCATAACAGAAGTTAGTTCTATGTAATCCCAAATGAATTCTCAGTCGACTGATGTATCTTATATCACAATGGCACCACCTGGTGCAAAATAATAGTGTAAAAATCTCATGATACACAGTATAATGCTTGCTTGCGTCATTTTAGCGAAGGAATAGCAGCAAATCTTGCGGTACCCTTAGTATATGATGCGGTTGTGGGGTACAGGGTTGGACAATACTCACGAAAAATATACCATTCGATGCCCAAATGGTTGCTCTAGGAATACCTAAAAGCATTTTTGCATATCTATAGCCGTTAAAAAGTTATCCGAAAAAAACGGGTCTGGGGTCCGGTCGGACCCCCCCCTTGGGCACTCGAGGGTTAAACACTGTGTATTTTCTAAGCCAGCAGCCCACCACTGTTACAGTACTTTGCAGGTCTGTCAGCGTCTTAGCAAGGAAGTTAAATGCTAACTCCATTTAAACACCTTTATTGAGTATTTTTAATGAACTTCATATGATATAAATTTCTTAAATTGTTCACTTTTAACGTCACAATGAATGAGCAAAAAGAAAGTAAGTTGAACTTTTTTAAAGGAGTTAAAGATTGAACATTACTGAAATTGTGAAGTTTCAGTTAGTCGCATATTGATGGTGTTTCTAGGATACTAGAAAGTTGTTTTCATTGCATTGTAAATTTTTTCATTGATGTCATAGGACGACGTTAAAATTCTGAATAATAATAAAGAATTTATCAACTAAATCATGATTAAAGTAAGCGTGGACTGTGGTAGAGCTAGGACATATGCCATCGTGGAAGATTATACGAAGCTCAAATCTGCAGGAAGCGTAGGCAGAGGCGATATTATGCTATACGCCGTTCCTGTTTGAAGGTATAGCATTTCAATTCAATTCAGTTCTAGTTGCTCATTGAATGGCGAATCAACTAAGGACATTTTGTCTATCGGTGCATTGGCGAGAAGTTGCATGACGACCACACTTCACGTTTGAGACATAAACAGACATAGACAGACAGACAGAGACAGACAGACATAGACAGACAGACAGAGGTAGATAGACAGAGACACATAAACAGCTAGATGCAGACAGAGAGACAGAAAGAGAGAGATAGAAGCAGAGGCAGAGACAGAGAGACAAAATAATATTCCATAGTCTACACCCAGAAACAAATTATAATGAGTATTTCTAAAGTTTTGTGTATATAGTTAAAAGATTACTTTTGTCCTAAAGTTCTATCTTACTTAGTTAACCGAAGCTCACCTCCTTTTGGGATAACGTGTAACGTAACATGTTAGACACCTTTAAGACAGGTTTTCACTATGCTATACATTTGGACAATTTCGGTTGAGTTTATTACTGAGTAGCTATACCGGGTTTTCAAAGCCCATCCTATATCTTACCTTAGACCTTAATCTGCTATGCACACATTGGGCGATATAGGTAATTTACATCTAATATAAATAATTACTTTTAAAAATAATATAACAGCCTCGTTATTCTTCCTCTTCATCTATTAACATCGATGAAGACGTGACAGGCTATTGTTGCAATAAAACTTCGTTAAACTTTCAAATGATAATAATTAATTGAACTTCATCACAATTCGAACTCTGACAGTAGGCTACCAGTCGAAAGCCTGGGAAAAAAGAGGGCGACGTTAGTATCAACTAGCGTTGTTATACTCAAACTTATAGGTAATATTTATTCAAGAATTTGTCAAGCAATCGTTATCGCCATCGTAATCTCCATGTTACGTTACACTTCTGAAAAGAAGCTACTGTCCGTAAGAGTAGTCCAAAGATGACCCGGGTCGAGTTACCATAAGGTCTAAGGTGAGATCTTCAAGGTAGCTTACACAGGAGCCCCCCCTCCCCAGCCCATCCACGGCTAAATATGACAGTTTGGACATTATTCGTGAACAGTGTGGAGTTGCACTTGGACACTAAGTTCAATCTACCAGAGATGCCCTCCCAGGTTGCAAGACCAGCTACAGAGAAAGAACGGCGCTGTCATATAACAGTCCGCGAGCTGAGAACCAGACGCACAGCTTGGTCAACTGATCGAAGGTTAGATCGATGCTGGACACCCAAGGTGGAACAATAGAGTTCTCAAAGTACCGCCTAACTAAAGCCCAGACGATACATACAATCCACTACGGGAAAGGGAGCCAGCGCAATACATCCAGCGTGTAACAGAGGCGTGATCAAATAATTTTGGGATATGTATAAGTCGCAGGACGGCCAATGCATTCGACCGGTAATCCGTCATAGAGGACTCTACGATAAGGTGGCGGAAATTCTCAGCAGATAACTGCATTCGAAGTCACTTGCTACAATGATTGTAATTAAATTTCGCAAAACGAAAGGTGTGCATGTTCAACAGCTAATTGAAATACCTCTATAATAATGTTATCAAATTAAATGTAAAAAATGCCAAAAAATATGAGTACTTGTCCTGCAAAATTGCAGGCCATGCATTATACTTTTTCACTTGCTTGTTATGGGAAATTTGTCGTAATGTTCGTTATGACGTGCAACGCGTTTTGCTGAACACCTTTAAATCAGGCAGAGATATTTGTGCACTGAAGTGCATGACCTATTCTGTTGCTTAATGAAAGTGCCTTTTCAGTAAAACTATGAATATTGATTTTAGTGTCTAACTGAGCGACAGAGCCATTAATAATGTCTAATTCAGGTCCACATTGAACACCTTTAAGACTTTTGACTCCAGTGCTTATTATAAGAGCAAATCCGTAATAAACGTGAATAAATATTTTGCAGTCTCTAGCTCTCAAGCGCTGTAATATGCCGAGCAAATTTCTGTCCAGGGTAACGGCCTCTGTTGTCATAGACCCTGGTAATATCGGATCCATCCATCCATAAACGTCAATGGCAACTTTTTCGTGACACAATGTGTTGGACCAGGGGCACGCGTTTGCTCCTCACAATCACCGACTTGCTCGAGAATGTTACTATCAACTGCGGCAGCTTCGCACAATTGCTCGTTCACTTAACGTCTAGTGCTGTCAACGCTCTAGGCCATTCCTTCATCACTTCCCGTATTGACTGTTGCTCGTAACGCTACTATAGCCTCCCATCCAGTTAAATAGTGTGCATGAACCGAGACTTACGCTCTGCAGCACGTTTAATTGGACAATGGACATATCCCTAAATTTGATCATGTATCCAGCTATATGCTGGAGACATTACACTGGCTTCCCACTCGGCAGCGTATTGAAATTAGGTTCGCTGCCCTAATTTGGCCGAGTCAGATTGGAATTGCCCCATACTACTTGCGAGAGTTTTGTTGATCCACGGACACAATACCACCGCCCCTCCGTTCTGCACAGAAGGGATTGCTCTTGATCCCATTAGCAACGAACTGCAATGATGCCGAACAGAGCCTTTTCTGTCATAGGCACAGTTGTCTGGAATGGGTTTCCACACGACCTACGTTTATTTCATGGGGTTATTTCTTAAACATTTAAAAAAATTAAACTCAAAACTGTCCTTTTTGTCGTACTAGAGTCGGGAGCGCTTCTGAGTAGTGCTCTTGAGGAAGCGCTATATAAATTCTTGAATGAATGAATGAAGGAATGAATGAATGAATAAATGAATGAATGAATGATTGAATGAACGAATGAATGAACGAATGGATGAATGAACGAATGAATGAATGATTGAATGAATGAATGAACCAAACTGAATGAATGAATGAATGAATGAATGAATGAATGAATGAATGAATGAATGAATGAATGAACTTGTCGATGCGAAAAGATAATCGTAATTCTCAAATTGACTTCCAGTGGTTATCGTTGGGCACCTTTAAATCGAGATCACGTCATGGTATATACTTTGAAAATCTGTTTTGTCTGTAAGTTCTTTAGTACTTTGGGTGATGATGTCGTTAAGCCTTCGAGTAAAGTAAACACAACAACTATCATGTCAGAGAGTTCAACAGTTAAATGATATCGGTGATAATTTTATGCCGAGGCAACAAGTGTCAAATAGCATTCGTTACGGATTGTACACTGCATCGGAGTTTCACGAACGAGCAATAGGAAGTGAAAAACTTGCTCAAGGCCCCCAAGTGGCTGCTTGACGTGGATTCGAACCTGAAACCCTCCAGCTCCAAGTCACTGAACCCACCACTACACCACTGCGCCTCGCTAATAGCTATAGGTTCTTTAGGAAAAGCAATTATGGAAGTATTCAACAATGGCGGCATTGCAAAACGTTCACCACAACACTACCAATGATGGTAGAATACTTCATAGTTATAAGCCTACCTAGCAGGTCGATAACGTCGCCCTCTTGCGATGTCAGAGTTTGTGACTGGGACAGTCAACATGGATAGGATAATAAATGTTGCTTGTTATAATTATTACAATTATGCACGCTGATCGCATTGTCATATAATACTGTACAATTGATTCAATGACCTTTCATATTTTAGTCACATGACAAAATAATTATTATAACAAATGAAAACTATAATAATCGCATAATTTATATGTGCAGCAATAATTTAAAGGACAGACGCTTGTGTACTTGATGCTTAATAGAATTTCCTCTTAACGTTGTAAACAAGCCGTTTAAACACCTTTAAAACTGACTAGTGTGATACTACATGAGTCTCATAAGTACTTTTTATTTAATTTATTTAATACGTGTAGAAACTGCCTGAAGTCTTAGTGAAAACACGAGATACGAGCAATTATTAGCATGCTGATTTTTTTACAATGTATTATGTCGCTAATGGTCTTTGTTACCACACAGTGACGTTAAACTGCAAATACTACTCCGTTTATATGATTCAGTCGGTTTTCAGCGTTGCTACAACTTACTACCAACGAACTCATAGTCTACGACTTTGACATCTTTGCTATTACGGTACAAAGAGCTGGCATATTAAGAAATAAAAATTCCAAATATTATTGCAACTGTCAAAAGCCGCAAACTTAGGCTCGTGCTTTGCGTCTTTGCACTTTTTGTAACATGACATTGACGCCCATATACGACACTGCATGACCTTGACCCGGTGAGCACGCGCACACGACATTTCTTTGCAACTTACTGACCTCAATTGTAAGGCTTGATTTCGTTTATATTTGCGCCATCGGTAGATACATAAAGTTACCAATAATATTACATTGACATAAATTCAGGCTACTCTGAAATATTGAAATGTATAGTTGATTCAGGAAACATTTAAAGGTTAATGATAAATGGTAACGTTCTGTCAGTAATTAATTAAAGGCTACAAACTTACAGTCTCAATTGCTTAATTAACTGAAGCGTGCCCAAAATTTTAATTATTATTGACGTGACTGACAACGTTAACGTTTTAAACACCTTCAAAACGTATGACACAAATTCTATATATATATAGACAATAATTATTGCCTTTAAATTAAACATAGGATACACATATAATTATAGTCTAATTTTTAGTAGGCCTACTAAATTATATATTGCACTTAAAATTTTTACTTATAATAATTATAGGCCTAAGAAGTTTATATAAAAAATAACCCTATTAAGTTTTATTGCTTTTAGGGAACCACTATATGTATTAATTTTATCAAGGTTAATACTGACGTTAAATAGGTCTAATTAAATATTGGCATTGCTAAGCTGAATCCTTGAGATATTGAGAATACTGTGAAGCGTAAGAATTATAAGACTAAAATAAAATTTAGAAAAATAATAACAGACAGAAATATATAAAGTTGAATAAAAATAAAAACGGAATAGAACGATAAGAAAAATTTAAAAAACGACGCTTTTGAAAATAATTTTAAAAAACAGGAAAAAACATTTTTAACAACTTGGAAAATACATCAATTGCGCTCACTTTGGGCATCTTAATTGATCTGATTGCGCCTATACAATCCTAAACTATAAAACAGAAAGTTTGTCCTTCGTGTTGTGTGTATATTTGTGTGCGAGTGTGTGCGCGTGTGTGCGTGCGTGTGTCCCAAGAAGAACCCTGAAACGGCAGACTGTCTGTTGAAGAAATTGTTTAAAAATCTTCCTTACGCAAATTTGTAGGTCAACGCGATTATTTTTAGCTCTCAATTCATTACAAAACTTGAGATATGAACATTAAAAATTTCGATACGGTAGTCAGACAAGTACGTAGGAGCTGCTCAAGAAAAAGGTGACCAGCGGCGAGCTAGAGCAGGTGGACTCCTTTGTGTATCTGGCAAGCAGAATAAGGAAGGATTCGGATGGTACAGAAGAGGTGAAAACAAGGCTGATCATGGGGATGGCGGTCATGATAAAGTTAACTCAGTTATGTAGGCTAATAACAAATCAATCAGCACATGGACAAATCTGTGACTGATGAAGATCATTGTGTGACTAGTGTCGACATATCGATGCGAAGCCTGAACGGTAAAGAAAGATGAAGAGAAGCGCATCTAGGCTTTTGAGAACAAATGCATCAGAACACTATATTGCGGATGTCATCGATTGATAATTATGAAGACAACAACAGAGCAGGACTGGTGTACTGTTACAGTACTGTAACAGTAGACTCACTGTGAAAACACGTAACAATTATACTCATCGGTCATTTTCCCGCTTATTATAGCTGTGCAGGGAACCGTTGTAAAGGTGTTTAATAGGTGGCATAGAGTGTCAGTTTTAATATTAAGACGAACTCTCTGTAACAACTGTTTTGACTCATTTGACAGCGTGTCATCATGCTGCTTTACATCAAGCCATATTATGCTACACGATAAAATGATACGTTACACTGCGTTACACAACTTAAGGCTGCGTTGCGTTCAGTCTTCTTGCATCCGTTGAGGTTTCCTTCCTAACGATTTGTCAAGTTTCGATTAACTCTTTTTCAGAGCTGAATCTGCAGCTCTTTTCCGCTATATACTCTTAAGCTCTTGTCACATCCTTTACGACCTCGATCGAAAGTCTATCAGAGGCCAGTTGACATTAATTTTGCAAGCAGTTGATCCTTGTAAAGGTAGGCCTACCGAAATATATTAGCCAGCAGTCTCTATTACTACCAGGAATTTCATAAAATGCCGCCAAGCATATAATCCAACAAGATGCTATAATTAACTTCGTTTTAGCTTATTTGAATGTGAAAATAATTCCTGTATTTGACTGTTGAGTTCATAAAAAGGATTTTTTCCCATTGGCAAACGAATCTGATTTGCAATGCTCTATGATTATCTACATAAGCCTACCTCTAAAACACTATTCATCGATGCTATAATTTAATAGGGTATAAAAGCGGTAATAATTTTCTTTATTATCTTCAATGTGACAGTGACAGTGACAGGAAGTTAGAGGACAAGTCTTCATTGCATCAAATAAACAGCTGTATAATTGTGGTGAACAGACTCTGAAGCAGTGATTACTACTCTAAACTTTGGACTAATTTATAACAGTACTGCAATTTTCGATGAACGCGAACAACCCTAGAGAGAAAGGATACTGTCGACGATAAATTTGCATGACACAAATATCAACGATTATCTGCAGAGTCTCCTGCAAACCATTGAGTAAACGTTTTTTCGTGTCTAATAAGAACTTTCTTCATCTGACCAAATACAATGCGATATAATGAGTTGTCAAACCACCCAAACTATAGTCGATGCGAAAAGATAATCGTAATTCTCAAACTGATTTTCGATGGTTCTTGCTGGACACCTTCGAAACAAAATGACACGACGCTATATATAAAGGACATCTCCGCAGCAATTGAATGTGTAAATGTGCCGTAGAGGCCATAATATAATTTCATGCAGTAGAAGTTAAGTTCCCTAAACTATAGACCGATAGGCTGCTGTGGCTATGCAGCGTTAGCGACTTCACTTTCTTGGCTTCGGCATTCATTCTGACGTCTCCATCGTCTTGTCATGTTCGCATCGCAGTGTACAGTCAATGTACTCATCTACTCATACGTCCACCACATTCGATTATAGCGCGCAGCCGTGATTTCGCCCTTTGATGCCTAATTAGATTAGCGCCGTCAGCCGACGATTAGATCGCTCACTTGCCATTGGTCAGCGCGCCCTCGGCGCTATGATTTTCTCCTTCACTTGTCTCCGTTCTTTCTCTTCCTGTCTCCGTTGATCCTCTTTCTTTTTTTCTTCTTTTCTTCGTTGCTCCTCTTCTTTTTATCTTCTTGTTTCCGTTCTTTCTCTTCTTGTCTACGTTGCTCCTCTTTCTCTTTCTCTTCTTGTCTACGTTGCTCTTCCCTCATCATCATAAATTGCATCAACACTTCCATAGACATCGGTGCCTGCGGTTTTTCGACTGGCTTCTCCTCAACGCCACCAACAGCACCTTTCTCTTCAGCTTCCTTTTTAAGCCAAACCTCTGCTAAAGCTCCCATCAAATTTTCCGTAGACATCTCTTCGACTTCTTCCACGTCTAGACCGGCTTCAATTAATAACTTTATTATTCGATCCGAAGACATCTTTAGATGTATGTATGTATGTATGTATGTATGTATGTATGTATGTATGTATGTATGTATGTATGTATGTATGTATGTATGTATGTATGTATGTATGTATGTATGTATGTATGTACATGTATGTATGTATGTATGTATGTATGTATGTATGTATGTATGTATGTATGTATGTATGTATGTATGTATGTATGTATGTATGTATGTATGTATGTAGGTATGCATGTATGTATGTATGTATGTATGTATGTATGTATGTAGGTATGTATGTATGTATGTATGTATGTATGTATGTACATGTATGTATGTATGTATGTATGTATGTATGTATGTATGTATGTATGTATGTATGTATGTATGTAGGTATGCATGTATGTATGTATGTATGTATGTATGTATGTATGTATGTATGTATGTATGTATGTATGTATGTATGTATGTATGTATGTATGTATGTATGTATGTATGTATGTATGTATGTATGTATGTATGTATGTATGTATGTATGTATGTATGTATGTATGTATGTATGTATGTATGTATGTATGTATGTATGTATGTATGTATGTATGTATGTATGTATGTATGTATGTGACTTTGTCCAGAATGCACGCTCACAGTTTTTGAGGTTTTCACTCCAAACCTTCACTACTGTGTTAGGTCTCGGCATGAGACGCAAAGTCGAGAGGTTGGCGTTTCTCTACCACCATAGGGGCCAGGGTGGGGGGCGAAACCCCCAATTTTTTCCTTTAAAAAAACCCGCAGGTGTTGATGTGATTTTTTTTACCTAGATAGAGGGCGATCAGAACCACCCGGATCAGAAGTTGGCGAATCTCCACCACCATGGGGGCCAGGATGCGGAGGGCCCGAAAACACTAATTTTTCGCTATAATTTTGGATTGATCCGATTTGACCAGGGTCTATGACAACAGAGGCCGTTACCCTGGACAGAAATTTGCTCGGCATATTACAGCACTTAGAGCTTTCTTCATTCGAAGTTTTAATTCGCTTGCCACGTATAAAAGGAGTCATTTTAACCATTTTAAAGGTATTTAAGGTCAGCTTTGTTGCTAGTACGGATTTCACGGCCCCCGTACCGGTGAAGGCGGGGTGGGGAAGGGGTGGGATGGAGGGGGTGGGGTGGGGTGGAGTGGGGTCGGCGGGGTGGGGCCGAGGGGGAGGGAGAGGTGTGGGGTGAGGTGGAGGTAGAGGGGTGGGATGGGGTGGAGGTGTTGAGGTGGGGGTGGGGGTGGGGTGGCGGGGGGTCGAGAGGTGGGTTTGGGGTGTGGGTGGGGGTGGGGGTTGGGAGAAGTGGGTGTGCGGGTTGGGGTGTGGGGGTTGGGGTGGAGGGGAATGGAGTAGGAAGTGGGGGTGGGGTGTGGGTGGAGCGTGGGTGGTGGGAGGGGGTTGGGAGGTGGAGGGGTGGGGTGGCGGTGGAAATTTTCGTAAAACACAAATTTCTCCGTTGGCATACCGGTAGAGGTCGGAGTGTGGTGGGGTGTTGTGTGGTGGGGTTGTGGCAGGAGCGGATCGATTTCTAAATTTCCCAGGCAACGCCGGGTACCCCAGCTAGTTTATCACTTAACCAGACTCACAGCGCAACGTACTCAAAGGTTTTAGCACAAGGCATTTACGCAATTTCACTTTATAATATTTTTTTGTATGTGCACTTGTTATAGCGCCCCTTCAAGCTCTCGCTACTCAGAGGCGCTCCCGAATGCAGAGCCGACACTGCATCGGAGTTTCCCGCCGAAGCACTGAGCAATTGTGAGTGAAGGACTTGCCCAAGGTCCTTACGCGGCGAAGTGGATTCGAACCTAGAACCTTCCGGCTTCAAGGCAACGACGCCACCACTACACCACCGCGCCCATATTGATTACTATTTTTCTGAATCGGTAATTGTCTTTCGGAGCACATATCCAACCAATATCAATGAATCGAAATGTTAATTTGGAGAAATTTGATGGGATAAGGCGGCCTGTGAAAAGTGAACCGTCGATGATATTTTTCTCTATCTGTCCACTGCGAGAAAATGAGCGGTTAAAACGCATTAGAGACACCTTTATAAAGTGTAATTTATATGGTATATGAGGTGCAATATTGGAAACCACACGCTTAATTTATGCTATAATTTGAGTTGTCATTGCAATGAATAATTACACCTGGTTACAAAATAATGCACAGAATTAAGTTAAAATAATCTCTTCGGGTGGATTTGAAGCGTTGTTTGGCGTGTCATCTTATATCGCAATCGTAAAAACGATGATGAACAATAAGATACAATCGACTTTTAATAATAATAATATTATCTTTTTTAGCAATCCGGTTGACACACCGCAACCGGTTACAATCCACACTTTTGCAGTTTGAACAATTCACAAGAATGGACATCACAGAATACGCAAATCTTAACCATATTAAATGAGCAGACCGCCTGCAATATAATTATGGCGCCAATGGCAGCCTAAAAAGCAAATCCGCCCAACGGGGGTTCGAACTCAGTACCTCTCGTACTCTTGGCCAGCGTGTTAACCACTACTCTACCGGGCTTATTTATAACTCATTTATTTATGGAAACTAAGACTAATCTCAGTCAATCAATAAAAAGATATCCTAATAAAGTTGCTTGGTTGGATTCAAATGTCAACCAAATGCGATTCAAAATTCGTAAACAGTTGATCGTAAGAAAAGGCATGCAGTTTTCCGAATTCACAAATATATGTTAATTTTATTAATTATACCAAACGAATTTAGGTCGAGGGAAATCCTACCTCTGTTGTCATAGATCCTCGTCAAATCTGGATCCATCCATTCATAATCCACCGGGTTTCCATGTAGGTCTATATATGATGCTATAAATATCATCGGCTTCAACTTAATGACCAGAAAATAAATCAAAACCATTTGTTATATATAACCGTCGACGATGAATGACTAACCAAAATTATATTTGCGGCTATTGGTTGAGACAATGAACAAACTTGACACCTTTAAAATGGTTGCTCTGGATTTATATATAACATAGAAATTTGTTAATTTGTTAATATGATAAAAGTCAACACTCTGGTGAATGACTGGATCCAGAGGTTAACAACAGCTTGTGGCATCAGAGACTGAAATTTGTTTGGCCTAATACATTCATTCATTCAAGTATTTATATAGCGCCTCTTCAAGGAAACTACTCAGAGGCGCTCCCGACTCCAGTACGGACAAACAGAACAGTTTTTAAGTGCTTATAGAATGTGACAGAGAGTGATCTAGGGAACATACAATTCAACTATCACTCTGGTAGCCACACAATGGACTTCAATAATGGAACTATTACTACGCACGACGCATTATTTTAACGCATTGACCGCGGAACAATTTAGCAGTGCGTGGCAGACCCAGAGAAAACTTGAACAGCTGATAGGCAATTTACGCATGAGCAGTAGAATCTTAAATTCAAATTATTTCATCGTATATTTATTGTAGGTCTGGTTATAAGGATTTGTACATCCGCGTATTATTGCCAATAATAATCGTTCAAACGAAGAGTTAATTCGTGGAAATGACGTCGATTCAAATGACGAATGCGTGAATTGAATAATGTTCTGTTGACAAGTAATCGCGAGCGTGAACATCTATCTCTCCGGATAAGACACCTTTATAATGAGAGAATGGAATGCATAATTATTATACGATTCAAGTGGTGAGCGCTAACTCTTTCAGACAGTTATGATTTATAAATTTTCAACACGCTGCTAGACACCTATATAACGGATTTCTCAGGATATATATAAGGAAACAATATCTCATGTAATTGCCTCCTCGAGTCGTTGTTCGAGATACAATAACATTGGATCTGTAATCGCAGAGGATGCAAATTCTGATAAAGAAATCCAGGCTAGATTGAACAAAAGAAAGGAATCATGATAACATTGAAAAACATAATTATGGATGATACTTGTGGCATACCGGTGACGACAAAAGTAAAACTGCTGATAATATCAGCAGTTTTACTTTTGTCGTAACCGGTATGCCACATATTATGGCCAGTCGCAACTTATGGTTTTGAAGGATAGATCATCAAGAAATCTGATGAGATGAGGTTAAATGGATTTGAAATGAAATTACTGAGGTAGATACTAAGAATTATAATGTGTTTTGAACGCTCATTTTCTAAAAACAGCGGCTAACATGTTGCACTGCCACCATTGCTGAACTAATATTATTATTGTCCATGATTATTGCTTAGCTGTGTTTCTTACAAAGAACCTATAGTGAGTGCCTTGATCATTAGCTGTCGACGGGAAGATAAAACGGCAAAGAGAGAAATGGCTAGCCTCACTCAAATGCCGAGGCTAAGAAAATTAAGTTGCAGATTCCTAATAGTACCATCACTGCCGTGGCGCTAGCTTAAAACGAGGCTCTTCATGTTATGTTGGCTACTGAACCCACTGCATTCCTATCTATAAGCCTCAGCAAATAATTGACGTTATGATACATATATATAGTGACAGAATAATTTGATTTAAAGGTGTTCAATAAGGAGCTTTGTTTTTGGCCTAGGAGAGATGCTTGTCTGGTAATTGTAATTCTTCAGTTGGTATAAACAGATGTGCTCTTGTCCAATAAGCATTCAACTTAAAAATTATCAGAACCATTAAATACTGGAATTTATTTTCAAGCATGCTTGAGGATAATTATGCAGAATTTCAATGAATACATAGTATTTGGTGACAGAATTATCTGTATTGAACATTTGTAACCATAATTGCTTTTTTAGAGTTACAATTGAAATTAGTTTTGTGCGACAACTGAGACAAAAAAACAATTTTACTTAAATTACATTAGATGATCCTGTTGTCACAATCAATGAGCATAGGAAATGTAAGATGGACTCTTTTAAGTTGTTAACGATTGAACATTGATGAAATTGTGAAGCTTCATTCAAACACCATTCCCGTTGATGGTGTTATTAGGATGCTAGAAAATTGTTTTCATTGCATTGTATTTTTTTGTATTGTCGTCAACGGCCATTGATATTATAGGACGACGTTAAACTGTGGAATAATAATAATTAAACCGTCATTTAAACGACTCAGTTCAATCACAATGCGCGAGTCATAGAACGTATCCAAAAAACTAATACTGTATGAAATTAAACTGTTGTACGGACTTTGTGTGATTTTGAAACTCTGTTGAAACACCCTATGATGATGCTTCACCGATGCTAGAAGTTCTTTCGAACGAACACCAGACATTAATTAAGCTGATCAATGCTGTAATATGCCAAGGAAATTTCTGTCGAGAGCAACGGCCTCTGTTGTCATGAACACTCGTTAAATCTGCATCCTCCTCCTCCACCAGACATTTTGTGCAATTGCCATCAATGGCCATTGATGTCACAGTGTGACGTCAACCTTTGGAATAATAATATTAATAATAATAAATAACAATCACGCATTTAATAAAAAAAAACAAAGACCACTCAATCGATTGTTTATTGAAAAATCACAGTAGACCTACATTGTAAAAATTAGCTGAAACTTCGTCGCATAGTGTACTCTGTAATGCCAGTCAGAACTTCTTCAAGGGGACTACTCAGCGGCGCTCCTAACCGCAGCGCGGCCAAATAAAACTGTCTTAAGATGAGAGAGGAAAGCCTGAGAAGGATTTTTACAAAGAGAGCGGAGGGTCAGAGGAAGACCATTCCAGGTTGAGGGTCCTACCACCGAGAAGCACAGTTGTGCGTAGTGGAAGTACGAGCAAAAGGGTCTGAGAGCAGACTTTGTTCAGTCGAACGAAGGGAGCGGAAACGGTGAGAACTAAGAGTATGGCTACAGATCTCTCAAAGATAGAACAAAGCCTGGCATGCAGCGCCAGACTAGAGTAGATATCCTATCCTCAATTCGCTGCTTGAGTGGGAGCCAGTGGAGAACGTCACGCATATATTATAGCTGGAGATGTGGCTGAATAGTTGGAGATAAATGACCTAATAAGACATGTTTCATAATACTTCTTGATATAGGCCTGCATTGCCGATGCGAACACTTAATCGTTATTATATGTTTTTGTTGTTGGCAATGCTTCAAATTTAACACCTTTAAAACGAATTTCTTCGCGACAATATAAAAAAGACTTTCGTCCAACACTTTGTTCCATAGCACTGTCGTATTCATACATCGTCAGATAATAAGTTTCAATTGTCAAGTAGAGAAGAGCAATCACTGAAGATATATGCACTGGGAGATGGAGATGACTATGAAGTGTAGCCGACTTCCTTTTCTTAGTCTCAATGTATGAGGTCGGAGAACCAAACGATCATCGTGTCATATTGTTACCGTTTGCGTACCGTCAGTGCACTCACGATGACCCCGGATGACAAAAACAATATCATAGCCTAAATTAATTACATGTGCATATGTTGTAAGTAATATAAAAATTAAAGAATGACCTTGACGTTGACCCACTAGATGACCCCGGATGACAAAATCAATATCAGAAATGAATTCTGCATACCTGAATCAGTATTATTTGAGGCATTACAGTGCATATGCTGTGATAAATGAAAGAGATGTATTAAATGACCTTAGAAATGACCGTATGACCTTCAGATGACCCCGGATGACAAAATCAATATCATAAATGAATTCTACATACCTGACTTAGTAACATTAGAGTTATTAAACGTGCATATCGTGTAAGAAATAATAAAGACTAATTTTCCAATATGGCCGGTGGCGGCCATATTGAATTTTGCAATTGCGCCATTCGTGACGTCATGGCGGACAAGCACCTCGGTGATTTTTCATGTCCAGGGACCCACTGACTGATTGGAAGTGAGAAACTCCCCCAACACCAAAGTGCATACGGGACCTCATGGCAGGCCAAGAACTCAAAAGTTCAAAAGTAGTCATGCGACTTCAATGGAAATCGATTTCTTTGAATGTAGCATATTTTGTATTTTCTTTTGACAACAATTTCTATAATAATCGACTTTCGTTTTCTGTCATCGTTTTTTTCGTGCCTAGCATGTTGCTTGTGCCATTTGTTGTATTTTGTTGGAATCGAATTAATGCAAACAATATTCATGAAAATGTTGGAGCCGTGTTATTTACGATTTGAACAATGTCACCTTAGTATAATCAATCGGATCAGCGTTAAAAAGGTATCTAGATATGTTTTGAGCAAAACTTGCCTTCTCAAGCTGGACTCTCTAATTTTGAAATATAAATCATCGCGTCTTGCTAGAAAAACAATAATTGGCTATCATAAATTCCCGAAGCTAAAGCTATTCCAGTTTCAGACCTACTTGCATAGTGAATATACTTGAATACTTAGTGATCGCGGTAATACATTGGGTATGTTCGCTGCCTTGCAACCGTAGTTTTCAGGCTCGAATCCACCTCAAGCTACACACCCACGCCCACACTCGAATCCAGAACCACAAATTCATTATAGATAATATCTTGTTCCATGTATCTCATGCATGGCTAGACTGAATCGGTGGCTAAAGCGTCGACAGGTGGCGGAATACTATCAAAAAGCCGTCGAGTAGATAATGAGGCGTACATCCGGAGGTTACCCATCGAGCAAACTGTGTTCTTCGTGTTCGGTGTAGACCTTCACCCACAGTCGAACATTTGCTGTGATAGGATCCACCTCGTCTTTTCTCACCAGTCACCGGGTTTTCACCCCACCGGGTCCCCTCTTTTTCGCTGAGGTAATCGACGCTATCCGCGAAAAGTTTCTATTCACTCTCAACCAAAATCCAGCCCCCGCCCTCTATCTATACAGTGACGTTTGATTTTTAAAGAAATATAGGTAAACAACAGCGATTGCCGCTTTGATTGTTTTTGAACTTTGAAATTTATCAAACGTTCAATCTTGGCAGCGAACTGTGTACATGACATCGAAAATCGGCTTCTTCGTACAGTGATCTGATTTCTTTCCACCGACAGTCCACAGGCCGCATAATCTTCGTCCTCGTCCTCACAGTTTTGAACTACCGATTAAGGACGAAAGGAATTACATTTCTCTAGTGCCTTACAAATAATGCATGGCACATCAGCTGGATCGAGAGCACGTGGATGACTATGAGCAACCTGGATTGAAAACATCATAATCATGCACTGGCTTGACTACGGTTGAACTGCAGATGACGATAGATCCATTTCGAGACAGACGGCCAACCTTCCGATTGAAGACGGCTAAAGACAAGACAAGGGCAACTAAGACATTAAATAAAAAAAACATTTTCGATCGTGGCAAAGCTATTACTGCTACCGTATGTTAGCTTAACACGAAGCAGTAATCTGCAGGGATTCAATACATATTCAAAACCTGGTGTTATAGGACGAGCTCCGAAAGCATGAAATTATATATAATCACTTAATCAGACTCACAGCGCAACGTACTTAGAGGTTTTAGTACAAGGCAATCACGAACTAGGTGCTTTCAACGTCTTCAATCCTGTAGACGTTTAATCCTAATCAACCAATGCTGTAGGACATTCTATACCATTTACCACTATTTTATTCGGTGCAGGGTTAAAGAGCAAACCAATGGTAGCATAGGCCAATGATTCTGCTTAACAGTGACCCTATACTGTAAGTTTCTTATTGAAAAAGAGCTCAAATATCTATCACAAAAGCCGAATGATATCTCAGTCTATACTTAGTGCAATTTTACCGTAAACATGCGCGGGTTTAAGCTGGATGGATCTTTAAATTTACTGCGTTAAGTAGCCCAATGTGACGTGATTCACAATGCTTAGTCAAATAGGCCGACTTAGCCAAAGCTACTTAGCTAATCGTAAGTTTCTGTCTGATTTCCGTTGGGTCAAGTTATACACCTTTAAAGCAAATCTACCCAGACGATATAATAGAAATAACGATATACAAATTGTTCGATAGAATTCTTATATGTACGTTAAACAACCAGTCGTTAGTCGGCTTATCTTCGGAAATAATGCACTCTAGTTAACAACTCAGTTATTTTTGGAAACTAAGAATAGTTTCAGGCAATCAAACTTAGTATTGTTTTCGTAAGGGAAAACTGCAGCGACATCTTAATGAGCAACTCACTGCCATAAATTGAACCGTTTTGAATATAAGAAGAAAATTAGTCCTTTTATATGGTTGAAGTGAGCGATGTTTATACAGAGTCAGCAACTCCATTTTCTTCTATTCGGCATCCGATAGTGGATGCCCACGATGGTCAGTCCTCCCCTTGCCGTCTAATCTTCACACAACAGTCAAGGCACTCATCATAGCTGCTGGGTTCGATAGGAAACGCAGGTGAGGCTATAATCTCGAGAAATATTTCAAAATTGAGGGATGATTAAAGATCCCCACACCCTCGAATAATAATTATTTGAAAACATTGACCATCATCAGCAGTAGAGCGTCGTCTCACTGGTGCTAACAGGCATCGTCATAATAATTTCGGGCCGTAAATGTATTAGGAGCAGCGAGTTTTGTTAACCCTATATATTATTGCGCACTGCTAAACACCTTCAAAACTCTTTACTTCTATGCTATATTATATATTTTTATAAACGCAAATTTCTGTAATTGAATTGCTAACACCGTTGAACAAAAGTGAACTGAAATACATTGAAAACTTTAAAGACGTCAACAACCTTTGTAGTTATAATGATGTCGTTAAACTGTTGACTAATAAATAAAGTAATGCAGGCATACTCAAAGGAAACCTTGACTGCATGTATTGTATTGTACTGCTTTGTTCTGTATTTCATTTTACTTTATTATATTGCATATATGCTAGTACAGTGTTTCAGAGTTATTGTAACAGGTTGCAGGTCCAGCGACAGAAAATGAATGACTCTGTCGGATAACAGTCCGTGAGCGGTGAACCATAAGCTCGACTTGGTTCGCCGATCGAAGGGTGGATCAACGCTGAACCACCAAAGTGGAACAACAGAGTTCTCGAAGTGTTCTCAGATTCCCCGCACAGTGTACTTTAAGGTTTTTAGGCACAAGGCATTAGAACTGGACAACAACAGTTTATTTCTATTAATGTTCATGTGCACTCAAAATGCACGCACGATGTTCTTTAACAATCCTGGAGAACAGAGGCAACGGTGACTAAAAACTTCCATTGCTATGACACAGGGATTTCTGGTTATAGTGACTGCAGAACAACCATAAAGTGAACCTTCTTCACGTCTTAAAAATAACCATATTCATCTGACGTAATACAATGTGATATAATACAAGTATAATATTCGTTTAATTTGAAGAAATGAGACAAATCTAGGTGACACACCGCACCAGGTTACAAGTCAAATAATATTTTTATTTATTGTTATTTTTTAAAATCTATGAATAATTTTATTATCAATAATTATTATTACATAATTTTTATGTAAAATAGCACACACAAGTAACAATAAAGTTTAGTAATAATGATGTAACAAAGTAGCGCAAGCCACAAGACAGGCGCCGATCCGTCAGGTTAATGATGTTAAATGTTGTAAATGAAAAGGAGGATTTTTGAGTCATCATTATTCAACTCAACTCAAGACATTTTATTATGTCATGCAGAGGTGTCGAACAGGGAGAGAGAAGTAACTGCCGATATTACATTAGACTCTTGCCTGGACATGCTATTAAATGATGGTGAGATGAGAAAATATTGAGTTGTCAAACGGCCCCACCTGTAGATATAGTCGATGCGAAGAGGTAAACGTAATTCTCGAACTGATTTCCGATGGTTCTTACTGAACACCTTTAAATAAATTCACACGGCTCTATATATAAAACATAATCTGTTCATTCAATGAGTTTCTAAATCATATAATTATGAATGATAATAACTGTTATTACAGTACAGTGTAAACCTAGGTTCCCCAGTGCTAAGAAGAGCAGAAGAAACTAAAGATTAAGAGGTAACGGTAGAGCGTCTGCGATTTCATTTGCTTAGTCTCGGCATTAATTGTCGTCTGACTCGTCTCCTTCGTCGTCTCATGTTTCCACCGATAGGGTACCGTCGGTAAACTCTGTTATAGCCGAGTTCGTTAATGGCAGCAGCTGGGGCAGAAATTTGGAAACAATATCGGCCAAAAATTACGCCTTTACGAAAGCAAACTATTGAGATCGCATGTCTTGAGAGGACTAGAAGGTTTTAAAAAAATAACTCCGCCAATGGTTGCACTCTGCCAGTGCCAGTCCCAAGCCTGGATAAAGGAGGAGGGCGTCGCTAATGGTCATTGATTCCACACAGTGGACGTTAAACAGAAACAGAAGAAGTTTAAAACAAAATTCATAAAGCAGCTGATCATTGGAAATGGATGAATCACACCAGCATAGCGTTTTGGCTCTGCCACAAGATTGTCTTATATTCCACCTTGTTTACATCTCATGCTAGACGATGTCATGGTTAACGTTGTTTTAGCTTAATTACAGAGTGAACAAAAAACAATTTCTAGAGCCTAAAGCTCCATATCAGATACCTTTATTGTGTGTTGTTCAAAATGTATATAAAGGGGAATCATTCTAATAAGTTAGATTGTCTCAATACTGGCTCATCTCCACAAAATCAAAATGTCGGCCGTGTCGTGTATAATACATGTATGTTGTTAGGTTCCACGACTCTCTACGACTGGTTCTTGTCCTAGGATGGGCTTTAGTCACGGACAGTTGACTTTCGTAGCCTAATGGGAGACACCTGGTGACAGACTGGTTCTATATAAGGTTTGACTCCAGGGGGCGTGGGAGACATTTGTACGGTAGATAAGAGAGTCTCTGATGTTTTCGGCTTCAGGGTGACTGCATGTGCAGTCTTCTTGTCAGAGGTCTCGTTAGACTAAGTGTAGTTAAGCTTTCTTTCGTTACACCTCGACCTGGTGTCTTTAGTTAAGTTACTTCGTCGTCAGCCTGTTGCTGTTGAAGATGTTTGTTCGCACGGTCGTCGCTGAAGGAACAACGCCGTCGACGACTTTCCACTGGACTGCAGTGTGGTAAATGTATCAGTTCGCTTTCTATGTTGAATTATACCTGTAAACTAGACACGAGTCATTTATTCGAGCTGAACCTAGAAGGGACTTTAACATAGGGGGCACGGCTCGTAACAATGTGCCTACATAAGAATGGTTAAAGATCAACCTCCACATGCATAGGCCTATTAGTTTAGACAAGCATTTAATTGCATACATCGATGCAGCGCAGGTATTCTAGGCTATCACCTAAAACATGGTAACGCGCTGGAGGATGACCACTATTGTGGGGCTCGGTGGTGTAGTGGTGGCGTCGTTGCCTTGAAGCCGGAAGGTTCGGGATTCGAATCCACCTCGCCGCGTAAGGACCTTGAAGTCCTTCACTCACAATTGCTCAGCGCTTCGGCGTGAAACTCCGATGCAGTGTACGCTCTGTATTCGGGAGCGCTTCTGAGTAGAGAGAGCTTGAAGGGGCGCTATAACAAGTGAACATACAAACAAGCATCGTACGGGATAAAGAATTTTCGATGGCAAGAATTTGCAAGGCAAATATGTATACCGGTAATTATAAGGTAACCACTTTATTTGTTTTTATTGCAGAGCAAAAAAGGATGGTGCATTGATCCCGTGATTAATAAATTCTTCGACAACAGTAACTCATTTCAACATATTATGCAGCCACCATATTATAGTGCTTTTCATAATTAATTATGGTTCCCGAAACAAGTGTCATACTGGATATAGCCTACTGGTGCAATTTACAACTCAAAGCATCGTTAATTGGCAATTATAATCAACACGATTTTGTATGTACAGTTATGTAGCACTCATTATAGTGCTCTTCAATATTTTACTGCTCAGAGGCGCTCCCGACGACAGTGCGTACACTGAATCGGAGTGTCACGCAGAAAAGAATCAGCAATTCCCAGGATTGCTCAGAGTCGCTACGCGGCATCTTGAGGCAGATTCAAACCCGTAAACGTCCGGATCTAGGGCAACGACTATAGGCCTACCTCTGCAGCACACCCTCCCCACAGTATAATATCAAATACTATCAAGTCACACTTATTTACCAGTTCTTTCAATGGGAGAGTTTCCTATACTCGATTGAGTATTATTAATGTGAGTATCGCGTGTAGGTATTAAAATACATGCGCACAGCACCATCAACATCTTCAAATCGGTATAATTATAATAATCATAGAGGGAGCCAATGACGAACAGTCACAAAGGCTTATTTTCTAAGTGAATAAGAGCTTACACATTTACCGCATAGGCCAAATGATATCTAAAATTTATATGCAAGCATGCGTACGTTTCAATTGGTCCAGTTCTTAGAAGCTCACCGCACAATGTGGTGGTATTTGCAGTTTAACGTCACTGCGTATTAACAAAGACCATTAGCGACTCCCTCCTTTATCCAGGCTTGGGACTGGCACTGGCAGAGAGCAACCAGTGGCGGAGTTCAGCACTATGTGACCTATTAATTATTATGACATGATTTATAATGCGTAGATAATGGCGTACGTTATCGATGCGAACACTTATTCGTTAGTTCTATTGATTTGCAATGGTTTCAGTTGAACACCTTGAAAACGAATTAAAAAAAGTTATATTAAAGAAATTTTGCTCATCACGTTGCTCATCTCATCGAATGAGACTGTCTTATGTTCATTCATTCAAGTATTTATATAGCGCCTCTTCAAGAAAACTACTCAGAGGCGCTCCCGACTCCAGTACGGACAAACAGAACAGTTTTTAAGTGCTTATAGAATGTGTCAGAGAGTGATCTAGGGAACAGGCGCAGCTCAAGTGGGAGGGCATTCCATACCACTGGGCCAACCACAGAAAAAGGACGACTCTGCATGATGGAGGTACGAGCAAATGGGACAAAGAGTACTTCCCTAACAGCCGAGCGTATGGACCGACCAGTCCGAGCACTTAACACAGGCCGACAAAGATCGAGTAGGTAAGATGGAGCAAGACCTAGCTGGCAGCGCCATATTAAGGACGAGATTCTGTATTCGATGCGCTGACGGACTGGGAGCCAATGCAGAACCTCCAGCATGTAATTTGTAACATGACCAAATTTGGGCAGATGACCAATGAGGCGTGCTGCAGCGCGCAGAATACGGTCAAGAGAAGATAATCGACCAGATGGTAAACCAGCATAAAGGGATAGGCAATAGTCAAGACGAGCTGAGACAAAGGAATGTACAAGCGTAGTTGCAGCACCAGTTGAGAGAGAGCGAGCGACAGTGCGAAGCTGGCGCAGCTGATAGAAACAGGAGCGACTGAGACGATTAATGTGAGGTACAAAAGTAAGTTTGACTATAATTATTAATGTGAGTATCACGTGGAGGTGTTAAAATACATGCGCACAGCACCATCAACATTTTCAAATCGGTATAATTATAATAATCATAGAGGGAGCCAATGACGAACAGTCACAAAGGCTTATTTTCTAAGTGAATAAGAGCTTACACATTTACCGCATAGGCCAAATGATATATAAAATTTATATGCAAGCATGCGTACGTTTCAATTGGTCCAGATCTTAGAAGCTCACCGCACAATGTGGTGGTATTTGCAGTTTAACGTCACTGTGTAGTAACAAAGACCATTAGCGACTCCCTCCTTTATCCAGGCTTGGGACTGGCACTGGCAGAGAGCAACCAGTGGCGGAGTTCAGCACTATGTGACCTATTAATTATTATGACATGATTTATAATGCGTAGATAATGGCGTACGTTATCGATGCGAACACTTATTCGTTAGTTCTATTGATTTGCAATGGTTTCAGTTGAACACCTTGAAAACGAATTAAAGAAAGGTTATATAAAAGAAATTTTGCTCATCACGTTGCTCATCTCATCGAATGAGACTGTCTTATGTTCATTCATTCATTCATTCATTCATTCATTCATTCATTCATTCATTCATTCATTCATTCATTCAAGTATTTATATAGCGCCTCTTCAAGAAAACTACTCAGAGGCGCTCCCGACTCCAGTACGGACAAACAGAACAGTTTTTAAGTGCTTATAGAATGTGTCAGAGAGTGATCTAGGGAACAGGCGCAGCTCAAGTGGGAGGGCATTCCATACCACTGGGCCAACCACAGAAAAAGCACGACTCTGCATGATGGAGGTACGAGCAAATGGGACAAAGAGTACTTCCCTAACAGCCGAGCGTAGGGACCGACCAGTCCGAGCACTTAACACAGGCCGACAAAGATCGAGTAGGTAAGATGGAGCAAGACCTAGCTGGCAGCGCCATATTAAGGACGAGATTCTGTATTCGATGCGCTGACGGACTGGGAGCCAATGCAGAACCTCCAGCATGTAATTTGTAACATGACCAAATTTGGGCAGATGACCAATGAGGCGTGCTGCAGCGCGCAGAATACGGCCAAGAGAAGATAATCGACCAGATGGTAAACCAGCATAAAGGGATAGGCAATAGTCAAGACGAGCTGAGACAAAGGAATGCACAAGCGTAGTTGCAGCACCAGTTGAGAGAGAGCGAGCGACAGTGCGAAGCTGGCGCAGCTGATAGAAACAGGAGCGACTGAGACGATTAATGTGAGGTACAAAAGTAAGTTCCTGGTCTAGCACAACACCAAGGTCACGGACTGAGGTGGAGAAAGTATAGTCGGGAAATTCAGCATCAGATCAAGCTTAGACAGCTGCTGCCTGGAGCCCAGCCAAATGAATTTAGTCTTAGCAGCGTTTAGTCTAAGACGGTTTGATGCCATCCATGCTCTCAGGGCAATGAGCACCTGACTTATAGCCCTAACTGTAGAGGAAGCGTTAGATGAGAGGCAGTGCATGTATGCTTGTGTGTCATCAGCGTAGAGTTGGCTAAAGGCACCATGTTCTGCAAGAAGCAGGTCGAGACCAGTGGTATAAATTATGTATAAGAGTGGACCAAGAACTGAACCCTGAGGCAAACCATATGGGGCAGGGACCCACCGAGACCTAGTCGAGCCATGGACCACACTTATAGTGCGCCCATGCAGGAAAGAGCCGATCCACTCCAGAAAATTACCAGACAACCCAAACGAAACATTCAACCGCTTAAGTTAAGGATAAAGTTTTAATAATTATGTCAAGATGATAAGAGAAATCCTTGAAGCTCTGGTCTGGGATATATAGATAACACGGCTGTGAACAGTGTGAAGTATTACCGTCTTCATTTTCTTATCCTCTGTGTGCTCGACCACATTACTCGGTTATCATATCATATTCTCACCTATGGCCTACGGTCATTGCATTCATAATAGCCGAGATTTTTTGAAGGGGGTTCATGTATGGCAACATTTTAAAGATGTGTCGGTTTTGCATTGATTTGAACCCACGACATATCGATTGACACTTAAGCACTACGCAATGGATTGTGGTCATCGTTGTTAAGCGACAAAGATATTTCAATTATGGTTTAAATGGCCGCTATCGTCGCCCTCCTCACTTGCCGAGGTTCAAGACTGGTACTACCAAGCGGATGACATCGTAGCCTAATGTATACATCAACATACGACGTCAATATAATAATTGATGTGTTGCATTATATTATGTAATAAGTAATCGTAATATTATGAAGGTGGCATATCTCTATCAAACACCAATCAACCACATATATCTGCTTCTCTCTGTCAAGCGGATTGGTATCCTTAGCCTATTATTGACATCATCAAGATTTGGTTTTGTAACGTCTTTGACTGATGCTTTGTTCATTGCACACAGCCACAGCGAAAGTTATCAATCACAATGACAAAAACACAGTCTACATCGAAATATCCAACAGTGAAACTGATTAAAGAACCTCTTTACGGGTTTGTAAAGATAGAAATTAATAGGACATTGTCGGCGTTTAGTCCATCATTACTCATTTGTTGTAGACTTATTTAATTCACCGCAGCTCCGCTGAATTTTTAGAAGTAACCTGCAACGTGGACGTTTTGGACACCCTTGAAACAGTTTAAACGATGATATAATGAAAGTAATTTCGCCAAACTATGTCAAATCTTGTGTTGCTTCGATTCAAGTATTCAAGAGCAATATTATGCAAAATATTAAATTTTATGTCGAGAGCAACGGCCTTTGCTTTCGTAACCTGTCACAAAGTTGGGGTAACGCAATAGAAGAGAATGGTTTCAAACGCTTGTTGAAATGTGGCAAAGAAAGGCCAAGAAATTCATTGCGGAGATCGCTAGGCAACTTATTCCAGAATAATGGACGGACCATGATGTACGTGAGACTCTGCTGTCCAGGGAGACACCCGACTTCACATCCCCGAAACTGTGGCTGCCAAACGGTCTAAACCTCAAACCAATTGAAAATCAAATCTGGAGTGTACTGGAGGAGCGTGCTTATCGTGACCGTATTCTCGACAAGTTTCCGTTTATTGCGCGTTGAGTGGAATCTGTTTAACCACGTGATCATCGACCAAACAATAGCGTCTGCATCTACGGTTGTGTGGTCCGTGAACAATGAGGACATTTTGAACACGAGTTCTAGCTGAACTTGATTTTCGTGTGGCATTTCTATTGTGTAAATTTCTCCATTTCGTTAAACCTCGGAGAGTTTTTTTTTTTAAATATTTAAATAAATTGCAGTAGCGCTACCGACAAACGCCACCAACTGTCTTGATGGAACATAGTAACGTTAAACTTTGAAGGAAAAAGTTACAGTTTGTCTATCTAAAAGTTTCTTTTCAGCGCTTGGGTCGATGGCCTAAGTGAATATTATGTTCTATTCACGTGGTGGCGCGAGCATGAACCTCCATTTGTCCGTATAAGACACCTTCATAATCTGAGAATGGAATGCATAATTATCAGATGCGCCCATTGGAAGCCAATGAGTAGCATTTGGTCTCAAGTTGGCCGTAAGATGTCACTAGTCAGTAGAAACAAAGTACCACTCGAAAATAGTAACTGTTGTTATCACTCGAGTGCCCAAGGTATTTTTTGGTACACGAAGGCCCAAGGGGGGGGGGGTGTCCGCGCGGACCCCAGCGTTTTCATGGTAATAATTATCTTGAGAAGGGATTGGAATATCGTTACAGAATTTAGTTCTATGTAATCCAAAATGAATTTTCAGTCGACTGATGTATCTTATTTCACAATAGCACCACCTGGTGCAAAATAATAGTGTAAAAATCTCATGATACACAGTATAATGCTTGCTTGCGTCATTTACCGAAGGAATAGCAGCAAATCTTGCGGTATACTTAGTATACGATGTGGTTGTGGGGTACAGGGTTGGACAATACTCACGCAAAATATACCATTCGATGCCCAAATGGTTGCTCTAGGAATACCTAAAAGCATTTCTGCATATCTATAGCCGTTAAAAAGTTATCCGGAAAAAACAGACCTGGGGTCCGGTCGGACCCCCCCTTGGGCACTCGAGGGTTAAACATATTACAAGGTAAAGATTTCAGGAAGTGCAAGTAACCACTGTTGCCTTTGTGTGCGAGCGACCATGGTTTCAACAGTTTTATATCTAGAAGCAATGCTGCTTTGTTGGTAGCACCTAAAGCTCGGTCTGTGTAGCTGCAGAACAGAAGAAGTAAAAGAAGAAGCTAAAGAAGTTAAATAAGAAACTGATGTTTAGGCCCTACTTGGAACACTTGTCGTTCTTAAAAAAAGAATTGTGTAACATAACTCATGGCAATGCGATGTAGCGCATGACATGTTATAAAGCTTAATGTGATCAACGGTGTGCAAACATAACATCAATTGGTGTGATATACATGCAACGTGATTCAATTACTGTGATGTAGCGCTTTGTATCGTAATCAAGTGCAACGCCATGCAGTGTGACGCGCTTGACCTTGTATTGTAGCGCCCCTTCAATAAACTATTCAGGAGCGCTCCCGACTAAAGCGCGGTCACTAAATTTAAATTTCACGCCGAAACGCTGAGCAATTGCGAGTGAAAGACTTGCCCAAAGTCATAACGAGACGACGTGAGGTGGATTCGAACCTGCAACCCTTCGGCTGCAAGGTAACGAGTATACCCACTACACAACCGCGACCCATACAAGTGTAACTTAAAGAGATGTTGCATGATGTAACATGATGAGAACGCCGCGTTACTTGACGTGACGTAATGTTATAATGCGATGTACTGCGATGTAATAGGACATACTGTTGCGTGATTCGACGTTATTTAATGTGTAGCGTTGCAATTACAATGCGTCCTAACATTCAATGCTTCTCACTCATCATCATCATCATCATCATCATCATCATCATCAGGAACCATGGGCTCAGCGCCCGTAGGTGTCCACTGCCGTCTTCATCAAGCTCCTCCATCGACCTCTGTGACCTGTCCATCGCCGCGTGACTCAGCTCTTGGAGTGATGCTCTCCCCCACCTGGTGATGTCGTCCAGCCACTCCCTATGCGGTCTCCCTCTTCGATTTGTCCCCTCCATCCTGCCGAACATCAGCGTTTTTATTTTCCTATCGTCCTTCATTCTGCAGATGTGCCCAAAAAGCCTCAGCTTTCTTCCGATCAGCTTCTGCATGATGTTCTCCTTTTGGCGTATTCGTTTGTAAAGCTCTGCGTTCGTTACTTTCTGTGTCCAGTCTATTCCCAGAATCTTTCGGTAGCACTTTCTTTCAAAAGTCAATAGCCTTTGTTCTATCTCCTTCTCACTGAACACCTTTAAAACTAGTTCTTTAGAATTTATAAATAACTAAAATTTTGTGTAAACGTTAATGCTGTCGGACGGTTGCGTAGACCTGCGCTCGAGTTTAAAATATAATTATCTCTGCACAGCGCCACAAGGAGTGGAGTGAACCTTTGAAACCAGTTAACAGTAAGGGATGTGCAGGCGACCAGAAGACTACGATCGGATCGCAACAGCATTGTGGCTCCAGTCGGACGAGTGACATTGCGCCGTTGATGCACTAATCCAGGTCACATCCATCTTCACTCCTGCATCGTCCGCCAGCCATTAAAGTCCTAAGATGTCTTTAGACACTCGATCGATACATTCATTCATTAATTCGTTCGTTCGTTCATTCATTCATTCATTTTAGCCTCTTCGTAACGATTTCTCAGAAGCACCCCGATGGCTAAAAAACACAGTTTCTGGATGTTCATAAAAACAGTTGATCGTTGATCTGTCGCTTGCTAATAACCTTTTCCAGTGATTTAGCTCACTAAAAATGACATGCACTCACCTACTTACTCACTAAAATCGTATAATTAAGCATTGAATGAGTCTTCATTCTTGAATATGATATTCATCGTTTATTTTTAAAAACCTTTAAATCGAGGTCTGCCGACGTTATATAGGCCTACATTTATAAAGAATTTTACGTTCAATTAAAAGTCACTACCCATCGAACACGATCGAGGTGAAAAGAGCATCAACTTATTGTGAATGTTGCTAGGCAGCGAATGGTGGGACTTGCCTTCAGCTCCACGTTCTTTGCACGGACCAGGGATACCACTCATAGCTTTTTCCACCTAGATCTAGGTATTTTTGGTCTTGTCTAGGTTTCTAGGCTTTTTTGGTCAGGATCTAGTCTTCTTTTCTCACGGCGGTTTTTCCGACATTTTAACATGCAAATTAATTTAATTTTTTTTAGACAGAAAATGCACGAAAGACGTGAAAAATCGAAAATTTTGTGAATTTGGACCAAACATTCTAAATTTTGGAGCGAAAGACTAAAGAAGAAGGTCACCTGAAATTTTTCGGGAAGGAAAAGAGAGCAAATTTTAGTCATCGGACGACTAAAAAAAGGTCGTCAGAAATTTCAAGCCGGAAAAGTGGAAAAAATAGCGAATGTACGAAGGGACCTATAATAATATTCTATTTGCGTTTAATCACTGTGATATCATACATGACACCTTTATGAAGTACATTTACAAATTTATATGTATTCGTTGAGCAATTTTGTTCAACAACTGTTGCAAATCTATACCATAGGTTCCGTAAACAGCAATTATTCATTACTGGCATTGCCAGTCACATTAAATTATTGATTGAAAAATGGAGGGGAGGCGATGCCAATGCAATTGTCGTAATTGAAGCAACTGCTACTCATAGCTTTTTGAACCCCATCATCACTGGTGAAAATCAAATGCTTGCATGCAGTTTTTTTTACTAAGTGTTCAATGGAACCAAAACTAAAATCTATTCAAATAAATTAAACATGCAAGACGAAGTGAGTGAGGAAAAGTTTGAGAGAGCGCATTGCGGAGTGTATTTTGAAGCTCTTTTGAAGTGTCGCACAAAATCAACTGCAAACTGTAAATAAAATACAATAATATTCATTAGTGAACAATAAACTGGGTTTAGGAAGAGTTCGAGGAAAGACGATTAGACGACATCCAAAGATCAGCAAGGACACCTTGCGTTGTAGAGGATTCTACGCCAATAGCAATGGCACAACAAAGATCCCTAAGATAAATCGGGGCTTAGCCTGTAATAGGCAATACTGCACATTTTCATTGCATCATAATTATAAGTTAGGCCTACTGTATTTTTCGAGGAACGTGAATATGCCTTGAGAACGCAAAACTCGCATTTGTTTCACACAGACATCATAGTGATTACCAGCACAACAATTGTCAACACTTTCACGTGTAATAATAGCCAACTTGGGGGAGGGGGCGGTCGATTAATGGACAACACGCTGGCGTGGAGAGCGAGAGGTAGCGAGTTTGAGCCCCCGTTGGGCGGACACGCTTTGTAGGCTGCTATTAGCGCCGTGCATTGTCTATACTGCTAGTATAGTTAAGATTTGTGTATTCTGTGATCTGCGTTCCTGTGAATTGTTTCAACTGCATAATTGTACGCTGTAACCTGTTGCGGTCTGTCAAATGCGGATTGTTGTTTTATGGAAGATTTTTTTGCCCCGAGGTAAACATGAATTTATTATCATCATCATCGTCATCGTCATAATCATCATCATCATCATCATCATCATCATCATCATCATCATCATCATCATCATCATCATCATCATCACCATCACCATCATCATCATCATCATCATCATCATCATCATCATCATCATCATCATCATCATCATCATCATCATCATCATCATCATCATCATCATCATCATCATCATCATCATCATCATCATCATCATCATCATCATCATCATCATCATCATCATCATCATCATCATCATCATCATTATTATTATTATAATAATAATTATTATTATTATTATTATTATTATTATTATTATTATTATTATTATTATTTCTTCATCTTAACTAATACAGTATACGATATGCTCAGTTATCAAAAAATCATTGACGATGCGAAGAAGTAATCGTAATGATCAAATTAATTTCTGTTTGTTCATGTTGGACACCTTTAAAACCAGTTGAACTAACGTTACATATAAGAAAAATCTTACGCTCAGAGAGTTTGGCGGGAATTCTATCCTAGTTATAATAAAGAGGTAATGATAATAATGATAAAAGATCTTGAACATTTCTTTAAAGTAAACGATCATCAATGGATACAAGCCTCATTGCCCATAAAGATGGTGGTCTGGGTATTCGGAGAGCTTCTTCGCTAGCACTTCCAGCCTTTCTGGCTTCAGCTGCAAGGACTCTCCCTCTCCAGTCTCATACTCTTAATCTCGAACCGGACTCACACTTTCAAGCCTTGACGTCCGAGTGGCACTCAAGACAGATTTCCATGAGGCAGGGATCATGCCTACACATCATCAAGTTTCAGGGGACAAACCGCTGCTGGAGAAAACTGCGAAGTCACTGCTTGAAAGCACAGCGGATGTATAATTATAACATCGCGCGACTAAAAGCAGTCTCATCACCCCACGCTAGCGACTGGCTCCATGCGTTACCGATAACTGCATGTGGACTACGACTGGGCAACGAGTATGTTCGAGTGGCCGTCGGATTGCGACTTGGAGCCGTAATAATAATATTATGTGAGCCCCATGATAGGCCTACTTGCGCCTGCGAAGCTAAAATTGACGCCAGCCCGAGGCAACCACGGTCTGTCCTGCTCTCTCGGCTTCGGTCGAATTCCTCGGCATAGCACCATCAACGACATTATATAGCCTACCGCTCCTTTTCAAAAGCAGGGATCCCATCGATTAAAGAACCACCAGGGCTACTACGCAAGGATGGTAGAAGACCAGACGGCTTGACCATGATTCCATGGCGTGCAGGTCGCCATCTTGTGTGGGATGCGACTGTAGTTGACACCCTTGCACCTTCATATAAAATTATACAAGCCACGGCATCGACGGCGGGCGCGGCAGCCGAGATCGCATCGGATAGAAAAAAACACTAAATACTGTACGTCGATCTTCTAAACACACATTTCTTTGTGCCTCTTGCCCTTGAGGCCTTAGATCCGAATTTTGTTCTAATGGTCTAAACTTTTTGTCAATTTTTTTAGGCCGAATTCTAACTTTGTCTCCTGGTGAACTGAGAGAGACCTGTTTTTTCGCTGTAACGTCTCTCTATAACCGTTTAGCATTTCAACTCGGTGGCCTTTCGAGGCACTTTAGCTGAGCCGGTTTCAGAGGAGATTATTATAACAATAGTTACTGCTTCCCTAGTGTAGTGTACTTCCTGTTTTTGATGATGTTTGTTGAAAATATTGCAAGGAAATAATAAAAAGTAGATATAATAATAATATTTATTTATTTAAGGAGACGCTTGCAAACGCACTGCGCTTCACATGTACAATTTATGCAGTAATCTTAATTAACATAAAACTTAACTACTAACAGAACAGACGGCCTGCAATACAGGCGCTATCAGCAGCCTACAAAGCATGTCGGCGCTACGGAGCGGGCACTCGTTACCTCTCGCTCTCCTTGCCAGTATGTTAGCCAGTTCACTAGCCGTCGGGCTCCCAGGTTTCAAGTGTTAAAAGCAGACAATCTATATAGATTGAGTTGTAGCGGTTGCTATTCAGTGTTGGCGCCCTCATTTTCTTAGTCTCAGCATTTGTCAGTCTTCCCTTTCGTCCTCAATTCGCTTAGTATTTATCGGTTGTCTCCCTCATCATGTTAAATTTACATTGACATCGTAGCCTGCGATCAACGCACTCATTAATGCAGAGACCGTCAGGGGGCGCTGGTGGGTAGGAATTTCTGACCATGTATCTGCTTTGCTGTGATTTCAACCCACGACCTCTCCTTTAACTCCACGAATGGACAATGGCCACCGGTGTAAAGTGACTTTTTATTATTACTGAAACGGCCGTTAGCGTTGCCCTCCTCATTTGTCGAATCCTAGGACTGGCACTACCAGATGGATGGCATCGGACTTAATGTATGCATCAAAACGCGATGTCAATATTTTATGATTTTTTTATATTCTGTATTTCGTGTCAGGTTAACTACTCTATGCATGTTTGTTGACAATTTGAGTGATAATTGTACAGATCACGACACCTTTTTAATAGAATATTCCGATGTTATAAGTATTTTATAATGCCAACCAAGGTTATTGGGATTTTTGTAACAAATGCTTCATTGCACGGGCAGATCTTCTTTACTGCTGTAACAATGCTTAATCAAATTACGGTATGTAAAAATTATACACGCAACTCGGTTGATATTAATTTTTAGAAGTTGGCTCAGTTAAAAAATCGCGGTTCGAACAAAGTCGTCCCGTTGTAGCTATCACATTGTATTGTATTGCACTGCTCTGCGCCTTATCGTATTGAGTTATATTTATTGAATTACATTGTATTACACAATTTATTTGTCGCATTTGCTATATTGACACATTCAAACTATAATAGTGATCAGAAGATCTCCAGAATACAGCGCTGACACTACATCAATTTTTTTTATCCAATGTGTTAGCCGTCGGGCTCCCAGGTTTCAAGTGCTAAAAGCCCAGCGTCACAATTGCACCACCCCGCCCCACAAATCGTTGTTAAAAACTTCCAAAATGCCCCTCCGATTGCTTAACATTAAATAATAGTCCACATTGCAATGGTCGCATTTTAAGTTCAACCAAATTTATCACGATTTCAGTGCTGAAAGAAATGGCTTAAAACTTCAATGAATGTCCCCTTACAATTGCTTAAATTTTTATTGATTTGCTCATATATAGCAGAACTTGAAGCTGTCATCTCGACAACATTACAAATGATTTCAGCATTTAGATACGTTGTTTTGAAACATCAAGAAATATTTCCTCCCCGTTCTATTTTTAACTTTTAACACGGTAGGGGACATAAATCTGAACTAAAAACAGAACAGACAGCCTGCATTACACAGCGTTAGTGGCAGCCTACAAAGCACGTCGATCATACGGGACTCGAACCCGGGTCCGCTGATCTCCATGCCGGTGTGTTGTCCAAGTCGCATGTTGTTGCGTGCAACTCGTCTGCAACGAGTTATGAAAACATTTGAAATCTGACGTTGGAATATTCGGTCGTATTTCTGCTGTTAAACGTCAAAGCATCATAATAAACTTCAATTTGGAGGTTCGTTTGTTGAAATATGGATGTATCCGATTTGACCAGGGTCTATGACAACAGAGGTCGTTAGTCTGGACAGGAATTTGCTCGGCATATTGGATGGATCCAGATTTGACCAGGGTCTATGACAACAGAGGCCGTTACCCTGGACAGAAATTTGCTCGGCATATTACAGCACTTAAGATCTTTTATTATTGCAACCCTGATGAATATTTATCCAATATTTAAATGTTTCCATTATATATTACACCAATGCCAAACGTTTTGAAGGTGTTTTGAAATTGAGTCTTGTAAATCAGACTTTTCGACTGCGCAAATTAATAAGCAAATTTTCATTGAAAAGTCAACAGTCATCAGATTTATTTTCAAATATAATCTGTAATTCAGCTCAACAGACGTTGACCGTATATATAGCATCTTCTTTGCATAATAAGCATTGCCCCATATTCAATGCATCTGGTGACTGTTAAAACGGCATGTCACTGTCAGTCGGTAAAATTTCTTTCTGGTTTTATTTTCTACTGATCAACAGTCTACGAATTCTGAATCGCATTTGGTACACGCTCCAATTCTCAGAAGCAACTTTATTAAGCAGGCTTGGTTTAGTAACTCTGAATTATTAGTCCGTCTCCATAGATGATTAGGTTATTCACAATAGCCGATCCTTTCTAATTATTATTGAATAATGTCTCGTAATGCTTCTTCAAATGGGTCAACCTAGTCGAAGCGAAGACTTAGTTAATCATGTGTTTTCTATTGAACATTGATTTCCATTAGGTCGTGTTGAACACCTTTAAAACAAACTTTTCTAATGCTATATAAAGGAAATTTTGTCAATCGAAGTAGTTCAATAGCATTCTTCTCCGTAAGACAGAAGTTTCAAATTGTTAATAGAAGATTTGTGAAAGCTTGGTGGTAGAGTTAATTATAGACATGAAGTGCTAGCGACTTCATTTTCTTAGCCTCAGTGAATGAGGTCGGTCAAACTACAAGTCCTCATGATCTTCGTGTCATATTCTCACAGATAGCCTAACGTAACGGTCATTGCACTTATTATAGCCGAGGTGTGTGCAGATGTAGCAGTCATTTATAACCATGCGTGTATCTGCTTTTGCCTTGATTTGAACCGACGACCTCTCGATTGACATTTAACCCGCAACACAACTTGATAAAGGACTTGATAAAGGAGGAGGTCTATGCAATTGATTTTTTTATCACACAGTGCTGCTACTGATCTTAAACAATCAATCGTTAAGCGGCTTATCTTCGAAAATAATAGACTCTTGCTTATAACCAGTGGCGGCGCCAGGGGGGCTGGAGGGGGCTAAGCCCCCCTAAATGCGGCTCAGCCCCCCAAAGTAAAATGCGGAAAATGTCTATAACGGCTTATTTCGTAATAAGAAAACTAGACAATGATCAATGGCATCGAAATCTACTTTGAGAATGAAGTTAGCGACTTCATTTCTTGGCCTCAGTCTATGAAAACGGGTGACAAGTTTGCACCCTTACCTTTTGACCATACAACGGGACAGGGCTGTCGAAATTGTCGAAGAAACAACATGGCTCTTAGACACCTCGTTTCAGATTGAAACCGTCTTATAAGTATTAGACGTATAGTAATATCGAAATTGCCTAGTCCTTCAAAAAGTGGTGCAAAGCTGTATTTTCTCTTGATTTTTCGCATATTTCACAAAATTAATCATCGTCACAAAAGAATGTTTAGGGTTTTCTCCCTCCTGCAATCAACTATATAATCATAGCGTATAGATGCTTGCGCCAGTGGCGTCGTCAGAGGGCTAGGGGTTATATAGCCTCTAAATGCAGCTCAGCCCCCAAAGCAAAAAACAGAAAATATCCATTACGACTTATTTCGTAATAAGAAAGCTAGACAATGGTCAATGGCATCGAAATCAACTATACATACAATATTTTATATATATTTAATTCGTTGCATAGCAAATGCTACAAGTTTAGTGAACCAGTTTTGTTGCATTTAGTAGCTGCCTACTGTAAACCGTTTCTTCTTTATGGAATGGAAGTTGTCAGCCCTACCAAAAGTGAGCTGAACTATTTAGAATACACTTACAGCTCTGCACTGTCTGCAGTATGTTAAATTTTTAAAGTCTCCCATAGTAGTGTTGCATCTGTACTCCACATCTGGCATGAAAATAATATTGCAAACTGCTGGTCATCCAGAAGATTGCGTTTTGTTGCAATTTCCAGAAATGCCTTTAACACAACAATGTGCATGTAGCTGTCAGATTTGCGTCATGTTTCTCTTACACACCTCAAATGTGTGCGCTATTGTTATTTTCGGTGTACTAATTATTATATTCTTATTGTGTATGCCACCACTGTCTGGGAATGTAGACCTACGTTTGATATAATGGTCAACTAAGAAGTAAAACATTTGTGTTCAGATATTTATATATATATATATATATATATATATATACATACATAAAATAATTGTGTGCATATATCTAAGCATGCATATTTTTGTATTAAGGAAACTTAAACTGTTTTCTGTCATTAGTAATATGCAGGCAGATAATTATAATAGTGTCCTCTGAATGCTGTTAGACACCTTTATTGTGATTTATTTTTTATTTGTGATTATTTTAATTGAATGTCCAGGGTAACGGGCTCTGTTGTCATAGTCCCTGGTCAAAGCGGATCCACCCATTATTGTGATTACCTTTTTGTAAAATTTCTGAGTATTAATACTGTGTTGGACACCTTTATTGTGATAACTTGGAAGTCGAGTCCGTGTCCATGGCCGACTTTTTATACGATAATACTGAATTAAACACCATTTTATTGCAAATGTATGAATATTAATTCTGTGTTGGACACCTTTATTGTGATAACTTGGAAGTCGAGTCCGTGTCCATGGTTGACTTTTTATACGATAATACTGAATTGCACACCATTTTATTGTAAAATATCTGAATATTAATGCTGTGTTGGACACCTTAATTTATTGCGATAACTTGCAACTCGAGTCCGTGTCCATGGCCGGCATTTTATACGATAATACTGAATTGCACACCATTTTATTGTGAAATTTCTGAATATTAATGCTGTGTTGGACACCTTTTATTGTGACAACTTGGATCTCGAGTCTGTGTCCATGTTTGGCTTTTTATACGATAATACTGAATTGCACACCATTGTATTGTGGAATTTCTGAATATTAATTCGGTGTTTGACACCTCTTATTATGATAACTTGGAAATCTAGTCAACGTGGTTTTTGAGTGCTTGCATATCGGTATGTCAAAGACAATAGGGACTTTACATTACCTCACTGTCTCTACCACATAGCTACTCGGGCTACTGTGTGCACACGCACTGTATATACTGTATCGCCTTTGCTCAGCTCGGTCACCAACTCGGCTCAGATGACTGAAATTTCGGGGTATGGTACAGCGCGGGCACGGCATAGACTTTACGCGGACGCGTTTGAGGACCTCCTATTCTCTTTTGCTACCTTAGTTGGACACCTTTGTTTATGATAATTCGGAACTTGATTATTTAGGATTGCGGCCGGATACACCAAAAATCAAAAACCTCTACAATTATTGCTGACTTCGTTTAAATAACCCACTCAATCTCCAACTACATCTTGCAATGTGGAGCGCGTTTGTGCTAGTGCACAATTTCTTGTAAAACCCTTGCTCTGTATGTGCTTCGTTCATGCATTCGGCACTCACTGCCTCGCGCGATTGCAATATGACCGCCCTGGGAAGAAAATGTTCTAGTTGCGTCTCTGGGAGGGAGGAAGGCTTGGGGCTTCAGCCCCCCCCCCCAAACCTGAAATCCTGGCGTCGCCACTGCTTATAACTCAGTTATTTATGGAAATTAAAACTAATTTCAAGAAATCGAACTAAACTAGCTTCAAAATTGTTGCTTGGGAGGATTCGAAACATGGGCGGAGTTTATCAGGGGCTAGGGGCTAACCCAACCGCCCCCCAGAAGGCTCTAGCCCCTTCAAGAACGGAAACCAAACGCCGCTCATGATTCAACATAGCTGCCAAATGCAAATCAGAATTCGTAAACAGCTTATCGTAAGAAAGCGAATTTTACCGAATGACACCCACGTTGTGTTTTAACTGTCACCTGATGAAATAGTGGAGTAATTAGCACATTCCATCTAACTCCGCCATTGGTTGCACGCACTCTGCCATTGCTAGTCCCAAGTCTGGATAAAGGAGGAGGGCGTCGCTAATGGTATTTGTTACCACACAGTGACGTTAAATTTCAAATAGCACCTATCACCATTCCATCTCATTTACAAGTAAATACGCTGCTATTTTTAGATTGTTTTTTTAACTTTTGGAAAATCAATGCAAACAATTCCCATGTCAATTTTATTCTCGAAAACTGAAAGAGAAATTGGTCTATTGTCCTTTTCGAAAAATTTTACTTCACAGGCTTTAGTTCTAGCTACCTTTAAAACGTTTAGAATAGACGCAATATAAAATTTATAGTACAAAACTTCAACAGATGCACAGCGCATTGTCAGTTTTCGTTCCAGGCTTTTTAGCAGTTTTAACCCTCGGAGGCTAACCTATAAAAGAATTACATATTGGATAACCTGGGGTATATTTTTCACCCCACACCATTTGAGGCCTAAGATATAAAATTAGACCGTGTTTGATCAAAAATGACACTTAATTCAAGTTCAGCATGGAACTGACAAACTATAAAACCTAACAAAGTTAAAATATCAGCATAATCATCGAGTCTACGGTCATCTATACACAAGTAACGCTTTGCTGCATGCTTTCCACATACAACGTTGCAACACATAGGCTAGGTCTATGACATCATCGATTTCAACATCATCTAGCTCCGAGACATCATTACAATCAACAAACTCATCATTATCTTCATCGCTATCATCATTTTCAATACATTGATATAAATTCTGATATCAATTTAGCGACACTGGCTGTAGATAACCGTCGAAACCTCTTAAACACAAATAAATTATTAATAACAATGGCCATTTTATGACGTCAGTCACGTGACCATGCATTAAAAATTAAAAAAATATAAAAATGCGGAATTAAGCAAAAATCATCTATGAACAGATACACAAAAGCGCATTGCAAAATTTCAAAGCACTAAAAAATTTCAGGGCAAATACTGACAGTGGGGTGAAAAAAACACCCCAGGTTAGCCCCCGAGGGTTAAGAATGGTGAATGCGTGTAGATAATTTTCTCTCCTCTTTAGTGAGTAATTCAGTGGCTAAACAGCGTTTTAAACACCTTTGAAAAATATTAAGTCGAAAATATATTTATTTATGCATCAACAGTTTTTCAACTTCTAATGGCAACTGGTCTAGAACCTTGCTCCTAAGTGCTGTAATACGTCAAGCAAATTTCTGTCCAGGGTACCGACCTCTGTTGTCATAGACCCTGGTCAAATCGGATCCATACATCCATCTTCAATTTCTTCAGGAAGTAAAACAAAAGAATTTTTTAGCCTAAGGACATTGATTTTGAATATAAGGACAATGAATTTGAATAGGAAGAGCAGAAACAAAAAAAACCCGCTGAAACAACAACAGTAAGAAAGAAAGAAAACAACAACAAAAGAAAGAAACAGACAACAGATGGAACAACAAACAGGCAAGCAGAAATAATCCGAGACGACTGTAAAGACCTTTGAGTCATACACGGTCGTTAAACTCCTCTCTTAGTTAGTTGTTGTTATGCCCTCACTTTAATCTAAACAGCGTCTTACACACCTTTAAAATGTATTATTCTGAAAATATATGTATTCATGTATCAACAACATTCAATTTCTTTTCATGGCTTAGTTTCCCACTACTCTGTAGACTTATATTTATTGTCGTCAACTGTCACAGCCTTTGTTATCGTAGGATGACTATAGACTCTTGAATGATACTAATAGCATCCAACTTTAACATTCGTCAGGGATGTCACTCTTTGGTTGCCTCATATAAATATAGGTATTTTCGCATTTACCTAGGCTTCTAGATGCTTTTTTCGACATCTATAGCATTTTTCCACGGAAATTTTTCACGTTAAAAACGTGCCTAATCAACAATTCCTTAAATTTCTCATAATCTATAAGATTTTTCACAAAATAGACATCACATACTCTAAAGGCATGTGAAAAATATCGTTGTCGATGTTGAAAGTTCTCAGTTTTAACATGTGAACGTTTTTTCTAGTCTGCTCACAGCAGTTTGACGTTCTTGTGCGTATTTTTTACCTGTATTTAATTAGAACTTTAGAAAAATTCAATCTATTTCTCAGTGTAAAACCAGTCTTGGTTTTCTAGCTTTTTGGGCCAGATAATCATGACCTCTTTGTTTAAAATCCGAATCGCTCGTCTTGAATAATGCAGACGCGGCTCGTTCTCTGGCAGTGCCAGTCTCAACCAGAAGAAATGAGGAGGGCGATGATTGTTTTTTGCATGTGCACTTGTCATAGCGCCCCTTCAAGCTCACTACTCAGAGGCGCTCCCGACTACAGTGCGGATGCTGCATAGGAATTTCACGAAGCGCCGAGCAATCACAAGTGAAGAACTTGACCAAGGTCCCTACGGGGCGACTTGAGGTGGATTCGAATATGCAAACCTTCGGCTGCTAGGCGACGAACATACCCACTACACCATGACCATACAATACCATATTATAATATACCATACTATAACGTACTATAACATACTATACGAATACAATACTATACTTTGTCACAGAGTACTAGATGCTATTTAGTGCGCACTATAGGTAAATTAAAACAGTCGCTTGTCACCTATGGGCTTCCATAGTAAACTGAAAGGACTTCCGGATTCATTTTTCTTGGTTTCTGAATAATTATGACGTCGGCTCAAGGTTGTTGTAGCTAGGGGGTGCCAGGGGCTTCTATCCCTATACATGGCGGGCGCAGCTTGCGCCCAGTGAAAAATAGGGGGGAATCAGAAGACAGCCAAGTTTCACGTCGGTTGGGGGGGAAAGGTCGGACATGGAGGGCAGCGTTTAATCTAGGCATCACTAGGAGGAAGATAAGCCCCAAGAAAATACTTCCCTTCCATAAAAATTTGGACAAAATGGTAGGCCTAATAGTTTTTAGCAAAATGTATACATTTTATACACTTTGAGTTTTTAGTTAGGTTACTCTCTGCATATTTGAATTACATGAACTGCTATAACAGCTATAATATGCCATAATAAAAATTTCCTATTACATGATTATAGTTATGTTTTTACTATTTAGTAAATAGCCTAATACAATCATAATAAAATTGAAAAAATAATATTAATACAAATATATACTATTTTGCACAACTAAATGGCTTCTTTCCTTTGTTATCTTACAAATTTCAGACAGTCAACTTTAGTCCTTGAACACTTAGTAAAGCAACATCATTATAACAATGTAGGACCTACATTGTATTTTATTGTATTGCATTGTGCTCTAAAAATTTATGTAACGCCTCTCGAGCGCACACTGATCAAGGATGCAAAACATATGGCTGCCCAATTTTGGCAGCAATTCCTCCACTGAAATAGTCAAGTAATTTTGCTAAGAGGACAGTTTAAAATGCTGAAATCGCAAAAATTTCTTATGGGGAGGGGCACATTCCCTCCCCATACCAGGTCCCTTCTCGGCGATACACATGCTTTGGCGATCGTCTGCTGGATGCTCGTTTGTCCTCTTCCAAACAGACCTTCATTCCCACACTAGAGGAGGGCATACGCTAGATTACATTATATTGCATACATAGAGGAAGGCCGGTTCAGAAAGGGGGGGCAGAAGATGGATTGCGCCCGGCTGCTTAGGGGGGGCAGAAGCCCCTGGGGGTGCTTTGGGTGTTTGTACACTGCCCGAAATGGAAAAAGTGAAATACAATAGAATGCATTTACGAGCACTTGATGTAAAGACCATGAAAACACCCCCGAAACAGAAAAATGTAAAAAAGTACTTTAAAAAAGGTCATCAGTTTTTCTGGAAGGAAAATTGGTGAAACACCCCCAACCCCCGAAATCAAATTCCCCCACTGTTGAAGTATCGTCGTGCCAGTCCAAAGCCTCGATGAAAAGGAAGGGCGACGGTAACGAACTTTAATCATAACAGCGCCGTTGATCAATGACTAATCAGCCTGTAACTGTATCTTTGATAGGCAGGCGTCATTAAACAATAATCATGATAAATATTAACAAATATCTCAATTAGTAATAAGAACTATAATGCAGGCAAATGCTATAATAAGTCCATTAACCGAAGGACTTAGTATACTTATTGTAGAATCCGCCGGTGTGTACTTTCAGATGGCTAGAATGTTATGGGTGCTAATGACAAAGAATATCTTAGTCTCTGTGGAGAAATTCACCGATCAATCACCAGGTGGCAAGACCGGCGAACTTGGACGCCGTACTCGCGATCGCAATCATGAGTTCATGTAGCGCTACTTAAAAAGGAAACTTCTCATAGACGCTCCTCGTCTGACATCACCGAGTCATAAAAAATGAGAATCGTTTTCTAACGCTAACGGAAAAGTAGCAAAGAAAGACTAAGAAGTTCGCTAAGGTATTTGCAGTCATTTAACACAGCAAATCACCGGAAAACGTGCTAACGTTGCTGTGTGGTCATTAGCGACGCCTTCCTTCTTTATCCAGGCTTGGGACTGCACTGGCAGAGTGCAGCCTGTGGCGGAGTTGAATTTCGCTAAGAAAACTGCTAGGTAACTTATTCCAGAAAGATGTACTAGCAAAGACGAATATAGTGTATTATTATTAATCAGCAGTTTAACGACATCTTATAGCTACAAAGGCTGTTGACGTCTTTAAAGATTTTAACGTATGTCCGTTCACTTTTGTTGAACTGTTCATCAGTTTTTGTCCTTTTTCTCTCTGTTTTCGTTTCCTTTTTCCGAAGTTTGATGGCATCTTATTATATATTTGCACATTTCATGATGTTCACATAATACAACATCTAGGTTACTTAATTAGATTAACATCAAATATTTATCGCATGTTTACAAGCAATTTTGGACATTCATTGACCAACAATGAAATTATTGGCAGATTAGATATTCAACATTAAAATAAAAATCAAAGTATTCATCCATCATTTAGAGACATGAACAAAAAAAACACAATAAACACGATAGAGACAAATCCAATGAAATTATAAATCTGAAGTTTATCTTTGCTCAATACTAAAATGAATCAAACCAGCTAAAATTATAATTCAAATACATTTCACATTGCAAACAAGCCATTAAATTTTATTCAATCTATTTCCACTAACATTATTCAAAACAATGGTATGACTGTTTCACTTTATCAATCACAATTAACAATAGTGACCATTAATAACGTTAAGCTGATACATTGTTCTAACAGATTGTATTTTCAGATATTATGCTTAATTAACACTACTCATATAATTCTTCCATTAGTTATAGTCATAAGGATATCATAAGCTTCAAGATAAATACTTGGAATAGACAATATATTTTTAACAGTGCATTCCACTTTTTTCTCTTCACATTTTTTAATATAGTGTAAATTCCAACTCAAAATTTTATATGCATCTCACATTCAGATTATAAAGGTGTCGTAGGCCACAGGGGCAACCAGGTCAATTCGCGTGGCCGAGCGAAGGATTCTACGACTTGAAATCGAGAGAACACTGGCACGCATGCCCCGAAGATAAACCTGTGAGGCAATTGCGCATAATCATTGGAATCTTTACTTCAGTATACTTGCGAAACGTTTTTTGTATATTTCTAGTTAGTGTTATATAGGGATATTAATTTCGTATATAATTAGTTAATAATAATTTCAGGTCAACCAAAGAGTTAATTCGTGGAAAACGATAGATCTTGATTGACGAATGCACGAAGTGAATTTGTTCAATAGACTTGAGAGAGAGAGAGAGAGAGAGAGAGAGAGAGAGAGAGAGAGAGAGAGAGAGAGAGAGAGAGAGAGAGAGAGAGAGAGAGAGAGAGAGATAACTTTTCATTTTGGCCTAAAACACCTTTATAAATTGTGTGTGAAATGCATATAAAATTTCCGCGTTGGACGTCACCAAGTGTCAAGTTAGATGTAAAGATTAACCAATTTGTGCCTAGCGTCCCATATATGGGACGGGCAGTTAAAAATTTGGTAAAAATTCAAATTTCTAATAATTCCACAAGTATTTTATATCAAATTGTTCATCAGACTCTAGGCAACATTTCTAGTCCAGTACTGGAGGTGAGTAAAGACCTTTTAGCGTTCTGGTGGGGTTTGCATATAGCAACAGTCAACTATTGCATATTGTCAAGTTCACGCATATTAACTCTTCATTTATTTATACATAATAATTAAATCTGCAAGTTTATCATGATACACACGAAGATCAGTAGGTTGTGCAACTGTTTCAATAACTTAGTGTAATTTAAAAAGTCATTTTGAAAATTTTTATTAGTGCTTGAAGCACCGTCCCATAATATACGATTTTTTTTCACTAAGTTTTTCGGTGGTCAGTTGAGCATATTAAATGAATAATACTTCACTTATGTAGTGTCACACTATACAGATTTAAAGGTGTTTGAACGGCGTATGTTATTCGGCATTCACAACATCAAGAGGAATTTCAATTACGCACCAAGTGGTGGTGGATCCGATTTGACCAGGGTCTATGGTAACAGAGACCGTTACCCTGGACAGAAATTTGCTCGGCATATTACAGCACTTAAGAACTTTCTTCTTTGGAAGTTTTATCTACGCACCAAGTATTTAAGTGTCTGCCTTTTAATCATTATTGCTTAAACGACTATTTTTTTCGTTTGTTATAATATTTGTCATGTGACTAGAAGAATAAGACAAATTGAATTGACTACTCTGTATGATATGACAACACTGAAGAAATTCACTTATAAAATAGCATCGCTTGAGTCTGTTATGAAGGTGTGCAACAAGAACAATCCGTCATCAATTTAGGAATTTCCGCATGTTAAAGATGGACAACAATTCTCGTCAATCAATCAATCAATCAATCAATCAATCAATCAATCAATCAATCAATCAATCAATCAATCAATCAATCAATCAATCAATCACAATCAATCAATCAATCATTCATTCATTCATTCGTTCAATCAATCATTCATTCATTCATTCAATCATTCAATCATTCAGTCATTCAACCGCTGATATAATTATGTCATTCATAATGCAGTGAATTTTATTCAATCACCTACTGTAACAGAGATTTACAGAGAAACGCCCCTTGTGGTTTAGTGAAAAGCGTTATCGATGTCTCATCACTTTTCAGTCATTCGGTTCAATGCATTAAGACCATCTACTTTTCGAGTGATTCTTGGCATCGGGAGCACCTCTGATTAGGTAGTATTATACTGCGAAAGGCTCTCTTCAACCCTATGACGCACACCTTCCGCGCCAACGCATTTAGTACACCTGGTGTCCACTGGACCCCACCGATAACATGGGTTGAAATTATTATTTGTGGGCTAGAGAATCATGACATCTTTTTGAAGTTCAAATGGCATACCCGATCTTGTCTTCATAGCTAACGGAATAGCTAAACAGCAGCCAGCTACACGCTGAATAACTCAGACACTGCTCGTTCTCTTGCAGTGCCAGTCCCAACCAGAAGAAAAGAGGAGGGCGACGCTAGTGTTTGTTTGTTTTGTGCACTTATCATAGCGAACCTTCAAACTCACCACTGAGAGGCGCTCCCGACTACAGCGAGAACACTGCATCGGAGTTTCACGCCAAAGCGCTGAGCAATTGCGAGTGAAGAATTTGGACCAAAGTCCCTACACGGCGACTTGCGGTGGATTCGAATCTGCAACTCTCCGGCTGCAAGGCAGCGAACATATCCACTACACCACCGCGCCCCACAGTTTCTGTTGTCACAGAGAACCGTAGGCCCTAAACTGAAAGAACTTCCGAATTCATTTTCTTGGTTTCTGAATAGTCATGAGGGCACGTGACCAGCTTTCTCCATCGGCGTCACGGCTCTTTACACCAATTGAACCAGTGGTCACCTTTTTGTAAGGTTTCGATCTAATAATGAGGCGCAAAAATCCCGCCACTTTCGAAGTATCGTCGTGCCAGTCTAAAGCGTCGATGAAAGCGAAGGGCGACGGTAATCATCTGTAATCATAACAGCGCCGTTGATCAATGACTAATCAACAACCAGCTTTTTGCTATCTTTGATATGCTGTTCTCGTCGTTAAATATAAATGACAATATCAATAAATATCTCAAATTCTCAATTAGTCCATTAATATTAATTATTAACTAGAATGCAGGCTAATACGAATGCACTTCATATAGTATTGTAGAATCGGCCGGGGTGCTGCTTTTTCTGGCCGTCAGAGGGCTAGAATGTTGTGGGTTCTAAGAATATCGTAGGTCTACTCTGTGGAGAAATTCACCGATCAATCGCCAGGTGGCCACATCTGCGAACATGATCGTCGTAATCGCGACCGTAATCATGAGTTTATATAGCGCTACTCCAAGAAACTACTCATAGACGCTCCTCGTCTGACCTCACCGAGTCACAATAAAAGAGAATGGTTTTCTAGTTTCTAACGCTTACGGAAGCGTATAAAAGAAGGCAACAGTGCAGCAATGTGTAGTTTTAACCGCGGAAGTTTTCTATGCATCCATACTCAGATTATAAAGGTGTCTTAGGCCATAAGGGCAACCTGGTCAATTCGCGTGGCAGAGCGAAGGATTCTACAACCTGGAACTGGGAGCAGTGGCACACATGCCCCAAAGATAAATGTGGGCAATTGCGCATAATCGTTTGAATCTTAGTCATTACTTCATTATACACACTGACTATATTTATTGACTGCTCTCCGACAGCGTCGTTCATTCTCTGTCGCAGGTCCTACAGCTTGGAATGTTCTCCCTGTTACACTGCGCTTAATTCACACGGGTCACTCCGCTCTGTTCCTTAAGAACCTAACAACTGTTTTATTTAGCCGTGGTTGGGTTGGGAGCGCTTCTGAGTAACCTACCTTGAAGAGGCGCTATACAAATTTCTGAAAAAAATAAAAAAAAAATAAAATAAAACACCTTTATAATCTGAGAATGGGATGCACATAAAATATCCGCGTTGGTTGCCATCAAGTGCAAGGAAGGTTGCAAAAATTAACGTTAACGCCACTGTGTGATAGCAAGGACCATTAGCGACGCCCTCCTGCTTTACCTAGGCTTTGGACTGGCGCTGGCAGAGTGCAACCAGCGAGCGGGGAGTTAAGTGCAAGAGTGCTCGCGAAGCACAGGTATAGCCGCAAGATGTGGTTAGTCGGGGAAACGCGAGAAATTTGCCAAAATCGTTGATGAAAAACATATGTAAAGATTGCATGAAGGATTGAAGGGCAAGTATTCCCCCTTGCCCCTATATATGTGCTGGGGCCAATGCTTCATAGTTTTAACATCTAGACGCAATCAATGGCGGATACAGAAATTTTCGAAGGGAAGGGGCTAAAATTTTCGGTCTTGGGACAAGGGAAAAATTTCGCCTTGTTCGCCGAAAAATCTGATGGCTTTTTTTTAGTCATCAGCATCCTCGTTATAGGCCTACAACTCACCATAATTTCTTTCTGCTTCCAGCATTTCAGAACATCACGTGTATGGTTCTTCGATCCAGGGTTTTTAAAGGAATTTTTGGAACAGCACAACCTGCAATTTTTATCCAGTGTGCCCTTCTTTGGACATTTTCAGTCATTCGTCAGATATTTTCGCCAACCATGTTACAAGTTAAAGGCTGGAAAATCTGACTGTTTTTCTTAATTTTTCACTGCACAACCTCTTCGCTACATTCCGATCCTCCATATGGAATTACCACTAATTCGGCTCGCACTCACCTTTTTTAATGTTTTTCACTGAACAAGACTGCTTTTACAACTGCACGAATTCATTTACAATCGCACTTTTTTGTACAACTGCACGTTCAAAACCTGAACAGCACTCACGGTATGTGCTAATCCCGACAGAAAAGGCAATTGATTTGAAGCGAGAGAACGATGAAGAAAGACTGCAAGAGAGAAAGACCGAGCGAACTGATGGCAAAAATTCATTTCATAGAGAGGGACTTCTCTATGCAGACATAGCATCTGGATTAAGCCGTAGTTGTCCTGACGCGAGAAACAAAATGTCAAGCCGATCAGAGGATCATGCAGAGTCGTGCTTTTTGTGTGGTTGGCCTGATGGTATGGAATGCCCTCCCACTTGAGCTGCGCCTGCTCCATATAGTCTAGACCACTCTCTGACACATTCTATGAGCACTTAAAGACCGTTCTGTTTGGTCGTGCTCGGATCGGGAGCACCCCTGATTAGTTTCCTTGAAAAGGCGCCATATAAATATTTGAATGAATGAATGAATGAATGAATGAATATATGAATGAATGAATGAATGGATGAACAAATGAATGAATGAATCTAAGTGGACGCGACGAAGTGGCCGAGAACGGACGAAGTCTGAGATAACAAAGCAGTCGGTCTCATTGTTTAGAATAATTGCGGTGAAGGAATTGACTGTGTGGGTTGCGGTTGGGTCTGTTCGGGTGTGGGTGGATGAGTCCAGATTTGACGAGGTTCTATGACAACAGAACCCGCTGATCTGTACATAATTTTTTGGGGCATATTACAGCACTTTTTTAATCAGGGAGTTATGAGATTTGTGTGGTTTTTGGGAGATAATTAAAGGTTACTTCGGAGCAAGACCCAATTGAGACTTAAAACCTAAAACAAGAATTCTCAATATTATTGTATTTATAGCTTACTTAAGGACAGAGATGGAGCCATCGAAGTTGTTCAGTCATGTAGGAGAATCGAGGAACTCGAGCTGTCAATATATAGCAGCAGCATTGGGCACAGATATTACTGAACTGTTGTGCACCCTTTCCATGTATGTATAATTAAGTATGTACGTATATGACCATTTATATAGCGCCTTAACAAGAATCTCAAGAAGGCGCTTCTTTCGACTCGTGTTCAACGCTCTATACAGAGCGTCTTTGATTTGTTTTTGTTTTTCAAAGTGAAGGGGTTAACCGTATTTAAACGGTCTCCCTGCGGAACACGAGCTTACAAGGTGTTAACCTGTGCCAGAGGCCCGGTCGTCTATTATAGTCTATAGGCAATAGTACTGGCTATCATTGCACGGATGCTAAGGCAGTAGTAATGCCCTAGAGCATTAATTTTATAGTTTCACTTTGATCTAGGCGAAACGGTCTAGAATCAATAAAGCTTAAATGTTTCTGACGTTTATATAGGGTCGGTCGGACGCATTAAAAAAGTGTCTAACGAGATCATCATAATTTTTTTATTAACGAGTTTTTTTCGAAATTTACGGGAGCTAGAAACTTCCAATTTGATCGCATACGTGCCCTGCAATTTTGCCTATTTAGTGCGGTATATCTAAGCTATTTATGAAGACCAAGGGATATGTTATACGAAGAAATAGAATGTCCCCTATCTAATATACCGGCATGTTAAAGTTACGCGACTCTAGCACCATTAAGCATAACAGCGGACTTGGATCGTAGTCCGTTGCCATTAGAAACCATTATTATAATTGCGTCTTCAATGACAAAAAGCGTTGAATGATGGCCTAACTAGTTTTAGGCAATTATAAATTGTAGGCTGTCATATTACGTAGGTCCTTTTAATGCAGAGCTCATTCAGTACCCCACGGTTCTGTCCTAGGTTTCCTATTACATGTATATATAAAATACACTGCAGACCTTGGACCACTCTTATTTGCAAATAAAATCCTGAGTCAATGTAGCGAACCAGGTCGCTACTAGCTACCTTACTTATTTATTTAAGTGAGGCCGCTATTTTAATTGTGAGTTCATGGGTGCTATGCTTAGCACCGATCGATGCGGTCATCGCTATATTTAGCTTCTCCATGCATTTGCCAATGGAATTTTCCGCCACCTGCGATTTTTGATTGGCTAGACATCACGCGATGTTTTAGGCGCCAAAAAGCGCTCTCTTGCGGCAAATTAACGCGCAAACCTTAAGTCGGGCTGCAGAATTGAACCGGTTAAGACCTATGCTGGTGGAAATCGTGAATCGTGGTGAAATTGATGGTATTTTCGATTCTGGCAAGTTTTCTCAGGTAGAAGACGAGGTTCTTCCGATGTCTTGTGAATCGATGTGTAATTAAGAAGATTTCCGGCAACGATTAAATTAATAATACGCTTCCTACGGAGAAATTCTGGCATCGGCCGACGACTCAATAACTTTCTACAGGACGGAAAACGGTGGATCGGCTGTCCTAAAATATCAATGGGAACAGGGAAGTATAAGCAACCTAATCTATAGAGCTCGAACCTGAACTAGGTGTAATTAGATAAAACTTGTATCGCTATTTTGGTGTAAATATTAGTTGTGGTGTATTCAGTCTGTGAACTGATCGGATAGGTGTGAAATAGTCAGTCTGTGAACTGATCTGATAAAACTTAAGCTAGTCAAGAGACATAGGCGTTTTAGGAGGGCCTTAATAGTGAATCTTTAATATTGTTTCTATTTTATCGGCTGTGTAAATAATTGCTAATGAACGACAGACAGTCGCTTGATTAATTCTACAATAAATGAAACTTAAATAGAGAACTGTGAAGTGATTTCTGCTATCGAATTATAATGGACTCCGACAGGGAAACGGACAGTGTCTTAGGGACAGGACAAGAGGAAGATGAGATATGTCTGAGAGAAACCCTTGAGTTGGGGACTACAGACAATACTGATGACTTAGACCCTGCTGTATTACAGAAGCAAATGACTACAATAGAACAGTTTATGGAGCGCCAGAGTAGCATTTTAATCGGTCTAGCCGAAGAGCTGAATCTAGTTTCCATGCAGCAAGCCCAATTAAGTTCCCGCCAGAAAGAATGTGAAACAATGGTGAAGTCGGTAGCTGAAGGTAAAGTGGGTGATGGAGCTTGGGGGAAAGTTGAGGAATCGAACCCAGATAAGCACCCATTTAGTGGGGCTGTTGTGAGCTTAACAGCCACCGCTGACATATGTCCAATATCGGCCCATCCTGAGGAATTTGGTAACCAGAGAAGCTCACACCCTAGGTTAGAATTCGAACCCGCTACCATTGACACCAAAACCCTTGACCTAGGACCCAGCTTTCCTCAACCGCGCTTAAGGGGGCGCGCAACAGTAGAGCCCATTAATTTGGGGTCGGAAACGGTAGGACAGGCGGCGCCCCCGCGCGTCACATCAATCCTACGCTGATGACCTACAGGCATATGTTCACAGCCCAGCATCTGCCGCTGCTGATGCGGTTCGAGAAATTTGTAGGGCTATGGAAACCCTGGAAGCCTGGATGTCTTCTAACCGTTTGCGACTGAACCCTACCAAGACGCAATATATCTGGTTTGGGACGCGTCAACAACTTGCAAAAATCCACATGAAAACCTTAGCATTAGATTTTCCTCTTATTACTTTCTCACCTTTTGTGCGGGACCTTGATATTATTTTTGACCAAGAGCTAATTTTCACTCGGCATATAAACCTGCTATGCCAAAGCGGTTACTACCAGTTGCGTCAGCTTAAGGTGGTCTCCCGCTCTCTGTCTTCTAGTTGCTCTACTCTTGTTCACTCTTTCGTAGTTTGCCGCCTTGACTACTGTAGCACCCTCTATATATATATATATCATGGACTACCGGCTGACCGGATTGACCAGAGCCTGCCCAGTCATAGCCTAACGCATTATATGCATGGTAATTAGCAGCGTGATGCATGCTGGGATGTCCGGCCAGGCAAAAGCGCAGTGGTGCGGCTGAAGATCTCGTGCTTAATGGTCAATAACTATTTAATAATATTTGTAAAACGTACAAAACTTATGTTATTGTAAGAAGAACAGTTGTTTAAACACAATGCCTGATTTCTGTGCTGCTGTGAACTGCTCCAATAGGGGTTCGGATGCAGAAAAGAAAGTGTCGTTTTTCCGTTTCCCGAAAGAAATGCAGCGGTTTGTAAATACTTTAATTACTACATGATATCTTTGCCACAATAAGAATAGTTTCAATAAATAATTTTAATACATGCGCTTGTTTCGTGACGCTCTGTCACTAAAACCTGTTTTTTTTAATCTCCGACAAATAAGCTTACATCAAATCAGACGTGCCCTAAACTAAACATTGCCTTCATATCTTAGTCCAGGTAATCTATCGTGTTAACGGAATTAATTATTTGGCAATTTGTCCAATCGTTTTAGCGGAATTAATTATTCACCATTGCATGGGATTTAGCGATGATGGCATACAAGTTGGATTGACGAAAAGAATTCTTGCTAAATAGAAGTCGGATTGATGAAATTATTTTTCACGCAATAGAAGTGGGATTTGCGAAAACATCATTGCTCAAATTGGAGCTGGATTTGTGAAAAATAATTATTTAAATAGAAATTGAATTAATAAAAAAACCTATTGTTGAAATAGAAGCTGGATTGGTTAAATGAAATCTTTACTAAATGGAAACCTGATTGACCGATAATGATTAATGCCAAAGTAGAAGCCGGATTTTTGAAAAATAGTGATGCTGCGACTGCCCAAAAATTTCTTATAATTTATTCCGCTGTATTTGCAAGAAATACCGTAAACAAATAAGTATATTATTGTTTTCGTACGTTGAGCATATGCGGTGTATGCTGTTTGCATTTCGTACGTTGAGCATATGCGTGTATGCTGTTTACATTATAGATGCAAAAGATGGATTGTGAACTGCCGACGAAAGGATCTAGATGGCAAAAGTTCCAATGAACTGAATAAAAATTATCGACTCTGCAGCAACCACTTTGAAGAAACCATGTACTATCCAACAAACATCGGAGGAAAGAGGCTTATTTTGGATGCTGTTCCAACTGTTTTTGATGTCCCTAACCCTCCAGCTCGTGTTGCCATGAAAAGAAAAGCACCAACAAAACGTCTACTCACTCTTTCCAAGAAGTTAAAAACACATACTGATACACTCGCGACTGGCAGTTCTCTTAATAATTCGCTGTCTGATGTTGGATGTGATAAGAAAAGGAAACAAACACACAATGCTCTACTGGCAGCAAGAGTAAAGATCTGCAGGTTACGTAAACAGGTACTGAAATTAAAGCTGAAATCAAAAGAACGTATTGCACAGCCGTGCGATGGGTCAATCGAACATATTCTGCATCTTTCCCAGAAATATTTGTCACCTGATCAACTAAGATTTTTTCAGAGTCAACTGAAAATGAATCGAAGAACTAAAAGAGGAAAACGGTGGACTATAGCAGACAAGCTTCTAGCATTGCGGATAATGTTCCATAGCCCGCAAGCATTCAACTCTTTGCGAAATGTTTTTACTGTTGAAACTGTGGATAATATGTGGAAATAGGAAAATTTGAATTTTTTGCCCCCTTTAACCCTTTGCGTGCCAGAGGTGCAGAATTGCGACATTTGTAACATTGCCATCCGTGCCAGAGGTGCAGAATTGCGACATTAGAGGTGTGTCCACTAAAGCAAATAGCCTCATGGTGAACCTCAACCTATAGTGGTCTCTATATATTACTTAGCATTGTAACTGCATCTCCTAGGAGTCGATTTCCTTAGCGACTATTCTCCATAGCAACCACCGTCCTTATCAACGATTCTTCATAGCAACCACCCTTCCTTAGCAATCAACGAGAATAGTGGTTGCTATGGAGAATGGTGGTTGATATGGACGTTGGTTGCTATGGACGTTGGCTGCTATGAAGAATAGTGGTTGCTATGAAGAATAGTGGTTGCTATGGAGAATAGTGGTTGCTATGGAGAATGATGGTTGCTATGGTGGTTGCTATGAATAATGGTGCTTGCTATGGTGATTGCTATGGAGAATGGGGGTTGCTATGGACGGTGGTTGCTATCGACGTTGGTTGCTATGAAGAATAGTGGTTGCTATGGAGAATAGTGGTTGTTATGGAGAATGGTGGTTGCTATGGTGGTTGCTATGGAGAATGGTGATTGCTATGGAGAATGGAGGTTGCTATGGACGGTGGTTGCTATCGACGTTGGTTGCTATGAAGAATGGTGGATGCTATGGAGAATGGTGGATGCTGTGGACGGTAGTTGCTATGGAGAATAGTGGTTGCTATGGAGAATGGTGGTTGCTATTTAACTAATTTATTAATATCAACAGGATAATTTTCCTGATTTTTCAAATAGACATTCAAGTCATGTCCATGCGCGCCTATGATGCGTGCGCTGTTGTTGTCTGGCAGGATATCCCAGAATTCCCGGTGATTTAATTAACAAGCGCTAGGCTGACTGGGCTTTCTTCCCCTATACCTATTCTTAGGGATTGACTGCCTGGAACTGCTCTGCGGCGCGACTTGTTGGCCATATATCCAAATATGGCATGTCTCAACCTATATGCGGGATATGTTACACTGGCTCCCTTCTCCATAGCGGAGTGCATGCAGGGTCTGCGCATTGGTTAGGCGGTGCATTGAAGGACTAGCTCCACCGTATCTTCAAGAACTCTGTTGCACCACCTTGGGAGTTCAGCGTCGATCGACCCTTCGATCGGCGAACCACGCTGAGCTTCTGGTTCCCCGTTGTCGGACTGATATCCGACAGCGTCGTTCATTGTCTGTTGCAGTTACTACAACTTGGAATGGTCTCACTGTTACGCTGCGCTTAATTCCCAGGTGTCATTCTACTCTGTTCATTAACCTTTACCACCCATGTGTCCGCTCCCACCGGACAAATTTGGGCCGAATAATTTTTAAAGAAATTTATTATTATTTATTATTTTAAAAAAGTTTCTCAAAAGCTATAAATAACTTAAATCTATTCTAATAAGCAATAACATGTTTTTTAACCGTCTGGTACTAAACTGTCGTGTAGCAGTGAGCGGCCTTTTGGCCTAAAATGTCTTGAAACGAAGTTCGATTAATTCCTCCATTCGTTCATTTGTTCATTCATTCATTTGTTCATTCATTCATTCATTCGTTCATTTGTTCATTCGTTCATTTGTTCATTCATTCATTCATTCATTCATTCGTTCATTAAATCATTCATTCATTCATTCGTTCAATCATTCATTTGTATAGCAACCTTCAAGGTGAGACTCAGAGGCAATTCCGACCCCAGTTCGACTAAAGAGCACTGTTTTGGTGTACATAGAATAAGTCAGAGTGGACCATGGGATATATTAGCGCAGCGACAAAGGAGGCATCATATTCAGTTATTCAGTTATAATATTGCATTCCATAGTAGGCGGCCAATCACCGCGAAGTCACGATTCTGTTTGGTAGCTGTGCAGTCAAATTAAAACAGAGAATGTCTCCAGAAATAATGGGTGATTATACATTTCTGATTCTCCAGCGAATATGACTCAGATCATCTAGGCCTACCAGCGGAATGCTCATGGAAGAACAGTAAGCTTAACCTGCACGTAGGCCCATAGGAATTTTCTTACTTGGCAATAAGTTAACCCTCGGGCTACCAAGGGGGGGTGGTTGCCACCCACCCCCTAGGTTTTTCGCAAATTTTTCTCGTTCCGTCTGGAATAAAATTTTGAAAAAATTGGTAGCTGTAGAGGGTTCATTGGGACACATTTTGAGCTAAAACTTTTGATGATGCCCCCTACCGTTCAAAAGTTACAGCCGATATACCCAAGGTACCAGGGGGGGTGGATACCACCCCCCCCCTAGAATATCGTCTGTAACTTTTCCGCCCCTTAATATTAAGAGACGCAAATTATACCATTCTATAGAGGGAATGTGGGGCTACATTTCCATGCTCATTGAGTTGTCTTTTGACAACCGGAAGTGCTCAAAATAAATTAAAATATATATAAATGTGTTTTATTTTCATAAAATTGTCATGTTTTTTCTATTATAACTTATCTATAATTTATTTTTTAATAGAAATAAATTATGCCATTCTGTAGAGGGCATTCAGGGCTATTTTTAATACTAAATAATTTAAAATTTGATGACCGGAAGTGCTAAAAATAAATTAAAATGTATAAAAATGTTGGGTTTTTTTGCAACGCGAACCGATATGTCTGCGTAAACGTTTTTGAGCAGCTATAACATGTTTTTTTGTTTTGATTTAACATAAAACAGACTTATTACTAGTTTTTATAGTTGAATATTGGACTTTATTATATGTAAACAACTTTTTATATATAAATTAGGGTGCCCGTTAAAAAATATTTTCTGAATTTCTTATGTGGTACCCTCTCATTTTGTTGTCTATCATGAGAGAAGTTCTAGGTAATTTTTTAAGAATTTTGGATGCATGTTTAGAGGGAGCTCAACATATGTGAAGTTAGTGAAATATTACCCGACAGCATGCTATTCTGACTTATTTCACAGTTATTTATCATTCAAATATTTTCAATGCAAAATCAATACAGCACTGTCAAATGCTAATCAAAACTGAACTATTCAGAATACTAATAACAATACTGCCACAACAAAGTACATTGCAGCATTTATTTTCGTTTTTAAGCTGTAAGTCACTAGGGTCTAGTTGTCAGTGTATTTTGTTGTTGTATCATCACCGACAAGTAGTGACTTTCTCGCTTTTGGGCACTTGGCTCTGTGGCTTGAGAAATTGTTTCTGTTAATCACTTGTTGTAATGGAGGTGTTGAAGTCATATATCAGCTACACAGCTCACTCTACTCTGCCATTTACCACTGCCAGACTAGACTGTTAACATATTTCTTGTTTAGCTCGAAATCTTCACACCACAAACCCCACTTTGTCTGCCCATATTGGAAGCTGGGGTGTCTAGGCACATGGCCCTGACTAGATTTTCTATTCCCCACTCTCGCATCATTGAAACAGCAGCATTGCTAGTTGCTTCCCCCTACCATCCAGAAGCTTTGTCACGTCAAGAGGCTGCTCCACATGCAAACCTGATACCAAGACTGCGTCAACCTGCTCATTGCCTGCAATATCTGGTAACATCTTGCCATCCCAATGTACAACTAGAGGTACGGACGGTTCGAAAATGGCTTTTCCAGCCTGAGCGGTATGTTGACGAAACTTTAGTCTTGCTGTTCTGATGGATTCAGGATTGACGTTGAAACTAGACATGTCATGTCCAAGGTTCTATGCAGTCTCAGCCAGAATAAGTGTTGCTGTGCGGCTGCTGACATTGGCTCGATGAAGTGCAGCACTTAATTCTGCTGTTACAACAGGCACCGACCCTCGTTTGGTAGCCCTATGTGAGCAGCGTGGTTCTAGATAAGACTCAACTTTAGCAGCCATAGTGGCCAATTCTTCTTCTGAAGTCAATTCATCATCTTTCTGAACTGTGATATTCGCTCTCTTTCTGTCATTTTCTTTACTTCTGAGATAATGCTCACACTTCAATCTCTTTAACTTTCTGCCCTCTGTTCTAGCCAAAGCTGTGTCTACACCACCCATTTAGCCTATGCGTGGACAGTGTTGGTCATCCAAGAAAAACCTGTCTTCAGCAATGGTGGTCATTGACATAGCATCTGTATGTGACATGTCAAAAGTTTTTCCAAATCTCCGATCATAGTACTTTCATTAGCTCAGTTCTGCGATGCATGTTCTTATTCAGTTTCTCCCATCTATAAAACATGTCCTCCAACTTTTCAATGGCATTCCTATCAAGTGTTGTTGGGATACGGGCCATTGACCAAATGTGAAGAACTTTATGTACAACAGACCTTGAACTGTCTCTGACTGTCTTAGCAAGAATCTTGTGCCGATGGAAAAAGACAGACAACACCTGATTGTAAGTTGGAAGCTTGCTTCCACATGTATTTCTTCTGATACCGTATCAATCAACCAAAATGTCAGCGGAACTATACGTGTGACTGTTACAAGTCATGAAGCAGCTACTTCTGCCATACTTTCTATTGGTAATTAACTAATCAATCTAAGATTTTAAATCCAAAAGACTGAAAGCACTATCAGTGATTTAGATATACTGCAGCTGCTTTAGTATGACAACTATAACATTGACACACTAAATACAACAGTTACTGCATCATTGCCCCAATTGCGCAGAACAGTGTGCACACTAAATAAAAAAGGATTGCATATTTTTTAACAAAAGGGACATGTTGCAGCTAAATGAAAGTGATGGTGCAGATTTCAGAATGCTAATTGCACAATTAATAGATATAGCAATTTTACTCTGTTTGTGAGTACTGTATGGACATTGACCATAATAAGCTAAAACCTAGTAACAGTAACCGTTTGTGAATATTACATTTTTCTGTTCTCTTTAAATGTAATTTCTTTACAACCTAGTGCTTCTGGTGGTTTTGTAGCGGGTCCAGTTATTTTTAAATTAAGATTAAAACCTTAGCTGTTTGTTGTGATTTTGCAATGACAAGGACTCATTTTTATACATGAACTAGCTGAAAGAATCCAAGGATAAACTGTTGACTGAGAGAGCAGCAGTAATATTAAACACTTTAATAAGTCTAAATAGAATAATAACAACATAGTAGGCCTAAGTAACATGTGCAATGTGAAACAAAATGCTGTAAACAACGAAACTGGAAAAAGTACGAAAGATTGCGATATAGCATAAACTTTAGTCATGTTGAGCTCCCAGTAAATATTAACTTAAAATTCTGCAATTTCACTCTGTTATTTCACAGACCAGGTATAACAACTTCAGAGGGTACCGTGTAGAAAATTACGAATTTAAAATTTTCTCATTGGCTTAACGGGCGCCCTAATATAAATCATGTATAAAACACACAGAATCTAATATATTCCCTATGCGTAAGTATACATTTTGTGGAATCGACGGGTACCCATGGTAAAAAATTCATAATTTCGAGGCGCCTTCATATTTTCTAAACCTAAATATACCATTTTGTGCAGAAATGAATGCTGAATCAAATGGTGTATTACAAGTTATGATATCTCAAACCAAACCCAAAATCCAGGGGGGGTGGTAACCACCCCCCCTTGGTAGTCAGTGTTACAAAAAAAGCTTGGTAGCCTGAGGGTTAAGGGTTGTTGGTTGGTTTACACGTTATACGACATTTCAGTTATTTATGCACTAGCCTACAACTGTAATTATTGTTTTTGTAACAAGTAATTTCTGTTGCGACGTCCTCTAAAGCACGGTGTGCTGTGTACAATGCGTTGAGCTGAAGACGCTATGCTTGATGCGCTGCAGCTTTGTTGTCAGTAGCCTATAATAATAATAATTATAATAATAATAATAATAATAATAATAATAATAATAATAATAATAATAATAATAATAATAATAATAATAATAATAATAATAATAATAATAATAATAATAATAATAATAATAATAATAATAATAATAATAATAATAATAATAATAATAATATCCTGCATAATAGCTGAAGATGTCATGACCAATTAACGATTTCTTTTGCAATAGACGAGATGCGTAGCTTAAGAAACGACCCAGTCACGCTGTTCAATTGGATGGGAGACCAGAACAGAGTGATGAGCAATAGTCAATACGGACCGTTATATAAAATGCGCATAAATACAATCTATTGAAATGAGGCAATGCATCATAATACAGTGTAAATGCCAGCATGCTAATAATTAACTTGTA